>JAPKLX010000109.1:536554-837094 GCA_026898415.1 Leonotis leonurus | reverse complement strand
TCATGAATGGACATTAATTGTAATTAATTCCTATTACTCCACTTGAGTGGGTGTGACCTATATAGATAGGTGTTTCTCATTTTTGAGAAGACTCACGCATCATACAAACTCATACAAGAACTCTCAACAAAAGCATCTTGCTGCATTCTTTTCCTTCAAGCATTTAGAAGGAGTTTTTGTCCTCACCTTCTCAAGTTCGCCGGAGCTCATTGATTTGCGGTGCTGCTATCAAGGAGACGAAGCCGTTTTATCTTTGGAGACATATACGCCTTACCGAGAGCACTACTGGGGCGTAATATTATCTTGCGGAAAGAGGATCTTTCCTCGACTCGGCTCTTCTTTATTTTTATTATTTTATTCTATTATTTTGCAATAGAATAGATCTTTAGCTACTGTAATCTTCATTTTCCTTTTCCCAAAATATTATTTGATTTTCATTCTCCCATTATTATTCCAACAATCGCAAGACAATATTACGTTGTATTTGGGAGGAATTTTTCCTTTATTTTGGGAAGTACAGTAACTTTTCTTGGGATTTTTTCCTAAGTTTTTGGAGACTTCCAGTAGCCATTGTGAGGAAGAGTCCAGTAGCTAATTTTGAAGGTGAAGTCCAGTAGCCAATACTTGAAGATTTCTGTCCAACCACTTTGAAGACATGGCGTCCTCCGCATCAACCGATGCCCACACCGCCGCTGCCTTTGCAACTGCCGCTGCCTTTGCAACTGCCGCTGCCTCGGTTAACACAACCACTGCTGCCGGAGAATCTTCGACGATCCCCATCGTCGTCAACACCACCATCAACGCGATGGATGCCGAGCTTGTAGCCGGTATTAACCCTTCGGGGTTGAACAGTAGTTCCAGGTTAAGTGGAACTGTGGGTTCCACTTTTAGTGGACCCGTTGGGTCCATGTTTGGATCCGGTGTTGTAGCCCACGGGCTCAACACGTCGGCACCGAGGATGATGCCTCCTGCCGAGAAGCCACCGAAATTCACCGGGGCTGATTTTAAACGTTGGCAACAGAAAATGTTGTTCTATTTGACAACATTGGGTTTCGTCGGGTTCCTCAAGGAGGACGAGCCGCCGACACCGAGTGCCGAGGAGACGAACTTTACCGTTCGGGCTGCCTTTGACAATTGGCACACTGGAAATTACCTTTGTAAAAACTTCATTCTAAATTCTTTAGATGACAGTTTATACAATGTGTATTCCGTGGTAAAGACCTCCAAAGAAATGTGGGAGGCTCTTGAAAAGAAGTACCGTAGTGATGATGCGGGTACTAAGAAGTTTGTTGTAGCTAAATTTTTAGACTACAAGATGGTAGACAACAGACCCATCATGGATCAAGTGCAAGAGTTCCAACTTATTGTGCACGATGTTCATGCCGAGGGGATGATTCTTCCGGATGCATTCACGGTGGCGACCGTGATAGAGAAGCTACCTCCAAGTTGGAGTGACTTCAAGAGCTATCTCAAACACAAGAGAAAGGAGATGACTCTTGAAGACCTCATCGTGAAGCTTCGCATCGAGTCGGACGTGCGAAAGCGTGATCCGAAGGTGAAAGGGCCGATGGACGCAAAGGCCAACTTGTTGGAGAGAGGCGGTCTCTCCAAGAAGCGTGCTCGCCCGAATGATAAGGGTAAAGGGAAGCAAAAGCCGACCCGCAAGTTCGACGGTAATTGCTTCAACTGTGGTAGACCGGGCCACACGTCAAGAGATTGTCGTGAGCCAAAGAACTACAAGAAGAAGAAGCACGCTGCCCATATTGCCGAGAAGGAGTTCGGAGATTGGGATGAAGGTGATCTTGCCGCCGTTGTCACTGACGAGGTTAACTTCGTGGACATCCAAGGTGGATGGTATATTGATACCGATGCAACCGCCCATGTGTGCACCGACAAGACTAAATTCGTGACGTACAAGGTTGTTGAGGGGAGGAAGCTCAACATGGGAAACCAAGCCTCGTCCGAGGTGGCCGGAGTTGGGGATGTGGTCCTCAAGATGACATCCGGCATCCCAATTACCTTGAAGGAAGTCCTCCATGTCCCGGACATCCGCAAGAACTTAGTCTCGGGTTCAATACTAGTCAACAAAGGATTTAGATTAGTTTTTGAATCTGACAAATTTGTATTGACTAAGTTTGGAAAATTCCTAGGTAAAGGTTATCTTACCGGGGGTCTTTTCAAATTGAATGTAATGGCCATGCGCCCGAAAAGCTTGAATAATAATGAAAAAGCTACGACTTCCTCTTACTTGATTGAGTGCTCCGATTTATGGCATTGTAGATTAGGACATGTAAATCTAAATGCTATAAAGATATTAGTAAACTTGGATTTACTAAAATTAAGTGAAGTCAATACTCAAAACAAATGTGAAATTTGTGTTGAGGCGAAAATGACAAAGTTACCGTTTCATTCGGTAGAAAGGAGTACGAAACCTCTAGAATTAATTCATACCGATGTATGTGATTTAAAGTTTGTGCAAACTAGAGGTGGTAAGAAATATTTCATTACCTTCATAGATGATTGCACAAGATATTGTTATCTTTATCTTCTAAGAAGTAAAGATGAGGCTATTGAAGCTTTTAAGAACTTCAAAACCGAAGCCGAAAATCAATTAAGCTGTCGAATTAAGATGGTTCGAAGTGATAGAGGTGGAGAATATGTTGCTCCGTTTGAGGAATTATGCAACGAAAGTGGTATAATTCATCAAACGACGGCTCCTTATTCACCTCAATCTAACGGTGTTGCGGAACGCAAAAATCGAACACTTAAGGAGATGATGAACGCTTTATTGATTAGTTCAGGGTTGCCCCAGAACATGTGGGGGGAAGCTGTCTTAACAGCCAACTATATTCTGAACAAGATTCCACTTAAGGGTAAGGATGTTACTCCTTATGAGTTGTGGAAAGGAAGAAAGCCCTCATACAAATATTTAAAAGTGTGGGGGTGTTTGGCAAAGGTTGAAGTGCCTCTACCCAAACAAGTTACAATTGGCCCTAAAACGGTAGATTGTATCTTCATTGGATATGCTCTTAACAGTAGTGCCTATCGATTTGTTATTCACAAATTGGAAGTTCCCAACATGGTGGTGGGAACAACTTTTGAATCAAGAAATGCTATATTTTTTGATAATATATATCCTTGTAAGGATAAGGATATAATTGAAGTCAATTCTAGTAAGAGAATTGAAGAAGAGACCACGTCTTCTAAATCAATAGATGAAAATCCAAAATCGCGAAAGCGACAAAGGTCTAATCTAGAGGATATAGAACCGAGACGAGGTAGTAGAGTTAGGACTCAAAAGACTTTTGGTCCTGACTATGTGTCGTTTCTGTTGGATGATGAGCCAACAACGATTAAAGCAGCTTTCTCTAGGTCCGACGCGGAGCTATGGAGAGAAGCTGTGCAAAGTGAGATTGACTCAATTATGCAAAACCGCACTTGGGTGTTGGTTGATTTACCTGAAGGTTGTAAGCCCTTAGGATGCAAGTGGATCCTTAAAAGAAAGTTTAAAGTCGATGGGTCAATTGATAAATATAAGGCTCGGTTAGTAGTAAAAGGCTTTAAACAAAGAGATGTGTATGATTTTTTCGATACCTACTCACCAGTGACGAGAATTACTTCTATTAGAGTACTTCTCGCGATTGCTACTTTGCACAATCTCGAGATTCACCAAATGGATGTTAAAACTGCATTCTTGAATGGTGATCACGAAGAAGAAATATATATGGAGCAACCTGAGGGGTTTGTAGTACCTGGCCAAGAAAGGAAGGTATGCAAATTGGTGAAGTCTCTATATGGGTTGAAACAAGCGCCGTTACAATGGCACTTGAAATTTGACGACGTGATGTTGTCAAATGGCTTTAAAATAAATGAGTGTGACAAATGTGTTTACATTAAGAACACAAATGACGAGTATGTTATAGTGTGTCTTTATGTAGACGATATGTTAATCATGGGTAGTAATATCCTAGTGATTAACGATACTAAGTTCATGTTGAAAAGAAATTTTGACATGAAGGATATGGGGGTAGCTGACGTGATTCTTGGAATTAAAATTCTAAGAAGACCAGACGGAATCAGCTTGTCACAATCTCATTATGTTGAGAAATTTCTCAAAAAGTTTAACGCGTATGATAGTGTACCTGTTAAAACCCCTTTAGAACTCAATGTTCACCTAAGTAAAAACCGAGGTGAATTGGTTGCACAAGAAGACTATGCAAGGGTGATTGGGTGCTTAATTTATCTAACGAATTGCACTCGACCTGACATAGCATGCGCCGTGAATAAATTGAGTCGGTACACAAGCAATCCAAGCAAGGAGCATTGGAAAGCTCTTGTTAGAGTATTGAGATACCTAAAGTATACTCAATATTATGAGCTAAAATTTGGGAGATACCCCCTGGTACTTGAAGGGTACTGTGATGCGAACTGGATCTCGGACACAAAAAATTCGCTTTCTACAAGTGGATATGTGTTCACGATCGGGGGTAGAGCTGTTTCGTGGAGATCCACAAAACAAACATGTATAGCCCGATCCACCATGGAATCTGAATTCATAGCTTTAGATAAAGCTGGTGAAGAAGCCGAGTGGCTGAGAAATTTTCTCGAAGATATTCCATGTTGGTCGAAGCCAGTGCCTCCAGTAATGATTCACTGTGATAGTCAAGCTGCTATCGGGAGGGAAAAGAGTGGCTTGTATAACGGTAAGTCTCGACATATTCGTCGGCAACATAATACCGTAAGACATTTGATCACAACGGGGGTTATCACAGTCGACTATGTAAAGTCGTTGGATAATCTAGCGGATTCGCTAACCAAAGGGTTAAATCGAGATCAAATATTTAAATTGCTAGAGGGAATGGGTCTAAAATCCACAACACGAGGAGTTGTCATAGTGGTAACCCAACCATGATGATTGGAGATCCCAAGAACTTGGTTCAATGGGAAAACTAAGCTATGAGAGCTTGTGGGGGAACACTCATTGATATATATATTCCCTAGAAGAGCAAAATTGAGTGTTGAGAACTTGCCTAGTGGTGAGGTTAAGTCTATGACTTTTAATGATTCTTTAGAGATTGAGTAGGGCAAGATACTCGAGAAAGAATCACCTATATAAGTGTGAAGTAAGGGCCGCTTCTAAATAAACACTTATGAATCCAAAGGGGTGTCCAGGGCCCGAAATGGACATAAAATGTGAGAACGGAAAAGGTTTGAGGTGTTGAAGATGTTGACATCATTGTCTCGGTACATGCCGTGGAGGAATAGTTCAAAGTATAACGCTACTAATCCGCCTGTGTATCCGATGGTGTTGGCTATGGAAGGTTCAAAGCCATAAGCTACCTATCCTAATACTTTGGCACTTCGTGAGGACAAAGCTTGTGTGCATTTGCATTTGAGTTATTTCCACTCATGTGGGGGATTGTAGGAATGGTTTAAATAAATAAATATATATATGTTATATATATATATATATGTATGTGGTGGTCAATGGAGTTTGACCACATTTTAAGTGACGAGACATTTAATTCTAAGGAAATTAAATGTCATAGGGTCGATCTACGTTTCGAGTAGATGATCGTAGTATATTTATTTTCTCTAAACCGATTCCCGGTGAGTGAGAAATAAAGGTTTAAAGTTAGTCGCTTAAAACATGGAGTTATATGTTAAGGGGACTAAGAGTGAAGAGAATACCTTGTCCCACATTGGTTATAAAACCAATTTTCATCTTGTATATAAGGAGGAGGAGATACCTTATGGTATGAAGAGTTGGGGGCACACCCTGGCGCGCACCGGCACAGTGTGCCGACACCATCTGGGGTGCGCCTGGCCTGGTGATCTGGCCCATGATCTGGTCCATCTGGTGGCCTGATCTGGTGGCCTGGCCTGTGCCATGGCCTGTCCCAGACAGCTTATGCCATGGCCTGCGCCACGACATGTGCCTCGATCTGTCCCGGGACATGTTCTGCTGTGATATCAATCTCCTTGAATTGATCTTGTGATCAATCTGTTGAAATCAATTTTGTAATTGATTTGTGATGAATGTGGACATAAGTATGTCCAAATTAAGTGGATTAATTAATAATTAATTACCACTTAATTGTGTAACTCTTGTAACGTCCAGTGAATTGAATTTGAATCAATTGTCATGAATGGACATTAATTATAATTAATTCCTATTACTCCACTTGAGTGGGTGTGACCTATATAGATAGGCGTTTCTCATTTTTGAGAACACTGACGCATCATACAAACACATACAAGAACTCTCATCAAAAGCATCTTGCTGCATTCTTTTCCTTCAAGCATTTAGAAGGAGTTTTTGTCCTCAACCTTCTCAAGTTCGCCGGAGCTCGTTGATTTGCGGTGCTGCTATCAAGGAGACGAAGCCGTTTTATCTTTGGAGACATTTACGCCTTACCGAGAGCACTACCGGGGCGTAATATTGTCTTGCGGAAAGAGGATCTTTCCTCGACTCGGCTCTTCTTTATTTTTATTATTTTATTCTATTATTTTGTAATAGAATAGATCTTTTGCTACTGTAATCTTCATTTTCTTTTCCCCAAAAATATTATTTTATTATCTTCTCCCATTATTATTCCATATGCTTCCCGATGTTTCAAGCATTTTTTTAGGTCAAACTTTCGATGTTTAAATCTTTCTTTCCTACCCAATTCATGTTTTGTTTTTCTTGTTTTGTAACGCATGTTTTTTCAAATTTGAAAATTAAAGAAAATTATTCCAAAAAAATGTGGGATAAGAATATAACGAAGCGGACGTACATACCGTCTAAATGAAGTGCATTGTCCGTGCCGTCTTTTCAACATTCGACAATCGATTTCAAGTTTGATTGCTCCATAACTTTAAGGGATGTCATATTATATGCTTCCCGATGTTTCATGATTGTTTTTGCACTCCGGGGTGTCCATTCTCTCTAACCTTTTCCCACATACTATGCAACCTACAATTCCTAGATCAAGAAAAGACCCCACTCTCTTCCTTTCCGACCACTTCGCCGCCGCCTGGTCCTTGCCGGAAACGCCGCGAACATCCTCATCATCCCGGAAGTCCGATGTGGAACGCCACCGCCTCTCCCTCCAAATAAACAAGGAGAATATACTTAGAGACGAAGATTTTTCTCTTTCCCACCACAAAATTGCTTGCCGGAGAGGAAGATCGGTGGGGATCGACATCACCAACAGAATCAAAAGCTCCGAGAATTCCACAAAGGCTTTGAGACCAAACAACCAAAAAATCCTAGTTAATGTATATAAAGTGTTTGAATCTAGTGTATATATGTGACCTGGCTGCCCTACTCCAGCATGGCGTTATGTGATTGGTTATTGCTGTCACGTACACATACAATCACATGAAACCCTAAATTGAAGTGGAGTTGCCTAAAGTCTCTCACCCATCAGCATACATAGTGTCCCCATTTCACAGAGGTTTTGCTGTAGATATAAATACACACTAATGAATTCCTCGCAATTTATTCTCCTTGGTGCTGCTTTTCTCTCCTCTGCTACTCATTCTCCTCTTTCCTCGCTCCCCAAATTTTCCAACTGTAAGTCCCTCTCTCCCTCTCTCTACTTGCATGTGCTGGAGATTGCAATTTATCAAATTATTCTGCTGATAAACTTCGACCATGTTTCTTAATTAGCTCGCTGGAAATAGGTTACCATTAGATTCTAGGTTTGCTTCTTCTTCTTATGTGAACGTTTACCATTTTAATTTTAATTTTTTTAAGCTTGGAAGAATGTCAGTGATACTCCTTATCTAGATTGAGTGATGAATGCAAAAGAGGAAAACAGTTTAGCTCAATTTTGGAGATGTAATAATACACAATGTGAACGCGGAATAAAAATAAATTACGATTAAAGAGAATGGATATACAAGCCAAACAGAGTAACTTTGGTTCAGCGCCCGTCTCTTCATCACCACCCACAAAATCAAAATTTATAGCTTTGCTTCCCAATTTCCCACTGTTTTCATATGTTCGTCAACAATATAAGCTGCCGCTTTTCACTGGAATAAAAGGTTGTAAACCTCCTTTTCCTTGAATGCCTGCTCAAATTTTCGAATTTGAACAAGAATATTTTCTCTCTCTGAATTAATAACTGATTACGGTCATAAACTGATTATGCCGATTGTGTATCTCACGTGGTCATGAACTGATCATAGCCATCAACTTTGAATAGTAGATCATGGATTGCATCTGTTTTTGTTATCTAATTCTTATAATTGTTGATTTAGAAAACTGGGCTGAATCTGGATGCACATACAAAAAAACTAAGTGATGTAAACATGAACAGGCTGAAAAAGAACATCTTAAAATTGGCGTCAAAAGGAAAGTTCTAGAATTTGTGTGTCACAATAATCAATACATTAGATTACCTTGATGAAATACTTATGTAAATTTGTGCTGCTGTAACTTATATGCAATTAATATTGCTACTACTGGAAGTATGTTGTCACTGAGTTCCTTTTGTTATAGAGTTCTATGCTAATATGATATTATCTAGACAAATAAACTTTACTGGATGCTTCCTCTTTTCTTTATGAGAATTATTGATTACTGGTTCGTTCATTAATCTTCTTGTGATTCTCATAAAATTAGACAGGTATTGTTAGAAGATCACAAAGAATAGTCCTCAGAGCCAAGGCACCATCACTAACAAGTATGGCAAATGTGAGTTCATATTACTATTTTATCACAAAAGCTTAACTTCTAGTTGAGAAAACACACGAGTATTTACTGCAGTTAAATAATCCAAAACAGACTGCAATTATGGTGTTGCCTCTTTGTGATTTCTCATTTAATGTAATATTAACAGAATCCTGGGACTGCTGGTAGTCTTCGTGATCAGCTAGCTAAACTATTCGAAGAAGCTTTAAGAGTAACAGTCCCAGAGGAATCGGATATCGATCCTGCTATTGCTCCTTGTCAAAATGCAAAATTTGGTGATTACCAATGGTATTGCTTTTTCCTTTTTCTATGTTAAACACAATTTTCTCATATTTTTTAGTAGGCTATATGGTTTTCTCTCAAACTTTTGGGTTGGTAATTTAGCATTATATATCGGTAACATTGTATTCATCCAGTATTGCACCAGCTTTTATTACAAAATTTTATGCCCTCTCTTTCTACAGCAACAACGCAATGGGCTTGTGGTCCAAAGTTAAAGGAAGGAGTACTCAGTATAAAAATCCCCAACAAATAGGACAGGTTTTGAAAATATGTTCACTTTTAATATACACCTTTATGTTGTGGGTTTAATATAATATGATTGTATGTGTTATATCTTGGTGTCAATATTACACCGGATGTTCGTACTCTGTTATATGAGATGGTACATTGTTTGTTTATTTTATAGGCCATTAAAGCAAATCTCCCTCCATCAGAAATGATAGAGGAAAGCTCAATTGCTGGACCTGGCTTTGTAAATGTTAAATTGTCACGACAATGGATAGCCAAGGTAATTTCAATGAAGTTGCTTTAGTTAAATATTCTTTAAGGCTTGCGCCTTAAGATCTTTCCTAAATTGTTGCAGAGCATTCAAAAAATGCTTATAGATGGTATTGAAATCTGGGCTCCTAAGCTTTCGGTTAAAAGGGCTGTGGTTGATTTCTCCTCACCTAATATAGCAAAAGAAATGCATGTTGGTCACTTAAGGTCAACTATCATTGGGGACACCCTAGCCCGTATGCTGGAATATTCAAATGTGGAGGTTCTTCGAAGAAACCATGTTGGAGACTGGGGGACGCAGGTGTGTACTTAGTTTTGTTACTAATTAGAAGTAGTAGTGCAATCTTTTACGAAGAAATTAATTAAAAGTTATGGACTGATGTTGAATTAGTTATCATTTTGAAACTTGCATTTATGAAGTTGTCAAAGAAAAACCACATTTTGAACTTTTGACCTTATTAAAATATCCTTTTCTTTTGGAGAAACTGCAGATTCTATTTTGTTTCATTATTCTTTCAGAAGTCAAGATTTTCATTCCATTATTTCAATTAGAAATTTCAGTTTTTTGTTTATTTATAAAGTTAAACCCAATAAGTTCCAAAGATGTCTTGTCGGAAGTAACCTATATACTGTGTACAGATGTCCATTTGGTAGAAGATGAAGACCCTCCCCATGGGTCTTCGACATTCATCTTAGTGCTCTTATGATTTTATTTCGGACAGATGTATTGTTTTCTTGAATTCTTTGTTGACACTTTCTGATTTGTTTCCAGTTTGGTATGTTGATCGAGTTCCTCTTCGAAAAATTTCCCGACATAGAAGTTGTCAATGATCAAGCCATAGGAGACTTGGAGGTGAGAGGCCAACTTCAATATCCTGTGATCTTACAGAGCTTGTGTAGTAATATTCTCTGGATCTTATAACAATATTACACGTTTAACTTCATAAGGTATGCATAATATACTCAACTGTCCTTTTTCACTATTTCAATACCCAAATGGTCTTTTTCCCTATACACCATAGTCATCTACATAATCAGCAGACATCTGTGATGTTCTTCCCAATATGCAATAAACTTATCCAACATTTAACGGAGCAATGTCGGGTGGATTAAAAGTGTATACTCAGCGCCAATTTAAAGAAGGCAACACTAGAGGCTTGATGGGCAGCATGGGCTTTCCAGATAGTTATTTTTTAGAATTTATTTTATTCAGCTATTACTTTAATTGGTTGACAGGCCTTATGCATGGGTTGTAGTATGTCTTAGTATTTATGGCCCTTTCCTGCGCAGATTAGGGTATTTACATATTGTTAAGTTTTAGAGATTTATCGCTGTGGCAGAGCATCTCGCTCTGGGGCCTCTTCGAGGATGTTTTCTTTCTTCTGTGTGAACTCTATCAACATTAACCTCTTATCTGATATTACTTCGGTCCCTTTTATTGCGTCTGTTAGTGTGGATTTGAGGCTTCTTTGCTTTTGTTTAAATATTAGTGTTTGATATTGCTATTATAGAATAGAATTCTAATTTTAAAAATAAATAAGAGATAATTTTATCGAAAGGATTATGGGTTTTTCTTCTTGGAAGTTCATCTGTTTCTCAATTTTGTTGGGTTTTCAGGCATTCTACAAGGCATCGAAGCTAAGATTTGATAGTGACCCTGTTTTCAAGGAAAAGGCCCAGCGTGCAGTTGTCAGTCTTCAGGTAGACTACATGATGTCTTTCTCTGATGATCTTGTAGAAGTGTTTATTCCCATTTTGACTTTATATAAATTGCGTCTCTCTACACTTTTTGCTTGTAATGTAATATAATATATATGTAACGATTCTCCAGGCGGGGGATGAGAAGTATCGGAAGGCATGGGCTGAAATTTGTAAAATCAGTAGAGGTGGATTTGAAAAGGTGTATCATCGTCTTGGAGTTCAGTTGGAGGAGAAGGTGCGGATGCCTTCATGTTTTAAGCTGCTTAAACTGGTCTATTGAAGGTTTTGGCTTCTATTCTCCTTGCATTTCATATAATATTTATTCCTTTTCTCAGGGTGAGAGCTTTTATAATCCCTACATTCCGGGTGCTCTGGAGTTACTCAATAAAGAGGGATTAATTGAAGACAGCGAAGGTGCTCGTGTCATCTTCATTAAAGGAAAAAACATACCCCTTATTGTTGTAAAAAGGGATGGTGGGTACAATTACGCATCAACGGATCTTGCTGCTCTGTGGTGAGTTACACCACTTTTCAGGTTCATAATTATCATCTCATAGGAGAGGATATTTCTGATCTTTTATCCTAGTATATACTACTTGCTCGGACTAGTTTACATAAACAAGTCAGCTGAAGACTTGTTTATGTAATTGTGTCGTGTATATCTATAAAGATGGTGCCTTTTTACTTGTAGCAATACAAGTGTTTGAATAGGAAAATGAACAATACGGTTATGAAAACCTGTAAGCTCCGGTGCTCAGACTCGGCAAAAATGGTGAAGTACCTGTGTCCAACGGGTACGACACAGAATATAAACCAGGTCCAGGTGCATCACTTTTCAGTGGACTCTTCCGTTGGGCCGTTTTCCAGATTGCAGAAGTTTTCTGCTGCCATTAACTCTTTAGTTTTCCATAGTTCATCTTTTTCTGCGATTTGCAAGCAGTTCCGGAGTGGCGGCGAGCAATGAAGAGAGAAAATAATTGATAGAACAATGTGATTTGGTTTTCTAATGAAGGTGGGCAGCGGGTGGAACATTAGGTTTTATTTTTCTTTTTTTTTTGTCAAGTTTTATTACTCGGGGAGAAGCTGTGTTAAAACACAGTACGGTCAGTACTAAATGTTGTGCTATATTTATTTTTCTATTTTAATTTTTTAAATATTCTTGTTTCTTCAATTCATAGAATAATTTAGTATACATACATATATATTTACATAAAGTATATTCATAAAGTTATACACAACATATAATTTAAGTTTTATTAATTTTCCTAATATAAGTATAATTTTAGTAGTATTTTTTTTCTTCAAAATTTAATGAAAATGAGATATTGATATTAGTCTATTACTTAAAATTTATTTGTTAATTCATTATTAACTATGTTTAAAAATTAAACTATCTTTTACTTTAATTAAAAAAAAATTGGACGAGTGATAATTATTTTACATAGAAAAAATAAATGAGTCTCGGCACCCGTATCCTAGTTTGAGTTTCAGATCCTTTTTGGCCTGGTCCATGTATCCTAAATTTAGAAAATTTACGAGTCCGACACGTATCCCCGCACCCATACCCGAGTCTGAGCAACATAGCCTGTAATGTAATATTTGATACTTTCTCGACCATGTAACATGTGGAAAATGTGCTTGCTGTGAGACTTTTATATGTACAATATGTAGGTATCGACTGAACGAAGAAAAGGCTGAATGGATTATATATGTTACTGATGTTGGCCAAAGAGAACACTTTGAAATGCTTTTTGCTGTAAGTCTGAATGTCTTACACCTGGCATATGGTCCCTCATGTCTTTATATTAACTCTCCCTTGCCGCACTTAATACTGAGAGCTTAGGGATGCTTTTCAGGCTGGCAAACGAGCTGGTTGGCTTCCAGCTGAAGATAGTAAGTATCCTAAAGCTAGCCATGTTGGGTTTGGCCTTGTTCTTGGAGAAGATGGAAAACGATTCCGGACTCGAAGTACCGAGACTGTCAAACTGGTCGATTTGCTGGATGAAGCCAAAAGTAGATGCAAAGCAGCTTTAATTGAAAGAGGTTAGTTGCTATATTTTCCTGAATAACCCTGAAATGCACTCCTAAGTTGATTCGAATTGTGCTATTGATGCTCTGAAATGAGAGAACTGGACTGACAAGTGCTTCAACGCATGCCAGGCAAAGATAAGGAATGGACTGAAGAGGAGCTCGATGCCACAGCTGAAGCAATTGGATATGGGGCTGTTAAGTAAATATCCTGCATCTTGCACTGTGTTTTCTCTAAATAGTATTTCTTCTAGTCTTACAAATAGCATCTACCCCTTATGTATCTGAAGATATGTGCATATTATGATGTTTTCGCAAGAGAGGTTATTAATCTTTCACTAGCTGTTGCCAACCTGATCTCTGAAGGTCGACGTGATTTTTTTTTGTCTATGAAACAGATATGCTGATCTGAAGAATAACCGTACAACAAACTACACATTTAGTTTTGACCAAATGCTTAGTGACAAGGTGAATTACAACCATGATATGCAAGTTGTTATAGCATTCCGTGACAAGTTGCTAAATTCGTAACGGATGTTTGCTATACCTACTTTCGTATTTGATCTTCTCATAGTTAAATTATTTTTCCATCCACTATTTTATCCATATGCACTCTCCTCTTTGACATGCAGGGCAATACTGCAGTGTACTTGTTATATGCACACGCTCGGATCTGCTCAATTATCAGAAAATCAGGGAAAGATGTCGAAGAATTAATAAAGGTATCACAGCTCCCCTCTCGGTTGTGGGCTTTATTTATTTTCACAATGATTTCTTATGAAACAATAGTATATTTAAGCATTCTCTGTACATTCATGAATGCTTATCTTAAGTATTATGTTCTTACTAAAGATTAGTATGCCTTAGAAATATGGTGGTAGCATTAGGAGAAACTTTAGGATCATAGTAAACTTGAGGGCTAACTTGTTCTTTGCAACTTATTATCTTTGATTACATTTGAAACAGACTGGGAAATTGGACTTGGTTCATCCCGATGAACGTGTTTTAGGACTTCACCTGCTCCAGTTTGCCGAGGTAATTATGTTATGGCTATGCAGCCTCAAGCATCGATGGTAGTTTGTTTCCATAATTTGAATCTTACTATTGTTGTGGTGGTTTGTTTAGGTTATCGAAGAATCATGTTCAAATCTTCTGCCAAACGGGTTGTGTGAATATCTATACAATTTATCAGAAGACTTCACTAGATTTTATACCAATTGCCAGGTATGAAGCATCTTTTAATATCTCCACATTAATTATTAGTGGTGATTGATTTGTCTAATTTGAGAAACAAAATTTGAAGGTGGTGGGATCAGCCGAGGAGACGAGCCGACTACTGTTGTGCGAGGCAACAGCAGTTGTCATGAGGAAATGTTTCCATCTGCTCGGTATCACCCCCGTTTACAAAATTTAAATACCAGTTTGTCGAGGGGAAATTTTGTAACTTGATCGATCACGTGCTTTACCATCTCCTCTTGCGATGGAATTTGATGCACAGAGCGTATTTATGAACGTTTTTTGAGGAGTTTATTCATCATCTTCTTGATCACTAATTGCTTTTCTACTTTCTTGCAAACTTGCCATTTAATCTTCCTTGCTTTACAAAGTGTTCTCAGAATGGTGTATATCATGCCAATTGCATCCAAATTTTGTTGCTATTTTTATTTAGTTTTAAATTAATAATGTAATTAATTGGAGATCAATTAAATAGGAGGTGATTTGTTGAATGAAAAGGAAGATGGAATGTGATTATCTTCACTCCATTCCTTTGGTTATTTTCATAAATTTGGAATGATACAAATTTTTGACCTGCTACTTCGTATGGGCAATAGGTCTGAAAAATATCCAAAAATATAATATGAAATTTAGATATTTGCACTTTATTGGGTAAGGAATCATGACACATATTTTGAGAGGGTTGAATAGGCACTCTCTTTGAAAGGTTCTATACCATCTTCTCTTTCTCAATGCATTTCTTTAGTCAAAGGTTCCATTTTTTCTTCTTTTCGAATGATAATTGGAACATGGAATGGGATTCAAATCCATATATAAATTGAGATATTGATGCAAGAAATAACAATTTTTTTCAGAAATGAGAGTAGTCATTCATTTTTAATCACAATGTATTAGTTATTATGAATCATTTTATAATTTTTTTGTTATTGTTTATTTGAATAAAATTAATTAAAATATTTGTTGATTTATAAATTTTATTATATATCACACTTCTCTGACGTAAAAAAACTTTAAAAAATTTAAAATATTATATATATATATAATTGTTTTAAAATAATTATAATTATTAGAAAGATTAAATTAAATTATATTATATATATAAATTATTAGAATGATAAAAATTATAGGGTTAATGGTTAAAAATAACTACTTTCATAATACTCCCTCCGTCCACGAAACAAGTTCCTAATTTGCCATTTTCGTCTGTCCACGAAATATCTTCCTAATTCAACTTTCCATTTATAGAAATGTTATTATTACCACCTTATCCTCAAACATTCAAAATATTTCCAAAATACCATTAATAATCTTATCCTTATAATCATTCATAATTTATCATTAAACATAAAATAATCAAAATCCATTTAATTAGCCCAATTAATCCAAATCCATTTAATAAGCCCAACTAATTAGCCTACTAATCCATTTAATTAACCCAATTAATATGCTCACCTAATTAACTCAATTAACTCATCCCAACTACCCACAATTAGTCCAATTACCCCCAATTAATTAACCCATTTCCAAAACTAACCTAATTAACCCATCCCCAAACCCATTTCGTCCAACATCAACCCTAGATCTAGAAACTTCTCTCTGTTCATCTCCCTCCAACTATCGCCGCAAAACCCTAGACCTATTTTGCTCTTGTACACTTGCACCTCTCTGTTAAACCCCTATGGAAGAATCACCATCTCCACTCCGCGCATCCGCCTTCAATCATATGGATTCATCTACCCTAGGTTCTATTCACACAGATACTTCCACTATGTCTGTGCATTGTGAGGCTTGGATGGAGCCATCTTTTTTTTTTGGTGATTCTGATACTGTAGTTCCAGAAACTCCTGAATCTATTTTTGATTCTCGCGATTCTGTGATGGTGGGAGAAGAAGAAGCCTTTGGCGATGTCGATCTTCTGATAGAACCTGAGAATCACGAATGGTCCGAAAAAAAAAAGACTGGTTGCATAAAATGGCTTCCAGATGGTTCCCATCTGTGGTGGAGTTTATGTTTCTGGAAAAACAAGGTCTGGCTTCAATTTTTTCGGCGTAGTTAACCCCTAATGTTTGTTTTTTCATTCTGTTTTCGTACTTTGCCTCTAATGTTTTTTTTATCTCTTATTAATGTAGATCCAGAAACTGCTGCCTCTATTATCGATTTGAGAGATAATGTGATGGTGGGAGAAAAAGAAGCCTCTGTGAATGTGGATCTTGTGATAAAACCTGAGAATCGTGAATGGGAAAAAGAAAAAAAAGATTGGTTTAGAAATATGGCCTCCATATGGTTCCCATCTGTGGTGGAGTTTATGTTTATGGAAGAAAACCGCCTTTGAATTTTTGGGCGTAGTTGGCCTCTAATGTCTGATTTTATATTTTGTGGGCGTAGTTGGCCTCTTCTGTGGGCGTAGTTGGCCATTGCATGAACTGATCTTATTGTTTCAAGTTCTGTAATTATACTGCATGTCCTTTGATTTGTGTTTAAAGCCACCACTTTGATGTTAAAATCAAAGTTTTGGAGGTTTTGAACATGGATTGCATATGGCTGTTGGCTGCTGCTTTATGCAATTGAAGTGATGCTGCACTTGATTTTAATGAACTGATACTCCACTTGATTTACTGAACTGATACTGCACTGGACATTTGATTTTTGTGTTGATAATGAACTGATGCTGCACTTGATTTTAATGAACTGATACTGCACTGGATATTGGATTTGTGTGTTGATAATGAACTGATGCTGCACTTGATTATAATGAACTGATACTGCACTTGGTGTTGGATTTTTGTGTTGATAATGAACCCTATGAGGAATCTTTTCTGAGGGTATGGACTATATGAAATAGATATTGCACTTGATTTGTTTGATTGGTGTTCAAACTCTATGATGAATATGTTCTGAGGGTATGGACTATATGAAACCCTAGAGCCATTACATGATTCTTACACTAACAATCTAGATTATTAACCGTGTTGGTGGTTTATAGAGAAACAATTGATTTGTACCCTGTGATGATTGAATTCTGAGGGTGATCAATTTTATCACATGTTTTCCCTATATTTCTACCACCTTTAAATTTTCTAAGATTGAATTGTGTGGAAGTTGTGTATATGGCTCTTTAGTGTGTTTCATGTTAGCCATGTCAGCAGTAAAACAGTCTTTAAATACCAAAAGCTATAAATCAAAAGCTGTCTTTACATACCAAAATCAGTCATTAAAGCTGTAAACCAAAAGCTATAATCCAGACCTAAAACCTGTAATCTAGACTCCTAAACCAAAAGTTGTAATGTGTAATCCAGATTTAAATACCAAAAGTTGTTTCTAGACTTCCAATATTGTTTTCTGGCAATGACAAAAACTTCAAACTTTGCCTTATTAGTACCTCATCCACAGTTAGACATTCTGGAAGTGTTCCAACCCTAATATGCTTAGCCTTGTTCATGTGGGGAATCTTATAGTTTTTGCCTCCTCTGACTGTCATAATCTCTGTATAACACCCTTGAAGTGTGATAAAAACATTATTCAATGTCACTGCTGAGAGTTCATTATATGCATCCTCCACATTCTTAACCAAGTCTTCCACACTTTTAGCTTGCTTGTCATCTTGTAGACTTTGTATTGCTCTGAAAAAACCTAAGTCATTCACATTGCAATCTGGAGAGTTTGGTGGCTGACACAATAAATTGATATGGAAACCATCTGAATTTGCTGCAACTATGAAGTCTGTGTCATTTTGTGTGATGTTTGGCTTTGCGTTATCTTGTTGAATGATGATGTGTTTGGTTGTATTTGATGGCCACTTGCTCTTAATAACTGGTATAATCTGCAAAATGACAAGCAATAAACTAGATGATGATTTCTTTTAAAGAAATCTGATAGTGAAAATCTGAAATGCATTTGAATTAAATGATGAAAATGTAAATACCTTGTTGATGATGCAATCTTTGATAACTTCCTTTGTGATTGAGTGTATTGGTTTGAGCTCCAATGTGCCCTTGGGTCTATTCTTTGATTTCCTTTTTGCTGGCTCTAACGTAGTGAATGAAAATATTCCCAATTTTCCATCGAATATTATGCTTCCATCCATTCCAATTAATGGTCTACTAACAACACACATAAAAATTACCTTTGATATGAATCTTTTGGATTTGCAACTCCTATATGGCTCTATCTCATCGGACAACAGGTAATATCTATCACTTGTATTTGTTAAATAGAACCATTTATCATCTATATGCACCACATTATGCATGAGTTCATATTTCACATCTCCACTGCCCAAACTTGGATCAAGGTGATGCAAACACCATCTCAATCTTGCAATTTTGTTTATTTCAGTTAGTGTAGGTTTTATTGCACTACTATGCGCCTTCAATTTCTTCTCTTTTATCCAATTGCCTAACAAACTCTTGCTTACACTAAGCGTACTTGTCATTTTCCTAATTGATGACCTTTGAAGCATTGTAAGTTCTTTTACAGCTTCAACATCAATCTTCATTTTGTCTTTGTGAGTCATACCTTTTGATTTGAATTGTAGGTGCACAAGTTTGCCCCTCTCCATCTGCTCCTTTGTAGCTTTCCACCACTTCCTTACTGTCCAGTCACTTATGCCGAAGAAGAGAGCAGCTTCAGTTTGAGCTCGTATGACAACTTACCATCGACCATCTTTTGCATTAAGAATTGTGCTAGTTTATTCCTTTCATCATCTGACAATTTTTGTATGAAACTGCCATTTTGCTCTTAATGGCTCTTTTTTTGTGTTTGGAAATGAATGTTTTTGTTGAACTCGGGTGTGTATTTAAACCAGTAATTGTTGGCTTTGTTATTAGCGTAGGGATTTGGGAGGAAATGACTCTCAAATTCCCTCCTTTTTTTTTGGATCAAATCAAGTGTGAATTTTCATTACTTTAATGGTATTCCAAGAGGCAGATTTGATTAGTTTAATGGTATTCTTACTTTTATGTGTACATTTACTTTTTGCATTATGCTTCATTTAATTTTTTAAATTTATGTAAACAATCTAAATTAGTGCATTTAGCAATTTAAATTACGAAAATTAAGCAAATGAATGTTCTTTTAATTTAAATGGCCAATGCATTTAACGTTAAGCACTTATGACAAATTTTTACATTAAGCAATTAATGCTTAATTTATCTCATTAATATGTTAATGCATTATTTAATTACAATTCAGAATTAATTTAATTTAATTTGTAAATATTCTATTCAATTAATAATGATTTATCTTATTAATAGTGTTTTATGCATCAAACACTCAACATATACTCACTTTCCAGCACAAAGTCAAAGCACTACATAAAAATCCGCACCGGGTCAAACTAGGAATTTGTTTTGTGGACGGAGGGAGTATAATGATAAAAATTACCCACTCATAAATAAAAAATAAAAACTACCCATAGTTACCATTATAACCCTCAATTTCCCCCTTCTTTATTCTAGTTCTACGTCTTCTCCGTTTCTCTTTTATTTTCTGAAAATTTTAAGCAAGAACTCCTCCAAGCTCCAAGCTAAACTTCACGTTTCTTTGTGCCATATAAATGGGGAAACAACACGAAGATGAAGGGAATGATTCAGATTCTGATTTCGTACTCAATGTGTATAGTCGCCGCCGCCGTAGGACTAACATGATATCATCTCTGGTAATTTTCTTGCTTCCTTATGTCTTTCACCATTCTAGACTCTAGCTACTCTCTTGTGCTCATTTTCACCGACAATTGATTATTCAAATACTGTGCAACTGAAGTTATATCTTTGGGGCATTTCTTCGAGCACGTTGTAGGCAGGACTAAAAATAGTCTCGTGCATATATTCTAGGTCCCATTGTGATTTCTTGTGCATTTATATTTCCTTTCATCTCTTGTTGGGATAGTATCTAAAAAATATTGTTCTGTTGTTTGCAACATTCCTGTAAATGGATATATGTATTGCTGTACACAAAATTCAGGGACTGATATTGTTTTGCTGCCCAAAACATTTACAGCTCCATCGATTCTTTAGCATAGTCATGAACATCGAACAAGTAGAATCTGAATAAATTCTGATAAAGTATGGCATTTTCTACAACCAATTTATGACCCTAGGAAATATCACTTCTAATCAGGGAGCATTAGTTGTATATACAAAGCTCCATGTGCAAATGATTTATGTAGAAATGATTTTAAATCTCCTATATGGCTATATACAAAGAATGGGTCCTATTTATTTTCCACGTGGGAATGATTTATGTAGAAATGGTTTTATATCTCCTAGTAAAAGTAAATTGAACTAGCTATGAGCTTTCATTCAATATAACCAAGTAGGTATAATAATAGTGTGTTCAGTTAACAAACTGGTATTATATTTTAACATAATTTTAGTCTCAAATGTATTAATAGTTCACCAAAGCCTCTTGCTAGTATTTGGTTACAAAGTGTCTTTTTTATCTTTCAAACTTTATTGGGATGTTCAATTATAGTGTCATAAATATTAGCTACATGTTTATTATATTTTCTATATTACCTAATTCACAATACGACAGAGGCACCTAATTTTAAGGGGTAATAGGTAAAATTACCCACTTTCATAAAATAAAGATAAAAAATACCCGCTTAAAAATAAAAGATAAAAAATACCCACTTTTTACAATAACATGATACAGTTCATCATGTGCTCATGTTATTCAAGTTATTTTGAATTTGAATAACATGAGCACATGATCAATTTCATCATGCTATTGTAAAAAGTGGGTATTTTTTATATTTTATTTTTAAGTGGGTATTTTTTATTTTTTACTTATCAAAATGGGTATTTTAGAATTTATCCCTAATTTTAATTCAAATAATTATTAAATTATTCATTCAATCGGTCACCCTTAATTCAATTCATTTCTCCAAAAATAGCAACTTTATCTTATTTTCCCTCATAGTTATTTTTTATTTTGTATTTTAAAATTTTGGAGAAAGGAATTGAATTAAGGGTGACCGATTGAATGAATGATTTAATAATTATTTGAATTAAAAGTTAGGTGTCTCTGTGGTGTTGTGAATTAGGTAATGTAGAAAAATAGCATATATATATATAATATATATATATAATATATATATATATATATGGTCCAAGGATGGGATGGTCTGCATGTGTTGTGTTTTGTGATATGGCAGATTGAAAAAGGCACTGATGTCTTTTTGTGGTATATAGGAACCCGAACGACCGCGCTCTCATACTACCTCAACAATAGGAGAGGTAATCATATTAACGGTTTCTTTTTTTTGTTGGATTTTGTTGTTCTTGAGTTTAACTGGATTCTGGGTGATTTCTCTGTTTGTTTAACAATGTCAAGTATTTCCTAATCCATTTTTTGTATGTGTTGCTTGCATTGTTGATGTAGAGGCATTAAAGTGTTCATGTTGTACTTAGCATGAACCAAATCACATCTTTATCTAATGAAGCATGTTATAATTTATGGTATTTAACATTAACTTCTAGAAACCACGTGCATGTCCATAGCCACCGTGAATTCACTATATCTTGAAAAATTGCAGGTATAAGGTTAGGATCGAACATTAATTAATTTAAAAAACAAATTTAGCCTGATGGGTGGAAACTAGGAGTACGGAGAAATGAAGATTGCAAGAGCAGGTAAACCAGTTAAGCAAATTAATTTTAAGATATGAAAGGTGGAACAAATGAAAGCTAGATCTCTAACCCATGCTTTCAAATTAATAAATAGAACTGAACTACATGTTATTGCAGCATCCCAGAAACAAAAGAGTGTGCAGAAATTAGAACATAGGACCCCACATATATATAGAGATTTCTGAGTATTAAAGATAAGGATTAAATAATTGATTTATCTGTGAGATACACATGACTGACAGGTGATGCAGCAACACTGACTTATTAACAAACTCAGAACAAGCTAAATAAATTTCTATACTGAATATAGATATACTAGCTACAAAACGCAAAATCCAGAAATCTTTGTAAGAACTTGAAATGACATAACACAATTTTTGCTGCACAAAAGTATATATCTTTCGTACTTGTTTATTGATATGACTTGTTTTTTCTTATATGTGCATTCATGCTATCACAACTTGTTGGATCGGGAGCGCCCATCAGAATTGACGTACTGGCCCCACACACCAACACTTTCTTTCCCAACCTGCTTTGTCCTCACTGACAGGCTGACCCAGGACACTTCCCAGTAGGTCACCCATCATAGTATTGCTCCAAGCCAAGCACGCTTAACCTTGGAGTTTCTACTAATAGTTCACCTGAAAAGATGATGCACCATGTTGGTATGAGTAGTACTAATCAATTCATTTAACCTATCGTCAACAATGGTAGTGCAGGCCCTTTTCGACTGAGGCAGGCCGCACTCCCATAAGTTCTCTCGGGTACGATACACGGAGGACCCCCCCTCCGGGAGGTGCTGGAGTCCACTTCCCAACACAACTCATTGGGGTAAAATCAAAGACATTTGGATATAATCAATTGAAGCTAGAAGTGATTAGCTTAGGGGAGGAAAAAGTTGATCATTTTATATGAAGAGATTTAAATATAGCTTTTGATGACATGTTCCTATGTCAGTTGATACATCTGATTATAGATATATGCTATCAATTCACCAAATTACAACAAACTGACAAAAAGCATACCTTTTTTCTATATATGTAGAAAATTAAACTTGTATATTTCCTCAATCGACAACTTTCACCCTTCCCCTTATATATTTATATTAACTGAATTTTTATGAGCTTTGTTATGTTTGTTCAATGGTAGCTATTGTTAATAATATGGTTACATAATCTAAATTATTTATTAAATATAGGAGCATTGGACATACAAAAGAGAGTCAATGCAAATGGTTAAGTTCAGAGTTAATTTCCATTGTAGAGACAAGATTTTGGGCCAAATTCGTACCACATTGTTGCATTATGGAGAAGACACGTATGATAAATTCAAGAAATCTTGTTTTGGTCATTTCACTGAGCTACCTCAAGTGCGTATATCCAGTACTTCACTATGTTGTTTCAAGAGAAATGGTGTTTTCAAATAATATTGGTGATCCAACAGAGTTGTCATTCTATATAAATGACACAAGACTAAGGTTCAGGAGATACGAATATGCTTTGGTGACTGGTTTACGGTTTGGAGGGTCCATTTTCAACATATATAATGCCCACAGTATACCTAATACCTCATTGTACACAAGACGATTCAATAACAATAAAGTTAATGTGGCTGATTTGCTGAACTTATTTGTGAGCAAGAATCTTTGAGATAACTCAGATGATTATGTCAATGTTGCAAAGATACTATTTGTGTATCTCGTTTTATTTGGCGTTGACCCTCGAGAAGCCAAAGTTAAAGAATGGATATGGGTTTTAGTGGAGAAGCGGAAGAGATGGGAGAAATTCCCTTGGGGTAGCATTTCATTTCAGAAGCTATTATGTCACTTCAAAAGGATAAAAATCCAACCAATGGGGGGGCCAAAGCCTGAATTTTATACCATGTATGGGTTTAGTACAACATTTTTGGTATGTTATATCTTATACTACTATTTTTCCTTTTATCGTTACCTTTTTCATATCACTTTAATATCTTTGTATTTGCGTACTAGGATTGGATTTATTGTATCATACCACAATGGGGAATCAAAGCTGGAGTTGTTGCTTCTACAAGTCAACTACCACGAATTTTGAGATTTCTCTACAAAAATTCCAAAGCTAGTGTGTCTAAGATCACGGGCGAGGTATAAATTTTCTTCCATTTATTAATGAGTTTTTTTACTACAAATACTTATTTTGAGACTTCTCTACAAATTAGTTTCATCAATCATCATACTAGTGTTTGTAGGTTACTTCATCCTAATTTGGCTTGATTAAGCAATATTTGGACAAATTATAGATGTACTTATGTATTAAGTTGAACAATACTGAACCTTTTCTTTACCAACAAAACAATAATTAACAAGAATAAAAAAGAGCATAACTAGTTACATAAAATAGTGATATGAACAATAATGATGTTGATTTTTGTGATCCTACAGATACACTCTACTTTGGAACCTAACTCTTCTGAGATAAAGACTTCGTATTGGTCATCCATTGAGCCGGAAGGAACACCATTCTTATTAGTGTATCGTGATGAAAAATCCAATTCAAGTTAGCCCAATCATACACAACATGTTCAAACTCAACAACAGTCTCAACCTTCACAACAAATGCATGAAGAACAATGTGCGGATCGAGCATCAAGCAGTCGAACATAAAACTTTTCTTTGTTTGAGCGTCAATCTTTGATTCATGAGATTGGGTTGAATGCATACAAGAGGATTAGAGAAGATAAAAGTCTTATCAAGGAGATAGGGGATTATGCTGCAAGTCGTGTAATTACTAAACTTCGCAACGTTTTACCTGAATACATGAACTGTCAAAGACAACAATCAAGTGACGACCCTAAAGATGTACATGTTAGAATAAACACTTTCAAGTTATTTTAATAATTATACTTTACTTCTTAATGTTCTAACTTTAAATGATTAGGAACCACAAGAAGATAATATGGTCTTTGATCATCATAGTCCTCTTGAAGACATAAACTGTGAAAGACAACAATCAAGCCACGATCCTAAACATGTACAGGTTAGGATAAACACTTCAAAGTTATTTTAATAATTATACTTTAATTCTTTATGTTCTAACTTTGAATGACTAGGAACCACAAGATGATAATATGGTCTTTGATCATCATACTCCTCTTGAAGACATGGAAGATGAAAATGTTTGGGATGAAGCTATGATTGAAACATTATCATACACAACATTTAAGGAGTCATGGGGCCCAGCACCGATATACTGTACTGCTGAAGGTATAAATTATCTTTAATTTTTGGTTAACTACTTTTGAAGGTATATTGTTTCTTTTATTTTTAACTATACGACTGAATCTCTTTTTTATGATAGGTAATAGTTGTTTCATTCTGTCGACCATTAAACTAAATTTGCAATTAAATTAGATTTCTAAATCAAAGAATAGATTTTTAAAGTAGAATTTTAGGTAAGAAAGACTGTTTAAAAACTGCCTTGTTTGTTACTAAAAGTCACGCATCCCAGAACGTGTCCAATGTTGAAATAAGGGTTTTTATTCCCACAAATTGCAAGAAAATCTTGCTTTTGTCACTTTTCATAGTTCGTGAGTGTTTTGCAATGCTTCAGATCTTAGTCCCTTTCTTCACTATATATACATATTCTTTTCACAAACTCATTGTCCCACCTCTGCTTTCTCTCTCCCTCTAAAGTAGAATCTCTTTTGAAGGTTTGCAAACTAAAAGTGACACAATGCAAACAAGGTTCCCTCCAAAACTTGACTTTACTCAAATAAGGAAAAGGAAACTACCTCCTAACTTGTGTAGTCCATTCCGTCCGTATGACAAACGAGGTGTGGATTACCAGAAGTATTTGAAGACAAACAAAAAGTAAGTAATATTATCATTTCCAATGCTACATTTACAAAATTTCGAATTAAGTAGATGTATCTAATCCTTATCAAATGTGCAGGAGAAATGTTGGGTTTGGATTTGCTGTTACAACTTCTTTCTTTAAGGATATGTCAAACGTGAATAAGCCTCTAGATAATCAACACATGGAATCATATTTGGCTTGCTTGTACACAAATCCAGAGTATGCAAAATCACATAGATGTGAAAGACAAGTTACATTCACCAGCACACTTTTCTTGGTAATTGTATAGAATTGGTAATTTGGCAAATATATATAGTTTATTTTTTTATATCGTTTGATTGATCCAATTATTTTTTATAGCCCAAAGTTCATTATGTATGGGCCAAGACGCATAATAATGAAGAATTGTCTCCGGTGAACAAAGAAGAGAAGGAGATTGTTTCTGATGAGGACTTGTACGAGCTTTCTGATTTTGTTACAGGGTTACTTCCAAAGTGGGGTGTCGTGAAAGAGTGGTTTAATTATGATAAGGTAAATTAAATCTTGTTGAGTTCTTCAATATATTATTTTAATATTTGTAACTCTTTTAATAACACTTCTTTTATAAGGTTGTTGTTCTTGCCAATATGCCACATCATTGGGTTACATGTTGTCTTAATCTGAAGGATAGCTACATTATGGTCCATGACTCTAAACAACACATGTTCGATGAGACTGATTTTGAAGATTCAAGGAATTTCTTTGTTCCTTTGTCGCGAATATTACCAATATTATTGAGATATAGTGGTTTTTATGACGTAAGAAAAGATGTGAAGCCAAAGTACACTCAGTGGAGTGTTTTACATCCTGAAGAAGGAAATTTGTACAAGCAAGATGATAACACCAACAGTGGAGTATATGCTTTGAAGTTTTTGGAGTCTATATTGACAGGCCGGTGTGATGACCATTTTGATAAAAAAGACCTGGAGAACTATAAGATTCATCTAGCTACATCAGTTTATCATTTTAGTACTAATGATGATACTATTTCTAGTGAATGTTGAATTGTGTTATGTGTTTTTGGAGACTAGCTAAGAGTCTGTGTTTTGTGAACAATGGGAATCATGACTGTGTATTAATGCTTGTAGTGCCACCTTTTGCTTTTGTAACTTGCAGCCAATGATTTCTTTAATTAATATGCTAGCTTATTAGTATTCTCTTTGTCCCGCTATTGTCGTCCTATTTTGACACAAAAAACTCAATGGTATGCTGCATGGTTTAATATTTCTCTCAACTCTTCAATCTTACTTTCTAACTTTGGAACATTGAGGCATTGTTTGTCATACAAGTTTTGTTTTGATATATCATGTTAAATCCTATATAGCCACACATGCATGTTAAGTCATTATTGGTTGTTGGGTACACTTATCTTAAATCTCATGTATCATCACAAAGGTATTTGAGAGTTTTTTCATTGGGTTTTGGCAAAACTAATCACAAATTTATGTTACTTTTATAATTTTAACTTAATTTTTAAATTTTCGCAAAATGAATCACGAACTTTTGAACTTTTGAATTTTTCCAATTAAATTTATGGTATATAATAAGTTTACTTTCAGCTTATTTTTGTGGTTACCTCACATATTTGTTGGTGGAAATTTTGAAAATACTTCAATTGCAAAAATGTGAAAATATGTGATTTAATTTACAAATATCATGTTATTCGAAAAAATATTTCATGAATTAATTATAACATGAGCACATGATCACTCTTCTCATGTTATTCAAAAATAATATATGAGAACATTTATAACATGGGCACATGATAACTATTCTCATGTTATTCAGAAAAAAAAAATCATGAAATAAATTATAACATGAGCGCATGATCATTTTTCTAATGTAATTTGAAAAATTATCATGAAGTAATTTATAACATGAGCACATGATCACTCTTCTCATGTTATTCAAAAAATTATCATGAAGTAATTTATAACATGATCACATGATCACTCTTCTCATGTAATTCGAAAACAATATCATGAAAACAAATTATAACATGAGCACGTGATCTCTCTTCTCATGTAATTCGAAAAACAATATCATGAAGTAATTTATAATATGAGCACATTATAATTATCCTCAAGCAGTGGCAGCATTGCTCATGCCGAGAACTCTGTTTCTCAATTTTGAAACAATTATTTTGAGAAATCAGTCTGCAATCCTAGTCTCGCTTCTCGTTGTAGTACCTACAAGGTATAACAAAACAGAACCCCTTAGCTTCTTTAATTCACGGAAGCAACACATTACGCTGACTAAGTTTGCCAAAATAGATGCAGTGTATGTATCTTAATTTATTATGCGTAATGTTTAATGACAGAACCTTGCAGTGGCAACATTATATAAATGTCACATTTGTATTTCTGAGATCAGTGTTTAGCAGGATGTTGTAGAGAGTAAAATAAGACTCACATGATACAACTAAATTAGCATAATAAAACAACCTATTGACAAGAAGCTCCTTCTCACTGATCATGTACTCATCTTCATGCTCCCTTTATACTGCTACTTTAACTATAGATATAAGAAGTAGTAATCTGGAAAATAACTTTAAATAATTAATGAAATCTTATTTGATTTATTTTTCAAAAGCAGGCCAAATATTTAAATAACAAAACTCACAAAGTACCTTTAAAGTTTATTAGGACATTTTCGACAGTTATAACCGACAACATAACAAATAGAACAACTCTTCTGTTGACGACCTACACGAGCCTCATTTATCTCTTTTTGTGCAATTGAAAGATTTTCAATGCATGTAGATTGATAATGGCCCATCTGAGAACACCTAGAACAAACCTTATCACTAGATCTAGTCGATGACTCAGATCTAGATCGAATCCTTGAAGTGCGTGGACGTCCAGCCTATTTTGGATTTGGAGGCACACCAACAATCTTATTTTTAACCTCATTAGGAACATGTCATTCACTAGGATGAGGGATTGGATAAACATTTTTTAAATACATCTCTCCCTTAGAGTCTCCATCGTATAACTTGAGACATATGTCACACATGATTCTTTTGACTTCCTGTAGATAATCAACAAAATTTTAACACATAAAATTAAAAATTATTGAAGTAACATAGCATAAACCACTAAGATTAGTAATAGAATAATTAGTTTAAGAAAAAATAAATTATTGTAACCAACTTTCAAGATTGTTGCAGAAGCATGCAGACATGGAATTAAGTTGAGATCAAACTCTCTACATGAGCAACTCTTAGTATTTAGATCAACAATGTATTTTCTACCATCACATGTGACTTCAAATGTAGAAATATCGATTACTCCAACCGTCATTGTTCGACCTTCTTCTATCGATCTCTCCAATGTTTTGGCAGCAGTTGAAGTCAATTGATGACTTCTAACCATAGCTTCATTATGATGTTTAGTAAACTAATGTCCTATCATTGTCCGCACACACTCTAATTGAGTGCAAACAGGCAATCTCCTTGCCCATCGAAGGCTTCCATTAACGGACTCAGCAGAATTTGATGTTAAAAATCCACAGCGTCGAACAACACACTTGCTACGTGCCCACCGACAAGGGCCAATTTCCATCAATTTTTGATATGTTGTCTTCTTAGAGTCCACTAAACTATTCATGTGCTTCTCAAACTCCTCTACTTTATAACAATGAACTGTTTTCTGAAACACCGATATCACATGTTTTCCAAATTCTGCTAGGTTTTTCTGCAAATGATATATGCACACACCATGTGGTGTCCCAGGAAACACAAATCAATTGCTTTTTTAATACTAACATGTTGAAATGAAACAATCAACAAATCATGAGGGCATCTAAAAGTTCTTTTTGAAAAATCAATTCCACGAGGCATCATTTTCCTTATCACCTAAACCAACAGCTAAAGGAAATATTTTCTCGTTTCCATCCTTAGTGGTAGATATAAACATCACACCTTTATACTTACCTTTCAAATGAGTGTCATCAACAACAATAACAGGTCGAGCAGAGAATAAAAAGCCATGAATAGAAGCAGAAAGTAGGGGTGTGCATCGAGTCCAACCCGGACTGACCCGGACCGACCCAGTCGGACCGAAGATCTGGATCTTTTTTATAAATTGGTCCGACCCGGACCGAATGAAAGTCTAGAACCGACCCCGGACCGGCCCATAACCGAAAAAAATATATATTCACTTTTTTAAGTTTATATATATAGTAATTAAGTTTATTCGCCTATAAACAGTAATGGTTAAATTAATTACTTAATTAATTAAGATTATAACTAGAGCTGTGAGCTGTCAATCTTTCCCATTTCTCATCATCTTCTTCCCAAACCAAAAGAAAAAAACAATCTTTACCAAAATAATAGAAAATGGGAGCTCACAACATTCAGAATCCGCTTCTCCGGTCTTGTGCTGAGCCTGACGGTCGCATGCTTCCCGATACGGCGGCGTTTCCTCCTCCGGTGGGTTCCTCTCGGCAGTAGCTCGAGCTCGGAGGCGGTGTGGTGAAGGCGTTGGAATCCCTGCAGGAGACGCCGTTTCTATCGAGCTCGGAGGCGGTGCGGTGCGGTGGAGGCTCAGCCGCTCAGGCGCCGCTGCAGCGCTGCTTGAGTTGGAGAAGAAGCAGTGTTTGAAACTTTGAGTGTGAGACTAGGGAGAGAAGATAGCTGCCAGGGTTTTTTTTTGTATTTTATATATTTTTAATTAAAAATAACATAATAATATATATTTTTATTTATACGGGTCGGTTCCAGGTCCAGCGGGTCTGAACGGGTTTGGACCCGGACCGACCCGTTACACAATCGGTTCTAGAAAATTGGACCGACCCGGACTGTTTCTTTATGTGGGTCGGTTCTAACCCGGACCGAACCCGTTGGTCCGGGTCGGTTTAACGGGTCCGGTTCGGTTTTGCACACCCCTAGCAGAAAGAGCCATAAATGCATACTCAAAAAAATTATCATCACCCTTAGTTTGTAATTCAACAATAGAACCTGGATTGACTTGTTGAACCATATAAAGATAAGATGGTAGCATACGGAAATATTGGCGTGTCTTCCCATAAACCATATCGATGGCATGATTTCTACCAGCCAAGGCGACGGAATAATCAACTTTAAATCCATATTGGTTTTCCAAAAGTGAAGCTATCTCCTTAGGCCTCAATACAGCCCCTTCATGCAACAAGCGAGGTGCAAAAAGGCACCAATCACTTTTGACGGTAAAGTTCTAGGCCCATGAATACGAAAATCTTCTTTACATTCATGAGGCTGCACCCATTTTATCACTCTCCAGTGAGACTCGTGGTATGTGGCTCGCATCTCAAAAGCACATTTATCCTTATATTTGCAAACAACTGAATATCTGTTATTGCAAGATTTTGTTACTGAATACTCAGCCCAATTCAATAGATTGTATATTCCAACTGCAATTTGAAACCTTTCCTTGTCTTTGAAAGTGGCACCTGTAATGCCCTGCTCTCTCTATTAGAATTTTATCGTAATAAAATTTCGGGTTAATTAAATTTCACCTACAAATAGAATATCAATTAGCAAATGGATAATGTTAATTCCTATTTTTCCTAAATTGAACTAGTTACGATTTAGATCTCATTATAAATGATATTTAGTATGAGATAAAATCTTTAAAGTATAATAAGAGTTGAAATTTAGATAATACTATTTATATACTATATGCTTGTGGAAGTTTCAGTTATGAAATGAATTAAAGAATTGAGTAAAGCAATTACTATTAAAACCCTATCCTAAAAGTTGTCAGCATCGATGGTATGGAAATGAAAATCTGTCAATTATAACAGTGTCAGCAGATTTTCACAAGTTATCAAACAAAATAAAAATAAGAATACCTACAACTAAAATAATTATATGAATAATACATGCCCTAAGGAGTGAGGTGATGGCTCTTATAGCCTTACACGATTTCATGATTTGGAAATCCAAACAAATCTTTACAAGATAACAACATCAAAATCTTATTGGCTGTAAATAAAATATACATAGGAAAGAAAGAAAAATAACATGCTAATTATAGCAAAAAGAGGAAGAAAATCGGCAACCAATCTAAGGGAAAGGAAGACTACTGCCACAACCTACTCCCTTTCTAACTATAGCCGCATCAGTGGTGCAAGAGCTAGGATTTAGTCCTTCCCCAAATCTTTGAATCCATAATTCTACCTCTGTTGTAGCACATCAAAGATAAGAGCTATTAAAGCTGCAAATAAGGGATATGAGATAATGTTTGAATAAAAGAAATAAGCATATTAGTATTATCAAATGGAAGGTTTTTTCGTACACACACATTAGACCTTCTCTACCACTATATATATACTTTTAGTAGGAGAAAACTTTCGAAAAATCATACTAGAAGAAACTCTATGCCATCTCTTCCAATATGAAGTACTCAAGATATTTCAATCTGAAGAAGTAGCTGCCTTGAGGTATAAATCTCCAATCTACATCTTTTAATGTTCATGCTTCTATCGTTTAGCTAGTAATTCAAAACCCCTATAGGCCTCTTTTCTTATACACACATACTGAAATTGGGATGTTCTTAACTGAACTTTGTAGAACAAAACTTATTCATATCAGGAACATAGATGTTTCCTTACAAATTTTAGAACAAGCTCAGTAGTATTATATAGTCAGAGATCATGATATTATGCCCTGATATTATGCTATGGTAGAAACACTTCTTAATAATCAAGGAAAACATAACACATAACATGTTGCAATCAAAGATATAATACATAAACACCAGCTGCATAAGAATAGAGAAAATCCAATAGACTTACCTAGAATATAAGGACTCCTCATGGGGAAGGAGCCACGGCAGTGCACGGCTGCTGTCCCAACGGACAGCTCTAACCGTGAGCCCCTTACGAACAACCTCGAACAGCTTTGTATAGCCTCAATCAGCCTCGAGCAGGCCCCGACAGGCTCTGGACAGCCACGGCAGACCCCGGACATCTTTGATCAAGCTTCGAACCATCCCGAACAGCCTCAAATCATTCCGGACAGCCCTGGACAGCTTCGGATGGCCTCGAACAGGTCCCAAACCAACCCGGACAGCTCCGAACAGCCTTGAGCAAGGTTCGGACAGATCCGGACAGCCCCGCACGACTCTGGACAGACCTCGAATGGCTCCGAATCAATCCGGATAGCTCCGGACAGCCCCGAACCAATCCCGAATAACCCGAATCAACCGAAACCAATCTGCAAACATTTATTTCTCTCATAAGACTCAATTAATTCGAAGAAGGAAATCAGAATAAGGAACCAACGACAACTGCAATACATTAATGATATAAAAACTTGAAGTTGTCACAATAATTAGCCAAATAAAACGACATGCAACTGAGATAAAACAGACACTGAAGATGAAACGAAAATTAAAGGAACCAGAGGAAGAAGACTTACCTCGAGGACAGCAGCGACCGGCAGTGGCAACAAGATGGCGGCGGCATTGCTGCATGTTCTGCTGGAGTCGATTGTTGAATAGGAAGGGGACGGGAGCGGGCTGTGAGTGCGGCGCAGCGGTGAGAAGCTCCGGAGAGAAGGAACTCTGCTCGATCCCTGTCGAGGAAGAGCCCATCGAGAGAGAGAGAGACCTTGGGCGATCAAGCAGCGCTGGGGAGGCCTGCAATTCGCGACGGAGGAGGCGACGCGGAGCTGTGCGGACGAGGGAGCCGAGAGGGAAGAGAGAGAGCGGCGGAGATCGGAGAGACAGAGGAGAAACGAGAGGGAGAGAAGGAGGAGGGGAACGGCAGAGGAGAAACAGAGAGATGAAGAGAAGGGAAGAGGGCGAGAGGGATAGAGAGAAGAAACAAGGCAGATTGTTCTAGAAAAAAAAGAGGGAAAATGAATGATGAAGTGTGGCTGAGATGTGGGAGAAATAGGGTTAGGATTAGTACTAATTAAATAGGATTAATTAAGATGAATATAATTAAGTTAATTATGGGCTGGGTTGGAAATAATAGTTGGGCCAATGAAATAAAAATAACCTGGCTGGATTAATTAAATGAGTGGGCCGAAATAAAAATAGTTATGGGCCAAATTAAAATTTGTAGATTGGCTAAGAACTTAAAAATCGAATTGGGCCGAATGAGAGAGTTTAATTGGGCTAAAAATTTAATTAAGTACTGGGCCAAGGATCAATTTCGAATGGGCCAATTATGTGCCAATGTAAATAAGTCAAAGATGGGCTAACTTAATTTAGCATATGAGTTAATTCAATTAAGTGTCTTATGGGCTAAATGATTTAATAAGAAGGATTAATGTCTATAAGGTCCACTTAAGTAAACTTGTAGTCAAAAAAAACCACCATTTTTTCTCATTGTCAAGTAGGTCCATTCTAATGCACTTTTGTTCAATTAAACCCAAAATATTGATGTGGTTTCACGTTTTTAACCTTAGTGTATTAATTATATTTTTTAATTTTTTATTTATGGGAATATCAATAACGGTTGCAAAAAATCATCTGCGAATCAAATTTTGCATGATTCGCCGTCCATTATTCCTTTTTTTCAGAGATTTCTTCTTCTATATTTGATCGTTTGATGCTGGGTTGATTGTTACTACATTTTTCAGATTCAATTGCCTATTTTTTCTGTTCTAATTTTCATTTTTTTGTTTCGACGGTTTCTCTGTTTTCATCGTCGGTTCTTCCTTGTTCCGAATTTTTGTTTCCTAATGGATTGCAGTTTCTCATTGTTGATTAAGTATAGAGAGGAGACGTTGGTTGTCAACAATTCACAAGTTTCAAGTTTCAATGATCTGATTTCCGCTGTTTTATCTAATTGGTGTGATATCAACGTTGGTTCGGTTTCGTTTTTTTACAGAATGGATGGGCATGATCGATGTTGTTTGAAGTCAGAATCAGATTTTGGGAATATGTGTATGATTATTGGTTCGGTTGGGTTGAAATTTGTGAATGTTGATGTGTTTGAATTTGAAAATTCTTTGGTTAGTGATAATACATCTGTGGTTTGTTTAGAACCAACTGATGGTTTGACTCATTCTACTCTTGACGATGGAGATTCAGATTATGATGATTTTACTTACGATATATGTCCTGCGAATAAGGAAAAGGCTTTATTATCGGATGGTTGGTGCGATCTTATTAGATTTGTGGGACAAAAGTTTGAGAGTGTTGTTGAATTTAGGAATTGTCTTGTGAAGTATTCATCGCATGTTGGATTTGGTTATGAATTTATGAGAAATGAGCCAAAGAGAGTGCACGTGGTATGCGCTAAAAAATTTGTTGTTGGGTGCGGGTGGTTTGTGAGGGGTTCTGTTTATTCTGTGGATGAATGCTTTTATATTAGAGAGTTGAATAATGTTCATTCTTGTGAGTTGTTGTCATCGTTTGTTAACACTTCGAGAATTGGTGTGAAGTTGTTGTGTGATCTTGCTTTGGAGAATGTTCGTAAGAAAGCGACGTTTTCTCCAGGTGAGCTTCGGCAAGTTATGTTGGATCTATATGGTTTTGACATTTCTTATCAAAGGACTAGACGAGCTATAGAGAAGGCTCGAGATTCTGTGTATGGTAACTTCAAGGATTCATTTCATGATCTTGGTTGGTATGTTGATGCTATTGGGAGAACAGATCCTGGTAGTCATGTGCAGCTGGTGGTTCATCCGCTTACGAAACAGTTTCAATCGTTGTTTGTTTCTTTTGGTCCATGTATTGATGGTTTTAAATCGTGCCGTCAGATGCTTTTCCTGGATGACACTTTTATGAAATCAAGGTTCAAGGGGACTCTTATAGCTGCAACTAGCAAGGATGCGAATAATGGTTCGTTTTTATAGTGTTAGGCTAATTTTACACTGTGTTGTTTGGTGGTTTTGTTTTTTAAATGAATGGTTCATTAGTGGTATTCTAACGGTTCTCCTTCTTTATCTGTATGGTTCTGTTTTATTTATTTGATGGTATGAATTTTTTTTTTACCTTTATGTTTCTATGGTTCATTTTTTTTGTCTTAGTGGTTTCACATGTCTATGTTATTGGTTTGCATGTTTTATTCTTATGGTTTTTATTATATTCTGATGCTGATTTTTTATATTCTTTAGATGGTTTATCTTTTTGACCTAATGGTTCAATATGTTTCTGCTGGTGATTCTATTGATCTATACGCATGGTTTTCATTTATTATGTTGATGGTCTGTTTTTTGATGTGATATTCTGTAGGTCTTTTCCCAGTTGCATTTGGATTTATTTTGGCTGAGAACAAAGATAATTGGTTGTGGTTTTTGATTGAATTAAAGAAGATTATCGGTAGTAATGTGATATTTGTTACGGATCGTAATATAGGTCTGTTGGAGTCCCTTGATGATGTGTTTGCTGGGCAACACCATTTTTACTGTCTGCAGCATTTGAAGAATAACTTGCTGGATGCTATGAGTTCGAAGGTTTTCTGTAATAGTAAGCGTGAGAGGTTGTGTTACCTGTTGTTGAAGATGGCAAAGGCTCCTAACAAGAGGTTATTTGATCAGTTTTTGACAATGTTTGAGAGTGAAGGCGGCAAGGTTTGTAAGTCATTTCTGAGTGACATTCCTTATGAGAAGTGGGCAATTTCATATTCTCCCGTTATGCGTTTTGGCGAGATGACATCGAATGCCTCTGAATCTTTGAACAATTGTTTGATGGAAGCAAGAGGATTACCTATTACGTATTCGGTTGATTGTGTTCGTAAGAAGTTGATGGATTGGTTTGTTGAAAGGGCACAGAGTTCTGCTAAATGAGAGGGTCATTTGTGTCCTAGGTTTGAGAAAAAATGGCAAAAGTATATGAGGCTTAGTGCCAATTGGAATGTTCGTGTGAGGGATCCTTCTAACACTCAGTTTGAAGTTTATGCAACACCTAGTGTTGCAGTTGATATTTCACAGAAGACTTGTACATGCTGTATTTGGCAAACAAGAGCGTTCCCTTGTGTTCATGTTCAAGGGGTGAGGAGACGAAGTTGATTAAGTGCGGCAGGTGTGGAAAAATGGGTCATCACAACAGAAAGTCTTGTAGGGAGGCTGTTAATTATTAGATAGATATTTCCATTTTTATTTGTTTTTCATACGAGATGGTTTCTTTTGTATATGTTACTGGTTTACTTTTTACTCACTGATGGTTTAGTTATCTTCAGTTGATGGTTTTTTATTGATTTATGCAGTTTTGAACTTAACTTTATTATTCTATCCAGATTATGCAAAAACCAGAATAAGCTAACAAGAGAACCATCAAGAGAAATATTTGAACCATATGCACATAATCTTAAAACCATTATTTTTTATATGTTACTGGTTTACTTTTTACTCATTGATGGTTTAGTTATCTTCAGTTGATGGTTGTGTGTTGATTTATGCAGTTTGGAACTTAACTTTATTATTCTATCCAGATTATGCAAAAACCAGAATAAGCTAACAAGAAAACCACCAAGAGGAATTTTTAAACCATATGCACATAATCTTAAGACCATCATTGTTCCTATATAAAACCACAAATACTACTAATTAATGTTTTAAAACAGAAATTTGCAAAGTGTACCAACATTTTTACAATCAGACGTTGAATATTCTAAATCATGTTCTTGATATGACTACTGCCCTCTTGTCAATTCATCTTCTATGAAGATTTGAAGCATTTTAGCTCTGTATTTTGCAACTGTTTCTGTGTCTTGGAGGACTGGTTTCAGTTGAGGTAGATTCTTTATCATTTTGTTGATCATGACACAGACAATTATGCCACAGTCGTCGCTCATGATTTCTTGCTTTGGGCTTGGCTCTGAGGTGTACTGTCTCTCGTAGTCTGGCTTCATCAGTGGCATGTCCAAGTGACGAAACTGTGTTTTGATTATATGCTCTATGTGGTCAATCTGTTAATAAAACCACACAACCACTATAAGATTTTTTGGATACCATTCGATTTTGTTTTTGAACCACCAGTTGAATGTTTTTAAACCAATGTTTTAAAGCATGTTGTGCTTACCAGAATTGTACACCTCTGGAAATGCATGTCCTTTTCACCCTTTTGATACTGAAGTGAGTTGTAGTGGGCCCATTTGCAGTTGCTTACATCAAATGTAAGCAAGGTGAAGTGTTCCAGATTGCCATCGGAGATAGATCCCGGACCAGTGGTTGCCATGGGAAAGATCATGAGTTTTTGTTGTAGGGCTTCACCTATCCTGCTGTCGACCTCCTGTTCCATCATTGTCTTGTAGTATTCGCCTTGTTCACAACGTGCGACATATAGCTGCATTTATTTGTTGTATTAGTTTTATAGCTAATTCATTTTAATAATCAAATTTTGCATTCATACTTACCCAGCTTAATGTTGGGAAAACGTAGGTCGATTTTTCAGGATGCCTCTCTCCGATTATTTGAGCCCAGCTGTCGATGTGCTGTGTTTTTGGTCACATTTTTAGGGTTAGTATTTTTAATTTATTTTTAAAAAAAAATGATTTCTTACCTCTGATCCAATCTTCATTCCTTCTAGGAGTTCGATAGCGTTCGCCACCGTTAACAGTTGTGTGTCAGCCCTTTTCCAGATTGTTTCCCTGCAAAACCAATCTAACAGTAGTTAAGCAAGTGTAAATATTTTGAACCATCTATGGTAATATTATAAACCATCTACTTTTTATGTTGAACCATCTGTATAATTTTTATGAACAATCTGTATAATTTTATGAACCATCAGTATAAATTAAACTGTATATCATTACGTACCCGATTCCTCCATCATTGTACTTTTTGCTGATGTAATTATATTCTTTCTGAGGTAGGTACTTGTATGCTGGACAAGTTTTGTCGAAGATGATATCGGCCCTTTTTGGTACGGCAGCTGTCGTTTCCTCCTCATTTTTATCAGCTGCCTTCTCTTCTTGAGATTCTTGCTTCTTTCCTTGTCCCCTTCCTATTCCTCTTCCTCGTCCTCTACCTCTACCTAGTGTTTCTGGTTTCCCTCCTCTTCCTTGTTTATCTTCAGTAGGTGTGTGCAGTTTCTTCTATTCTCTGTCCGTGCGTTCCATAATTCTTTTTGCAAGGGAGGATGGCTCAGTTTGTTGAGTTTTTGGGGCTTCCTTGTTTGTTGCTTCACTGGTTTTTGTTTCCGGTGCTTTCGGTTTGCCAGTCGTCTTTGTGGCCTTAATTTCTGGAGCTTTCGGCGTCTCTGGCATCTTTCTCTTCAAGCTCTCAATCTCTGCTATCAACTTTTGGATGGTGTGTTCTTTTTCACCCAGTTTATCCAGCATTTCATTCTTCAGGGCATCCAGTTCTTGTCTGAGTGATCTGATCACGATGTCTTGGTCAATAATTTTTGCACTCTTTTCGGCGCTTGTTGACATGACAACTTGTGATGCAGTAGGTTCGATGCTCTGCAGTCTTTCAACCTCCACTCTCAGAATGTTGTTTTCTTCAGTCACTTGCTTTAAATCTTCAGTTAACTGTGCCACCTTCTTTTGTAGACTGTCACGTTCTGCAGTTAATGAAGCCAGTTGGTTGTCCGATTTCTCCATATTTGCAACCGATTTGTGGATTGACTGTTGAACGAACGGATGTGCCATATAGTTGATGTCATCAACATTATCTATAGGCTCTTCGTTGTGTGTGTGTCCTTTTAATTCCTCAAGCCTTCTCTTTTCATTCTCCGCAGCAGTGATGTTGTTGATAAGTTTCTGTATTCATTTTAATATAGAAAAATGAATGAACCACAAACAGAGATTTAGTAATATCCATATCATCAAACATAATCAACCAGCAGGACATATGTAACGAACCATCTATATACATGAAATGAACCAGTACTACATACATAATGAACCATTTAGTTTAATTTCCTAACCCACTATATTAGACATATTAAACCATCATCATATAATGAATCAACCAGTTATATGCATCACAGTGAACCATCAGCACGGTGAGAATGAACCATATAGTTTGATATCCTGAACCATTATATTAGATATATAGAACCATAAGCAACTAGGTAATGGACTATGTATATTGTTGTCCTAAACTATATAATCAGACATATTGAACCATCGATACATAACTATTAACCCACTTATTGTAATATGCTAAACCACTACTCCAGGTATTTTTGAAATATGAAAACCACATTTTAGGACTGTTTTAAACCACATTTTTTTTGGACTTACGAATCTCAGGTTGAACTTGGAAGCACGCAATGTCCCCAGTTTCAGCAACGGTGTCAGCTCTCTAAGATCCCATTTGAGGAACCTTGGGAAAGCATCTTTATCCACTGGTTTCAGCATATCAGTTTTCTCACATAACAAATACTGCATACAGTAAACGAAATTTGTAATTTTATCATATTAATTGGTTAATTAAATAAAATTTATTTAAGATGTTGGACAGACACTTACTGGTAGAATCATCAGGCATTTGTCCAGTTTTTCCAGTCCAGATTTGAGGCTTTTGAAAACCTGTTTGACTATGTGTGCAGACCAATTATATTTTGACAATGTTGTCAGATCCTTCACTGTCTCGGTATATGACCATGGCAGATAGTTGTTATTTGGTACCACGAAGAATGTACACAGCATGTAGAGCGTTACCAACGAAGCAACCTCCTCCACAGTCTTTGCACTTGTGTCATTTATCCGCTCGACAATTTTCGTCTTCAAGAGTGTTTTGGACAGCCTATAATTGGGGTTGTTCTTTTCTTGGTTCAGTTTCTCAGGAAAACAACTCTTGAAGAAATCGGTTGTGTCGTACTCCTCTACATTCAGAAGAATTGGTAGATCTCCTGAAACGACACCAAATATCAGCTCTGGGGCAGATTCATCAAGCGTCATCATAGTATTTCCCACAACAAAGTCGTTGTGGTTCTTGTCATAGCATTTGACAATACTGAGTAGATCTGCATCAATTTTTTGGCAGTGGTTCAGGTTTAGTGAACCACTGAGCATCGCCTGAATGAATAATGAAAATGGGGTGCATTTGATGACTTTCATGTGACAGTCTTGGAGGTTCATTTGTTTGAGTTCACTTGGTAGAGAAGCAATTCGGCATTTGAAACCTGCATATATTTTTTTTGACCATTGTTAATCATGCGTAAATAATTCTCAATTGACTTGTCAAAAAGTGATGTGGTTTTTTGGTTATTACCTTTCGGTTCCTTTGCCATTTGTGATGTACTTGCTTCAGCTTTCCTTTTTTTGGTTTTTGATTGCCGGTGTTGGTCTACAGAAACATATGAATGTATTATTGTCAACTACATGTTTAAATTAGAAACCCATCTGAGCATGATCTGTATAACAATCAACACAGAACAAATGAATCACAACTAAGACCTCTATATTATTCTATAAAATAACCATCAGCATATGATTACATAATGTCTTGGTTTAATGCATGAACCAACACATTAGTGATATTGGATCATTAGCACATATTAAATGACCCATCTACCCTGAACCAGCATACCATTACAGCAGGTCTAGATGACCATCAGAACATAATTAAAGAACCATGTCTGTTGAAGTTTTAAACCACTACTGTAGGCATGGTGAACCACCACTACATAAGTTATGAACCATTCAAGTACTGTATCCTAAACCGATACACATGTCATATTCAACCATCAACACATAATAAATGAACCATCTAGAATCACAATCTAAACCAATACACACGTAATAGTGAACCATCAACACATAACAAATGAACCATTTATGATGAAGCCTAAATTAATACACAGAGCTTAGTGAACCACCAGAATATAATTAATGAACCATTAGAAAATAAGTAATGTATCATTTACTTTGAATCCCTTAACCTATGCATAAACCCTAGTTAACCATCAGCATCAGAATCAATGAACCATCATCATAAACCATAATACCATCAAATCTAAACCATGAATTCATTTTTCCTTACCATAAGCCTCAAAATCGCTGTCATGTTGTTGTGCTGGATTTTCAACATTTTTTCTCTTCGTCATATTTCTGATTATCTACAATGGAAATTTGAAAACCACAATTAGATGTTAAAATATTGAAAACCACAATTGAATGCAAAATCATTCTTATTTTGGTTCGAACAAGCGTTAGTGATGGTTGCATGCAAGTCTATTTCAAAATCATTTCATCATTGGTGAGAATCAACTATATCCATCAATTTTTTCAACAGTGATGGTTTCGAAAACCACAATTAAATAGATTATCGTTTAAGATTCAACAGTGATGGTTTCGGAAACCGCAAAATCATTTTGGTTTATGTATTTTCAACAAAATATCCAGTGATTTAGACAAAATGACGAACTCAAATTGTAATGTGAATTTTACCTTTTTACTGTTGATATCGCCGGAGATTAATGGTGGTTTCGCGAAACCAGCACCGATAAGGAACTCAAATTAGTAGCTTTCTCTTGCTCGGAGATTTAGGTTTCTGGGCGGTTTTGGCAGAGATCGTGGGAAGTGAGAGGCGTGAGTAATGGGAAGTGGAGTGGCGCGAGTAATTGAACTGATTTTTTGAATAATGACTGCAGCTAAAAAATCCCTATTTATATGGGTGGTTTTTTGGTCCATCCACTTGTAATTTGGGGCTCTACAATAATAAGTTTTTTTGATGGTTTTTTTTGCCCAACATTTGGTCATAATGGACCGGCCCGTCTTTTTCCCTAATAAGAATGGTCAAGCTAGCCTTTATATTGGACTAGAATTTAATTAAGAATGTGCTAATATATATATTATCAATTGGACTATTAATATTTCTATTAGATAGAGTTTATTTAGTTGGACTAAATTCAAGAATAAGATTATTAATTTAGATAATTAATTTATAATCATATAGTTAGATTTTAAATCTTATAATTGATTTAATTATAAATCATACTTAAGATGTATTAATTAGGTTATTCCAACCTATAAGAATTTACCTAAATATTTTGAATTAGAATCAAAATATTCAATTAGAAATCTCCTTATTTTTTTATTATTTGCCTAATAATTATTAATTACTTGAGTATAATGAATGAAATTAGAACTAAGAAACATAGTTGACTTGGGGAATCAACGTCTCTAGAAAATAAACTCAATACTCGAATAATAGTTGAGTAAAGATCGAGAATAATTCTCGGAATAATTTAGGACAATATTTCCTTACACTTAAGAAAACTTGATACACTCGGAAATTGTATCTCACTTGAGACTTATTTAAAGGTTTCGACGAGAGGTCGGATCCGCACGTCAAGAACAAGGCTAATACCAGTCGAGACTATCCATGTAGGCTTTCTTACTCTATAAAATATGTGTGCATGATTTCAGAAGAGAACATGTAAATTTCAAAATACTGTCCTGCCATAAATGTTTTGATTTACGTATGATGCCTATCTGCTTAATTATAATCGAATTCGGGTCCCAGTAGATTAGAAATTTACTCGGGCTAGTGTACACAAAGGACCGTGAGTCATCTTAGCGGGTTGGCCGGTCCAGTGTTCGTGTGAGGTGGCCACCTCCTCGGCACATAGAACTTCAGATACGGTTGATTACAAAGAACTTAGACTGCAGTCGAACATAGGATTTTCACGAGAAATGATTTTGGTGAACATAGGTGTTTTAGAGGCAAAATCCCTATGCTTCACTTATGATGGCTTGACAGTTATAATTGTATGAGTGCGATTTCGGCATGTGTTTACTGAGTACTTTTGTACTCAGCCTTGCATGTATTTCTAAACATGCAGGTTAAGAAGCGAAGGAGGAAGGGGTGCTACGGTAGGCTTTTGTCGATCTCTTAGCAGTTGACTCTTGGGGGTTCTACGTGTCCTCATACATGGAGAACTTTCTTTGATCCGAATAATTTCCCCTGTTAGTTGAGATTTCTATGTAATAGACTTAAGACTTCAACTTCTTAAATGTCTGTGGTTATGTAACGAGCTTATGACCCACGTATTCCTATGTCGATTTCGATCGATGGATTCTAATCTAAGTTGTGTGAATGTAGATCAATTCATCTTGATTCTCTTCCCCCATTCTATTCCCGCTTCTTCAATCCCTCCTTTAGTCATGGTTTCCCGGGTTCTACTATCCTTAGTAGAATGCGGTCGTGACAGCACCACATGTTAATTCGTCACGTTTGTATTGCTCACACTCCCTTGAATTATAAAAGGGAAAAGAAGCTTTATACAAGGCACCAGGAATAATCCATTGATTAACATACCTATTTTCGATTTGTAAGGTTTCTTCTCCAACAAACTGATCAACAACATCATTATCATCTAGACTATCACGTTCAGCTTCAACATCATGCTCATCAGTAAAATCATCACACCTTTCTTTATCGCCATAATCAATATTAATATTTTGATCAGTTAAAATCACATTGGATGTCTGACTCTGAAAAGAAAAAGGTTGTGGCAAAGTATCTATGTTGATTCTCATATGATTTTTCTGAGTCTGAGAAGCAATACGTTGAAAATCTTGAAAACTTTGGGCACTGAACAAATTCACAAAATTTTGTTGCATAGCTGGTTGAGACAACATACATGATGTACCCTCATTCGGCATCGGAGAAATAGTAACATAAATCTTTGGATGTGAAATGTTATTCATCACAAATTTTAATCAAGATCATTAATTATATTCATTCTCACATAGTCTACTTCGGGTTGTGGAATGAGAGACTCGATCGAGTAAATATGTTGATGCGTGTTTGCACCAACCATGACCTGAATTCGACCAAGAAAGCTAGAATACGTGAATCCACTATTTGGTACAAGAACAAATCTTCTTTCTCCACCTGAATAAGTTTCATTAAACCAACGTCCTCCATAATGCACAATAATAGACCTATTATTCATCTGTAAAAATAAAATTAACACAATTTAGAGGTCAAACATGAGTAGATAATTATAAAATATATTGGTGTTAAAATATGCAATGTCTGTAGTAAAAAGTTTAAAAGTGTGTATATGAAGTGGTAAAAGAAAGAGAGTGAAAATCTTTTGCAGGTAAAAAAATCTTGAAGGCTCTGAACACAATTTCATATCCACAAATCATAATCATGCAATGTTATCATATCAAACAAAATGTCTTGATATATATATATATATGCTAATTTAATTATCTTTTACCACAATGAGTGGAAACAAGAAACTTATGCATGTAAGAAAGATTCTTCAATACGTAGCTAGAGTCTGAATATTGGTGGACCTTATAATTTACAAATTGCATGTATGTTGTAATAATTGCTCAAAATATATTAATTAGCTAATAATTCCTCAAGTTATTCGAAAATATTATGAAATAAATTATAACATAAGCACATGATCACTCTTCTCATGTTATTCGAAAAAATATCATGAAAGAATTTATAATATGAACACATGATCACTCTTTTCATGTAATTCAAAAAAATATCATGAAATAAATTATAACATGAGCACATGATCATTATCCTCATGTAATTCGAAAAAATATCATGAAGTAATTTATATCATGAGCACATGATCACTCTCTTCATGTAATTCGAAAAAAATATCATGAACTAAATTATAACATGAGCACATGATCATTATCCTCATGTAATTCAAAAAAATATCATGAAAGAATTTATAACATGAGCACATGATCGCTCTTCTCATGTAATTTGAAAGCAATATCATGAAAGAATTCATAACATGAGCAAATGATCACTCTCTTCATGTAATTCAGAAAAAAAAAAATCATGAATGGATTTATAACATGAGCACATGATCACCCTGCTCATGTTATTCGAAAACAATATCATGAAATAAATTATAATATGAGCACATGATCATTCTTCTCATGTAATTCATGATCATTCTTCTCATGTAATTCAAAAAATTATCATGAAGTAATTATAACATGAGAACATGATCACTCTGCTCATGTTATTCGAAAATAATTATCATGAAATTCAAAAACAATATCATTGATAATGAAGTACTATTTCATTGATCATTGAAAATAAGTTTCAATTTTTTTTTAATATTTCAAAAATAATGAAGTACTATTTCATTGTTGTGTAATGAAGCTTCATAAATAAAAGTATAAATTATGAGAACATATAGAATAATAAATTCATTAAATTCATAAAATATATAAAAATTAACCTATGTCAACAATCAATTCATATGACTTGAATTTGATAGCTCAATAATTTGTGAAATTTCCCCAAATTAATTTTGTGTTTGTATTGATAGAGAGTGAAATAATAAGAGAGGTTGAGATATGGATGAAAAAAGAGAAGAATGAGAAGAGAAAAGCATGCATCTCAATCTCAATTCTCACGTACAGGGCGTGAGTAGTGGATAGAGTCCAATAATTAACCTAATAATTAAGGTTTATAATATATTAAGGATAATAGGATCTTTTATAAATGTGGGTATAATTTATCTTTTCTTTTTAGTTGGTTATTTTTATCTTTATCTTTTGAATTTGGGCATTTTAGCCCTTGTCCCAAAATTATATACCCCCTCCGTCCTGCTAAAGATGTCCTGTTTCTTTTTTGCACGTCAATTAAGGCATGTGGTTTAGTGTTTTAAGATTGTAGAATTATACTTAATCATTATGTATTTCTTTTTTAATTTTCTTTAACTGTTATTTAAAATAATATGTAATAAATTATTTTAATTAATTAATTAAATTAATAAATAAATATATTAATTAATTCAATTATAATTATTAAAAATAATTAAAATACTTATTTTAATTAATTTCTTTTTCCTGGAATTATGATTAATAAACTGAATTTAAGAAACTTAATTAAACAAATTAAACATTGCATAATTAAAAAAAAAAAAAAAAACATGGCGTTGCAGCTGAAATTGGCGCTGCAACAGTAAAACACAACACATTTCTTAAACATTGCCGCTTAATTTTTCATTGAAATTCAAAAGACAGTTTAACCAAGTAATCATTACAAAAGATGGTTTTAAAAGCTCTATATATAGAGCATGTATCGGGTAATACATTCCCAGCTCCCTAAAATTACTCCAAGTACAAAAATTACAGAAAAGAAGGAAGGTGAAGATGGTGAAGAAGGATCTTTCAACACAACAAAGAAACACTATAGTCCAAGAGCTTCTTGAAGACCCCAAAAATGGGAAACCAAAAAGAGGGAAGATGAGTGAAGTTGCTGTCAAGTTCAACATCTCCACAAGGATCATTAGTAGGCTATGGACAGCTGCAAAAAAACAAAGAGAAGCAGGTCAGAGTATATTTGTACAAAGTCTAAAACCCAACACACCAAAAAGAAAGAAAATACATCTAGATTTGACACTTGTTCAAGGTTTAGATTTATTAGAAAGATCCACAATTAGAAAGCTAGTTGCTGGTATTCTATGTAGTAAAAGCACTATATGGAGATGGGTGAAAAATGACTTGATCAAAGCTCACACCTCAGCTATAAAACCTGATCTCACAGCCCCAAACAAGCTCTTAAGATTGTCATTTTCCTTACAAGCTCTAGAGTTTGATAGGATTATGAACATTCTTAAGTTCAAGAGCATGTATAACACAATCCATATTAACGAGAAGTGGTTCTATATTTCAAAAACAGCCCACAAGTTCTATTTTGCCCCTGAAGAAAATGAGCCACACAGAACATGCCAAAACAAGAAATTCATATCCAAGGTTATGTTTATGTGTGCAGTGGCTAGGCCACTCTTTGATCATGAAGGGAATGTGTTATTTGATGGTAAACTTGGCATATTTCCTCTTACACACAAGGTAGCAGCCAAAAGAAGATCCAAAAATAGGGCAGCAGGCACACTTCAAACAAAACCAATAGACTCAATCACCAAAGATGTGATCAAAGACTGCTTGATCAATCAGGTACATTTACCACAATTACTTTATTGCATTATTCAGTTAGTTAATTAAGTTAATTAATCCCAAATTATCACTTCATATCAAATTATCCCAGCCATAAAAGTTAAGTGGCCAGCAAGTGCAAGTAGGACCATATTTATTCAGCAAGACAATGCTCGACCTCATATCAAAGACACTGATGCTGATTTCAGGAATGCAGCAAGCAGTGATGGCTTCGATATAAGAATAGTTCATCAACCACCCAACTCACCGGACACAAATGTCAATGACTTGGGGTGGTTCAGAGCCATACAGAGCATTCAATTAGAGAAGAAGTGTTATGGTGTTGACTCTTTAGTTAATGCAATTCTTACATCATTTGAAGAACTAAGTCCAATGACTCTAAACAAGGTGTTCCTTAGCCAACAAGGTTGCATGGTGGAAATAATTAAGGTAACGGGACAGAATAGCTACAAAATACCACACATGAAGAAGGACAGCTTGATAAGGCAGCAACTTCTTCCTATTGACTTAGAAGTTCCAGAAAGCTTGGTAAGAGAATGTTTGATGTACTCGATGGAGAATGGAAGGCCAGACTCAACTCAGAAGCTTATAGAGGATTTAGGTTGAGATTCAGAAGGGCAGTAGGGCTTATGGTTGACATATTAACTTTTTTCTATGCATTTTGAGTGAATATGCAAAATTTATTTGCATATTTGGTAAAAATTCAGTTTTTTGTAAGCATTAAGGATTAAATATGCAGATACTTGTCTGCATATTTTGTATCTAATGCAGTTGATGTTGTATTTTGGGATAACATGCAGTTATTAAATTAATGAAAGCATGTTTTGTGAAAATACCTTTTATATTGCATTTTGGGATGAATATGCACTTACTAGCATACATATCTTCTTTAAATGCATTAAAGATTGTGTTTATGTTTTAATTTTTACATATCTTACATTTTATAGGTTCTACAGCAAACACAAAACACATAAATCCCACCACGTATCACATAAATCCCATCACATTTCACATATCACATATCACATAAATCCCATCATATATCACAGATCACAGATCAGAGCACATGAATCTCAGATCCCAGATCACATATCACATGGATCATAGATCACAAATCACATGAATCTCAGCTCAATGATCAAAGATCACATGAATCCTAGATCACATGGATCACAGATCACAGAGCACATGAATCCCAGATCCCAGATCACAGATCACATGGATCATAGATCACAGATCACATGAATCCCAGCTCAATGATCAAAGATTACATGAATCCCAGATCACATGGATCACAGAGCACATAGCACATGAATCCCAACTCAAAGATCAAAGATCACAGCACATACATACCAGATGATAAATCCACCAATCTCAACAATCCCAGCAGATATCACAGATCACATAAGATGGTAGGGCAGAAATCCCAGGCATAAATCACATGACAGACCATAGATATCCCAACACATAAATCCCACCATGAGCACATAACATAAATCCACCAATCTCAACAATCTCACTAGATCTCACCATAACAAGGATCACAGATCACAGATATCCCAGCACATAAATCCCACCATGAGCACAGAACATAAATCCACCAATCTCAACAGATTTAACTAGATCTCACCAGAATAAGGATCACAGATCACATAAAGGGGAGCATAATCTTATCATGTCAAGACTTCATCCTAACTCGCCAAAAGTATAACCCTAGCTTACTGCATCGAAGGATCCTCCACCTCCCCAGTCACCATCTCCATCTCCGAAGCTCCAGAAGTCACCTCAGGCTCCTCCCCAAGGTTCTCATCACTGAGAACCTCAGTATCCTCCACAACGAGGGTAGTTGCATATGAAGAACCCACAGAAACACAATCAGAAACGATTTCGTCAAACAAATCACAAGGGGTAAATGGGTAGTAGAAGGAATCTGGATGATATGAGGGGACTATGGTTATTACAACCCCTATTACCTGCCTTTCACATGTCCACTTCGAAGAACATGGAGTTGCTTCGGAGAGAAGAGCCACTGCGGAGAGAGGAAGAGCTTCAGAGAGAGGAGCCACTTCGGAGAGAGGAACAGCTTCGGAGAGAGGAGCCACCAGAGAAGAAGGATCCATTGCAGAAGATGGTATGGCAGAGATGAGGCGCCGCTAGGGCAGAGATAAGGCGCCGCTAGGGTTTCAATGGTGTAGAGATGGAAGTCGGAGGGAGTAGGGCAGAAATGAAGTGGAGTGGGAGAGAGATGAAACGCTGCTTCGGGTAGTATAGGGAAACACAAAGCACTGTATCCAAGTGATCAATGGGGGAGGGTGAGTGGGAGAGAGAAGGTTAGGGTTTGGTAGAATTTTCGAGAAATTGATAGAATGAGGGTGGGTGGGCTTTTTTTTTGGGTATTGGGTAGTTGTGTATTGGGTTTTAGGGTAGATAAATTAAATGGGTTTAATTTTTAGATTTAAGAGTTTTAATTAGTACTAATAATCATACTTATCAATCCCTTATTATTTTCCAAAAAGGAAACAAGACATAAATAATGGGATAGCCCAAAAGGAAATACAGGACATCTTTAGCGGGACGGAGGGAGTACATCTTAAGCATGAGAAGATTTTTTGTGTAGGAGTTATTTTATTTATTTAACAAAATTTTGATTTAGTTAGGTTTGATTTTAAATAAATCAAATTGAAAAATCCAAATTAAAGTGTAATTTATTTTATTAATTAAGATTATTTAATTATATATATTTTTATTTTTTTAGTTATACTTTCATATGTTTTAAAATGCCATTGTGTAACTAATTAAATGTAATATCCTACTTAATTTTTATTTAACTCTTTTTTTATTTATGAAAAGTAGTATTATGAAATTTAATAAATAATGTATAATATTTTATTTTATTTGAAATTTAAAAATTATTGAAGATATGAAATATTTTGTGATTATAATTTTTAATTTCAATCTATATAAAATTAAATTTTTATTTTTTTAATACTACTTGAAAACTATTAAAACACACACACACATATATATATAATTAAATTTTAATAATTAATAATTTAAAAAATAAACAAAAATTGTTACGAAATAAAATATAAATAAATTGAAATAAATGTAATTATTTTAATTTAGTTCATTTTTTTAATTTGATTTTATTCAATTTTAGACAAAAAAACGAACAATATATTCAAATTATCATCCCTATGCATTAAAATTACAGATGCAAATCGTTTATGTTTAAATTATTTTGATTCGTATAAAACTACAAAATATAAATAGAGAAAAAATGGACCATAATTTTTATTCCATTATGTCCGAATTTCTTATACTCCATGCGTCCCATTAAGCTTGACACATTTTTTTCCGGTACGGTTATTAAGGAAAGTGGATAAATTAGTGTAAAAGGCACAACTTTTTGAAAATATAATTTTTGCTATTTTTTGAGTGTGTCATGCTTAATGGAACGTTCTAAAAAGGAAAACATATCAAGGTTAGTGAGACAGATGGATTATACATACCAAACAGAAGAATCATTCGATTCTCTATTTGTTACTTCTATTCTCCATTTTATTCCTATCTTATTCAATTTCATCCAGAGTAATCATATTCAATTTCGACCTTATTCAATTTCATCCTATCAATCAGCTCTTAATAATTTAATAGTAACAAAATGCTCTATTTATTAACATCCAATCCGCAATTGTACAAAGAAAGAGCAGGATTGAAATCTGGAGATAAAAAGTTCTGATAAATAGAGGAAGAATGAAGGAAGGTGCATTATGTTTACATCACAGAATCACGGGGTCTATCGATCTACGACCAGCCAAAGACGTAGTCGAGAACATATACGAGTGCCAGCGAGATTGGATAGAGCAGGAACGCTACGAGAGACGTCCACAGTGGGAAAGTGGTGCGGGTGCTGGCGAACACCCCCATCACAATACACACAAACAAGATCACCAGCACCTCCGACGAGAAGTTCCACTCCAATCCTCTTGCATAAACGAGGGCCAAGAACACCGATAGACATAGCACATTGTTCATCGTTACTGCTCCGTATAACTGCAAAATCAAAACCAATATAACTCACTCCTTCAGATGCTATCGTTTTCGTAAAGACAAATGATAATGCAGGCTAACATACCTCTGAGAATGTTAAAGAGGCAGATCTCAACTTCTTTCTGCTAGCAAATATGATGGCAGACACCGCCTCGCTTGAGTTGGTAGCCAACGGCAGCGCAATGAATGAGATGAAAAAGGTAGGAATGCTCGTGGCTGCAGAGAAACCATTCACAGCATCCACCAGGGGATCTGCGAATGAAGCTGCAATGACGGTTCCCAGAAGTAACAGAAGTGCAGCTTTTATTGAGTTCCATCGAGAATTCTCGACCTCCTCGGCACTCTCTCCCCCTTGGTTCCCCAAAAGATTATGCTCTCTCCTTGTTTCCTGCCATACAAGAAACACAGTCTATGAAATAACAATCTTAAAATAAACAATGTCGATTAAATGACATTATATGTACCTCGTGAAAATCATCAATTGAGTTTCTGGCCTCTTGCAGCCATCTTCCAACTCCAGCAATAAACTCTTTGAAATCAATTTTCGAGTCACGAGAAATATCAAAATCCTTGAGAACTTTCTCAACTACGTCATTCTCATCTAAACTTATCTCACTATAATGGATTCCAACAATTAGAGCCTTCAATTCTGAGCGTGAAAGGAAATCATCGTCATTATCATCAATATTTTTGAAGATCCTACAGTATCAGATCATATAAATCAACGAAAAGGATGAAACAAAATGGTAAGCAGAAGTTCTGAAAGTCAAAACCAGCACAACAGTGACAAGTAACTGCACAGAACTTACTTGGTCAATACTTCTACGTTAGGTTTTCCATCTGCTGAGCTGAGTTTTCCCAAAGCACTGCTATTGAAATGCTTTAGGAGTCCTGCCATGACATGCTTATGTTTTACATAAGTAAGCCGCCGCTTCTGAATCCAGGGCTGGAATACCTGCAAAAAAAGTTCAAAAGAACATTAGCTGATTTCTATAAACAATCATTCAATCTAGGCCATTTAGTCAAGGTACATAGCAATATTGAACATTATAATTATCTTCAGTTAGTTGGCATTTCGCGTTAGTCGCTAAAGGAACCACGGATATGTGCAATACAATGGTTAAAGCTTACAATCATTTAAAAATAATATTGAACTGGGATTTAAAGGTAGAAATTCACAAAAAAAATATTGATCCCATAGATGTAACAAGAAGCCTACTTATCCCACATCGGGGAAAAATTTATGTACAGGGCATGATTTGTTCAATAAAGGTAAAGAAGAAGCAGAATAGGTTTATCAGTTCAATAAATATAGAGAAGAAGCCACTCGTCTCAGGAAAGGAATATGATTTGTGAAAGGATCTCACAGGATTTGGAAGCTTAGCCCATGAACCTATTGCTACAATGATTGCTAAATTGTAAACTATCAACAACTGATATGAAGGCAATAAGAAAAGTACCTGGTAAAGGCAATAGGAAATTAGAAGAAAAACAGAAACAAGAAGGGCGATCAAAACAACCAAGTGCTTTCCAGAGTTTATGTTCAACACTTGCGGTAGTTGGACAACTAAGAAGGGAATAACGGATATAGCCATGATAATGCCTGCATAGCTTGTCCATATATCTGTGCTAACACCAGATCCTGTATGCACCAATAAATCATTGTATAATTTCTAACCTTTGATAAATTGCACACAAATGAAACAAATAATTAAATCACAACTCTAATGTTGACCATCATCTTTATTTATTGAATTGAAGTATATTTCCATTTTCTTTCTAGTCAAAGTATGTTTCACTTTTCAGTTTAAAATCATGTCTATTTCTTGGTTGATAAAGTAGCCATGAGTTGATCTACTGATGGATTATGGATCCAAAAGTTCCTGAACGGTTGACAATATAAGAAATCACCTAATTTATTCATCTTATCTGATGAAAATAAACACATGCACCAGAACACAGACATATCTTACAACAGCAAAACAAACATTACATATCAATTGGAAGCAGGAAAGTGTTGCATGAAAATAATCATTGATTTCCAATTGAAATTTATGTGTCTGGACACATATAAGGACAGGGCAGCCACGTTATTGTGATAGATGGGTGAAGGAAAGAAAGACAAAGACAAACCAGTTAAGTTGAAGCCTTTCGTGTCTTTGGAGTCGATGGCAACAGAATTCTCTATATCACACTTTCCCACAATAATACATGTACCCCAAGCTAATGTAAGAAGCATGACGGTTGAGCCAGCTAGCAGCCCCATTCCAACCGATACCTGGCTTTGAGCGGTTTCAGGGGTTCCAGAAAGCCCAGAGACTGAATAAGAAACAATAGAAGTAATAAGAAAATGCAACTATACTCATCCGTTGAAAAGTTCAAAAGGTTTGCATAAACTTGAAAGTTAACCAAAACGTTTTATGAAAACAAAGTTTATACATTTTAGCTAGATTTTGTGATCATCCAAAAGCAGTTTCTGACTGGCTAAAGCAAAAATCCTGCTCAAACTATGAGAAACAAAGACACATGGGCACACATGCACAGTACTTGCTTGCACAAGCGCTCTCTTCAGTTACTGTTCCTCAAATGAAGCTAATACTAGAAGTTGTCAGTGTCATAGTAATGAATTGCTTTCCCTTGAAAAGTGTTTTCTTGATCAGCAGCATCAACTACAATCTTACATACTAATGAAACAATAACTATCTACTTATCCATGCCACTCCAGAATGAAAAAATACCACTCTGCATTGCAGAATCTTTCAGTAATCGTATCCTTGTTCTTTGTTATATTTATAGTTTATTTCAGGTAATTATTATTCTTGTGGCGTTATTGTTCTGATTCTCTTCTTTGCTTGCAACAAATAGTTCAGCTTCATATAAGTTAATAGTAAAAAGTTTTACAGAAGGAGTGTGAACGAAAATTTTTCCAAATAGATAGGATTATAAATTTATAACATGATCACAATTCACAAGGGGAATGATATCATATAAACATCGGCAAAAATGAGTAGGGGTATAAACGAACCAAACTATTCGGAGCTCGGCTTAATAAAACTTTATTCGAAATTCGTTCGTTTACTAAATGAACTGAACTCGAGCTTCGAATTGAGCTCGAATGAGCCGAACTCGAGCCTAATGGTATTCGGTTCGAAAGGTTCGCAAACATGTTCGAATATAATTTGAACGAAATGGGCTTCAAATAGTTCGCGAATTTTGTTAATGAGCTTGTCACAAACCTTAAAATGAGCTGAGTTTCGAATTAGTTTGCGAACTTTATATACGAACTTATCAAATTAATATAAAATATATATTAACATAATAATTTAATAAATGAGCTTTTTAACGAGTTCGAACTCAAATATTTAACAAACTTTAATTTACTATTAAATCTAACTGAACTCGAGTTTGGTTTGCAGAACTCGAACCGAAGTCGAGTCGAACTTGAGCTTTCAAATTTTCAAAAGAACCTAACTCGAGCCGGATTATTCGGTTCGATTACACCCCTAAAAATAAGTAAATTGGTAAATACTTATTTTTGACCACATATATCTAGTATTATTATCAATCTATACTTTGCAGCATTAAGATGGCATATGTTCTAAGTAGATCTGATCATTTCATTGCCGACAAGTGTTTCCCGTTTTCCGCTTCAAAAAGAAACTCACCCCCCACCCCCCCCCCTGCCTATAGAAGTCGACACATCCTTCATCTGTGGACCAGTCAGTTAAATTCGAGAAGATCGTTATAATTAAAAACTTAATCACGATTCAAATGCACTGATTACCAAAACCATTAGTTCAGTAAGAATTTTGCAATTATCGAACCAAGGTCCATGAATCGACTTCCTAAAATTTCAAGTAACCGGATCGTATCACTTCAGTCGAAACAGAACACTGACCCAGCAGAAAAGGGCAAAAAAAACAAAAAGCACTAGATAAACAGTCAAATAAGAAAAATCACCGAGAATAAGCAGCGCATCTGGAAGCGCTCCGAGAATCGGGAGGAAGAGGCCGCCGACGATTCCAGGTCCGAGCATCTCTAGCAAGAGCTCACTGCCGGCGGAGAGGTAAGTGGCTGCGAGGAACATGAGGTAGCCGTACAGCAAAATCAGGAATAGGTTTCCAAGACCAGTTTTGGTGCAAGGAAGGAATCCGTAGGTCTGCTCGCAGGCCCCCTCATCCTCCGCCGCGTGGAGGCGCAGGAACGGCGGAAGCTCGGCGGCGGCGGCGCCGTCGGATACGAGATCCGTCGGATCAGAGATGAAGCGGGCGTATCCGCAGGCACAGATGATGAGGAAGAAGAGGAAGGTAAGGAGGAGATTGGGCTTAGGCTTGAGCTTGAGAGGAGTAGGCATGGCGGAAAGTTGGCGTTAGATCGTAGCAGTGTAGTGTGGTGATGGAAAATGATATTTTTCCTTTCCTCTTTTCAGTTTGTTGTGTTGTTGGAAACAATAAAGGCGTTTACTTGAAAAAAATAATCAAAAATTCTAGACGCGCGTAAACTGCAGTATAACAAATTATAGGGAGATATTGAAGGGGAGAAAATTAAATCTAATCACTTTTTTAAATATATATTAATAAAATATTCACTTACAAGATGTATACGAATAAAATATTCAATTTTTTGACCACATACTATTTTGATTATATAATAATGGGTAAAACTATCCATTTTTAAAATGTTACATGTGTAAAATAACCAAAAAGTAAATTTACATGCACAAAATACCCACTTTTTGAAAAAATAAGAAATATCTCCTACACAACCATCCGGTGATAACTCAGTCTCTGTTGATGCCTTCGACTAAGGTTTAGCGAGCGGTTGTCGATGATTCAAAACAAACATAATATACAAGCATACTATAATCTACGATCGCTGGCATTATATTTCCAGAAACCAGCGGTGGGTCGTATTTCGCCACCGGTTATCGTCGTTTCATATTTAGAAGTATATAATTGCATTAAATAAGTAACAACCGCTGGCATTACAATCACTGAAATAACCCACCGCTGGTGCGCCTAGCCAGCGGTGGTTCATCCTTTGTGAGCGATTATGATGTTTTCCAATACAAGACATTATACGAAAGCATAATATATAGCTGAATATGTTGGGGGATGTCATCATGGGAGTTTGCCATTGATAATACGGGAGGTGGATTGAAATGGAAGAGGAGTCAGCGACAGTGGTAGCGTCCAACAGTGGTGAATATGCAACGGTGGTTGCTTCGTTCGGAAGAGGAGTGCTAAGTCTAGCAGCGGCAGCGCAGCAGCGTCCAACGGTGGAGGGTCTCGGCTACAGCGACGGTGCAAACCAACGGTGGAAGAGGGAGGTGACAAGCAACAATTGAATTGAAGAAGAATGATGCATCGGTGGAAACAAACGGTAAAGGAGTGCAAGTCTAGCACCGGCAGCATTCCAATGGTGGTGGTCTTCGGCGGCAGCGGTTGTGGTGTGAGAGGTCGCGGTTGTAGGAGGTGGTTTTATGAGTGAGAGGAAAAAGAAATAAAAGAGTAATAATTGTAGGGATGGTGGTTGGTGGAAAGTTAGTAAATGCATAGATATTCAAACTTGTCTTGTCCCACTTTTTGGAAAAGTGAGTATTTTTCACATTTATGTTTTGTAATGGGTATTTTATGCATATATAATATGTAGATTGAGTATTTTTAATTTTTACCCTTTAATTATTATATTTTATCTTTTTACTAACTTCTATGCACATAACCTCTTCATTTTTACTTTCTCTTCTCTTCCTCCTATCTACGGTGCACCTCCCCCCTTTCTACTGTGCACCTCTTCGGATGTCCAACGCTCGGGTAGATTCGTTTTTTCGAGCGGTACTGGTAAATTCACGTAGGGTAATATCTATTATACCTAAAAATATAAATACCGCTCGTGTAAGATTAACCATAACTAATACCTCTGGTATAGGGTACCAGTGATAGATGCATTTTTTCGAGCGGTATTGATAGTTTCACGTAGGGTAACATTTATTATAACTAAAATATAAATATCGCTCGAGTAAGATTAACCATAGCAAATACCTCTGGTATAGGGTACTGTCGGTAGATGCGTTTTTTCGAGCGGTATCGGTACATTCACGTAGGGTAACATCTATTATACCTAAAATCATAAATACCGCTCGTGTAAGATTAACCATAGCAAATACCTCTGGTATAGGGTACTAGCCGTAGATGCATTTTTTCGAGCGGTATTGATAGTTTCACATAGGGTAACATCTAGTATACTTAAAAATATAAATTTCACCAATTTTTCGAGTTCAAGCATTAAAAGTAGCTAAACAAAACAAGAGAGTGGTGTGAGAGAGAGAGAGGTGATTTTTGAAGTGGATAGGTAGATATGAACATAGTCATTAAAGTTTGTTAGTTGAGGTAGGTGGTCAAAAAATGGATAATCTTAATATAAACATTTTGATGTGGATATTTTATTCATCTACAATTAGCAAAGTGAGTATTTATGATATATAACACTACTAGAAATTACTTCATCTACCCCTTCACATCACCGACTTCAATAATAAAATATGTAAGCACTCCGGATAATGTTTGGGGTGTTCGGTTAGTCGAGATTAAATTAGTTTGAGATTATTCGAGATTTTATTTGACTGAGATTATTCTAGATTAATTTTGTTTCATGGATTAGGTCAAGATTCATAACTCATGATTAATCATATATGACATTGTCTCGAGCATAAACTTCTAAACCGAACAATAAACTAATATTGAGATTCAATTTTGCCAACCGAACACTCAAATCAATAATAATTAGGCTACTTGAGATATCATGGGGACTTACTTTACACATTCACATGAATTTGTTATTTATTTTGTCATTACGAATTTCTTACTTATTTTGTCATTTATCCATTCATGAATTTATTGCTTATTTCATTCATCAATTTATTACTATTTATTTTGTCATTTTAATATGTTTATAAACTTGAGATTTATTATTTATTTTGTTATTTTTCTATTTACGAATTTAGAATTTGTTACTTATTTTGTCTATTTTGATTTGTTTACAAATTTGTATCTGATTATTTCCTTTATTGATAAGTAGATATATACACCTTACACATAATTTAATTAAATATAATAAATTAAATAAGATAAACATCACTAAATACACATTTTAAATCAAACTATCCATTTATTTGGTCCATTATAAATATACAAATCTCATGTTAAATCAATGTAACTTTTTAGATATTATCTTTGCCTATAAAATAAAATAGATATATATTTTGTTAGTAATGTTAAATTGATTAATAGGGATGAATCTTAAAAGTTAAATGACAATATTTCCGTACCAAAAAGCTAAATCAATAAAATGCAAATTGATATGATTTTACTTTCACTTTTTGCTTTTAAACCTTTTTCTTTTTTTCCTTTATGATGTTGAAATTGTAATGCTCCAAAAGATATTTCAAATTGAAGCTTCTTTGCATTATTCCTTTTGTTGGCGAGCTTACATTTTCTTTTGAATAATTTATACTTTAGATTATTCGAAAATTTAAAAATATGTTCAAAAAAATTAGTAAAATTTTATGAAATATGATTAGATGCTCTATTTTTGTGTCTCATATTTTATGTATTACTATGAATTTTTCATATGTATTTTTATTATATTTTAATTTCAGTTTTATAAAATTTAGTTTTTTTTTTATATTCGGTACTATGAGTTCATTTCACCCTAAGGTAATATAATTATTTTTTAACATTGAAAATCACTTTTAAATAATTTTTAGGATATATTTAAAAATAGGGTATATAAATTTTAAAATTTAAATTTTCCAAATAAATATTAATTATGATTTATTATATTAAAAATAGTATTAATAAATATTATGAAAATGATGAATTTATTTGTAAGACATGAAATGTGAGACATAAAAGTGAAACACTCAATCCCATTAAGATTATTATAGTATATCAAAAATTATCATTTGTCCACGACGCACATAACTTAACTTATATGTGACTGAAATGACTGACATGTAGATAAATAATATTTTTTGATTAAATTTGATTAATTTTCACTTTCAATAAGAATTTATTGATTAAGATATATTTTAATATTTATTTGATATATAATAATAAAAAATAAAAAACTAAAAATATATATAATAATTTATATATTTACATAACATTACATGATATTATTATATCAATGACATGAATATTAAGTTGTGTCTGGTTTAGGGTGAAAACGGATCGGATACGGGCGGATAATGCTTATCTCGTACCCTAATTTATATTTATTTTTTTCGAATTTAGAGTCGAATGCGGGAAAGCCGGATTCAAATACAAATTCAGAATATTCGGAATACGGACACGGAACGGATATGGTACAGATTTGGGTCGGATTCGAATAAATATAATGGGATAATATATTTCATACAAAACTTAATCTACACCCATTATTGTAGCAAACTTAATCTGATTCGAAGAAATCAACTTAATCTACATCCATTATCGTAGCAACCTCTTTTCAAAATAGATAAATAAATTAATATATCTTTAGATATTTAAGTAGATCCTAATTATTATTATTATATTACTATTTTTTATTTTAAAAATATAAGTTACGATTTAATTATTAAATTATTAATATAATAAATTAATAATATATATAATGGTGCGACTTAGATTATATTAAAACTCGGGAAATTAAACTTTCAACACATTCATAATTTAATAAAATAAATTTTAAAATATCACTTCGTCATCTTCAAAGAGAGACATTTTTATTTGGCACGTGAATTAATAAAATTTGGCTTTGACTTTAAAGTGTTCTAGAAATGCAAATGAAAAAAAAGGTGCAATTAGTGTTTACTAATTGCACCCTTATTGTCATTTAGAAACCCTTATTATTTCCATTTTGGGAAATGCCTCTCTTTGGAGAGGACATCCCAAAATGGAATACGTCTCCTTTTCCAAAGGACGGAGTGGTAACATTTAGCAAGTAAATTAAAATCGGATTGCTACATAATATATAATATAAATAAAATATATTTTAAAAATTTGGATATCCGAATTGTTAGGGTTTGTATACTTCAAAGTATGCTTTATGCTTAGAAAATGTATCAGACTTGTTTTCAGTTACACTTTAATGAGAATAAATGTTCCTATCATTGGTTTGTTATTTATTATTGTTATATATTGAATTACAAACAAGTCCATTTATTACAATTGTAGCATGTGTGGTGGATCGATGATCACAAAAGATAACACAGTCGGTTCCTTTGTAATATAAAGTCACAGTCTAGACAGACTTGGATAGTCTAGTCGGTAAAGACTGAGATATCATTTGATGCGAGAGCTAACCTTAGCACGCAAAATGATGTCGGTATGTATAAGCGGATTAACATGCTTTGCGTATACATATTGAGAGGTTTCACAGTGAGATTAGTTCTAACGTGCTTATACTTAGAACGATGTCTCAGAAATTAGTTTATTTCTTAATCTGTGACGATGACATTAGTATAAGCGGTTGATTATACGCTGCTTTGATTCATCTACGCTTGTTGGTTTTTCGTAACCCTACATAGTGATGTCTTAGGCAGTAGTCATTGGCTTAACCAGAAGTGCTCGATTGTCAGTCGTACAGAATCGCGTCTCGGTGATACGAGTTGATTAAATCCGCGTGAGGCGTTCAGAAAGGTTTATTGCATAAGAAACCCGGCCGAATGAGAATTTATTTCATATGTAATAATAAAGGTTTGAACCGGATCACTCACGAATAAATATATTAATTAATTGTGAGTTGTCAGCAAACTCAATTAATTAACGAATTTAGAAAATCTTAAACGCAAGAAATAACTAATGACAAAAGGGTTACGTCCGTAATTCGAATGAATCAAGATGAGTTCAATATTTATACTATTGTGGAGTCGATAAATATTTATAATAGAACTGCACTTTATTGCGTTTATATGGAGTAATTAATTGGAGGCCATATTAATTTAAATTAATTAATTTAAGTCTAAGGTGGACAAACAATTGATTAAATTGGGCCCAAAGGAAACTTGCAAATTAATTTAATTAAATTATGGATTTTTCCAAACCCATATGAATTTTAATATAATTTAAATTTGAATTTGAATTTGAATTATAGTTGTAATCCCAAAAGATAAAGGTGGACATATGATTCTATTATTTGAGATCTAATTCATTATCCTTAGAAGTCATATCCTAGCTCACAATGTATATAAAAGGAGCATAAAGAAGGAGTCGATTTCTCTCTCCTCCTACCTAGAAATCGGCGTCTCCTTTCAGAGATTCATCTCTCAATTTTTAAAAATTGAGTAGCATTTCACGCTCCAATTTTCGTTCTTCTTTTCTCCTCACAATATTCTAGTAAGTAGACCGGGAAATGTATAGAAGTTCCTAGGGTTGGATTCGAGGAGATCGAGAAGGAGATTCGAACGGCGTGGATTGCGGTTTGATAGCTAACGATTCAATTCATTTCTCCACAAGTGGAGGATTTGCTTAGGAGAAAGTATAAAATGTAGTTTTCGCTTTTATATTCTCTTATGTGCATAAGAATTAAACATGTGGATCCTGCGATTTTATGAGCCCCTCATACGAGTTCTATCACAAATTTGTTATGCGGATAATATCCGAAAAAATATAAAAAATTCCTGATACGGGTAGATATTATGTAATCCGAATCAGATACCGGATCCGAATTCCACCGGATACTAATTTTTCATCTCAAATTAGATCCCGATCAAATACGGTACCTTGTCACTTTTTGGCAATGACATTTTTCGGTGTGGTTTCATCCAAGAAGGGTTTGGACAAACAAATTTTCCAAGCATTCCCTTGAAATTTTGGGCTATCTTTCAAATGTGAAAATGAAACCTTTTGTGATAAGGAGTCAAATTCTAGAAAATACATTTCTAATCAATAATACTATTAAGAAGCTCAATACTCTTGTTCCAATTATTTCTCTAATTGCCGAATTGACTAAAGCTAAATTTTGTAATGTATTAGAGCATCCTATTAGTAAGCCGATTCGGACTGAGTTATTAGATTATAATATTATTGACCGATTTGCGCGATATTCCACCCCTAGTCTGGTCCCACTAGTGGAACATAACTTATTTATCTTGGAATTTATAATTGAGATGCATTCATGAAAAGGTTAAATATACTTTTTCTAGTATATGTTTTAATTTTATAAATATTCTGAATTGTTTTAGAGCCAAAAACATTATATAACATTTGCCGTACATGATTTTGGTATTCTTTTAACTGGTTGATTTGGCTTTACCACTAATACTTTTCCTATTTCTAGTTGTCAATTACTGATTTTGGTATTATTTTAATGAGGTTATACTACATATATAGAATAAGCTAATGATTTAGTTAAATAGATCACAACTATCTTATCCCATGACACGTGATGACTCTTAGGAAAAATTCCGACCATGAAAACTACATTTATTATCAAGGGTCATATTTGCATTTAATGCTGCTGCATCGATTAGTTTTCAAATGCTATATCTATAAATATTTGAAATTTTTTTTCATAAAAATAGTGTAGCTTTTAGGGAGAGAAAACAGCATACTTCATAACTTCAAAGTCATGTCCACCATTCAAAAATTCATATTTCTAGAGAAACCAGTAAGATGAGACCTCGCTCTCACCAAGTATAAATAATAGAGTGTCTCGTCTTCATCGATCGAGAATAAATAAAAGAGAGTGATCTCGTATTCAAAGATATAAATAAAGGAGGAATCCAATATTAATGGATTCATCGATCTAGTTTTGATCGACCGTAGACGTAGGGTTTTCTCAAATCACGTTAAAATTATTTGTGTTCTTTACATTATGTCGAGTGGGACAAACATAATGTATTAATATATTAAAACATAATTTTAATAATTACTTTTTTCCCTGCAAAGTTTAAAATGAAAGTTATTTTTAAAAAATATAGTTAAACATATATATAACATTATCATTTTAATCATTTAATTATTTATTTAATATATCACTAATTATTTTAGTAATTTATTTTTTAAAACATGATAAGATATAATATTTTAATTAAATATGTATAATTTTTCTATTTTATGATTTTTAGTATTTATCATGATATTTATATATGGTATGATTAGAAAATATAAATATAGTGTTAATATATTTATTTTGACTTAATATTTTGTATCGTTTATTTTGAAAGTGACTAATCTTACATGTTTGAAGAATTTTGATTTAAAAATGGGTGAGATGATGATTCAACTTGAATTTTGTGTAGAAGTAATGCCTATTTTTATTTGTAATGTATTTCTTCTATATCTAACTTTATTTTAAAATTAAATATATTTTAATTAGCAATAATAAGATAAATATCATACCACGACCTGGCGTGAATTACAATACTAGTATAATTTAGTAAATTTACATTAGAGATTTTGTGTAGTAGTAATGCCTATTTTTATTTGCAATGTATTTCTTTTATATCTAACTTTATTTTAAAATTAAATATATTTTAATTAGCAATAATAAGATAAATATCATGCCACGACCTGACGTGAATTACAATACTAGTATAATTTACATTAGAGATTTTTATACATATCCGTCCCTGTACATTAATATGTAGACACGTAAACATACTTGGCACACATCTATCAATATACAAGCTATCATATAAAGGAGAGAGAAAATCCTAGTTTTGCATGATTCTTTTTCTGAGTACCATGTTGAATATTAAGGTTTAGTAGTATTTAATTAAACCATACTATATGACTAGTGGCTAGTTTGAATAGTACTCGTCCCTCCCGTCCCATTAAACTTGACACAATTTTTTTATTTGAATGTCCCACTAAACTTGACATATTTTTAAAATAATAAAAGTTATCCATTTAAAAAGGTGTGGACTTTACCACCTTTATCACTCTTACACTACTTTATACACTATCTTTAATAATCGTGCCCAAAAATTTTGTGCTATGTTTATTGGGATGCAGGGAGTATCTTTTAGGAAAAAATTGATTAACCTTAAGGTGCTTGATTACAATAGTTAGATAGAGTTAGCGTATAATCGAATCCAACTTAATCGAATACTGTCAGGTTTGAGTTGAGTTCGTTTGAAAATTTGAAGGCTCGAATTCGGTTTAATAAATAAAAATCGAGCTCGAGTTCGGGTCGGATTCAGTTCGTTTACTATTCGATTTAATAGTAAATTAGAACATGAGCTTGAACTCGGCTTGTGTTTGTTAAATATTAGAGTTCGAGCTCGATAAAAAGTTCGTTTATTAAATTATTTTGTTAATATATATATTTTATATCAATTTGAAAGTTCGTGAACTAGCGTGTATATAAACTTCACTAACGATTTGAAGTTCGACTCGTTTTTAAAGTTTGAACAAACCCATTAACAAAATCGTGAACAATTTGAAGTTCGGTTCATTAAAATTATATTAGAATATGTTCGCGAACCTTTCGAACCAAACATCATTAGGATTGAGTTGAACTCGAAAAATTTCGATACTCGAATTCAGTTCGTTAGTAAATGAATGAATTTCAAATGAACTTTTATGAAGTTAATCCTCGACTATCTCACAAATAATTTGGTTCGCTACACCCCTAGATATGAGCAACTTTTATATTATGTTGAATTATTATTGAGTTATCTTATTATTACACCAATTCATAGCTATTTTATTCAAGACTAGGTGGTATTATTACACCAATTCATAACTACTTTTATTCAAGACTAGGTGGATGATATAGAAGTTGAAACTTGAAACTGAAACCCCACTTAAGTGGTGGTCCTTTATTGAGAACACTTCATATATAATTAATAATAATACAACTAAATAATTAAATGAGACACGTGCTTTCTTTCTCGATCTCTCCAAAGTCCTATCTATCTACTCATCAATTTTGATAGCAAAAGGATAACATTATTTTAAAGTACTATTATTGTCATTTTCTAGAAGATATCTACATCTTTATTGATATTTATGAAATCCTCTCACAAGTAGGACGTAAGTGAACCAATCATTTATAGATTATTTAGAGTTCAATTTGATAAAACTCGTTTTAAATTTGTTTTATTTACTAAATGAACTGAAATCTAGTCTAATGACATTGGCTTTCAAAAGTTTCCAGACCATGTTAGAATATAATTTTAATGAATTGAGTTTTGATTAGTTCGCGAATTTTTTAACGAGTGTTTTTACGAACCATAAAAAATAGTTTGCAAATTTTATATACGAATTAGATCACGAACTTATAAAATTACTATACAAATATATGTATTAACAAAATAATTTAATAAACGAATTTTTAACGAGCTCGAACTTAAATATTTAATGAACTTGAGTTAAGTTCGAACTCGGATTGGAATTTACAATTAAATAAATTGAATAATAAACAAACCAAACTCGAACTTAATTTTATTTTTTTTATCATATCAAATGAAAAGTTGATTTTCAAAACTCGAACGGTCTTCGAATCAAATTCAAATCTGGCAATATTTAATTCAGATTGATTAGACCTCTCTACTCACAACCAATCATAAAATGCAACGTTTATTTCGTCTACATCACCTCCTACAAACTTTCTTGATCCAATTTTTGGTGTCTAATATTGTACGCCATTGTATTTTTTTTTTCTTAAATTCTTCCAATTTTATGAACGTATTTAAATTGTTGACAATTAATTATTTTTTCTTCTTTCTAAAGGTAATTACATTTTTTTAAATGATATAATTAAAAAGTTACATTATTTTTTAAAAGAAAATTTATGTTCTTAAAATATTATTTACCTATTTATTAACGTATAAAAATTTACACATATTCTTTTATTTTTAATTGGACGAATATAATGGTTCATATCTATTAAATCTATAAAAGTAAGTATGTTGAGTGGACCAGAATAATATTTAAATGTGATATGTGACGAGCTCTCAAGAGAAATTTATAATACATACACTCTTCATTATGTTTCGCTATTGGCAAGCATAAGGTCGATTTCATAGGGAGTTGGTGGATTTTTCTCTCAATGTCACAATTTGGGATTTTGAGTCGGGTCTTGTCTTGGGCCAGAAGTTGTAATCAAACAAAAAGTAAAGTACTGAAATGTAAATAACTGAAAAGGAAACACTAAGATAGTTAAATAAGAAAGCAACTTGACTTGAGTTAGAATCATTGAATCTTGACTTATGTCTTAATCATCGCTGCAAAGTTGTTCGTTGTACTAGCATGTCATTGGTTAAAGGCGAGCGTAAGAATGAGGTTTTATTCCTACCACTCAAACGCATCACTCATGCAACCCCTTTTTAATCGTAACGTAGCCACCTACATAAGCCTTGCCCAGCATACATTTTCAGCCCAGAAGGTATGGGTTACTCACTCCCTTATCCTCCTTGCCCAAGATTGCTTCTAGACCAAGCCTACTCCAGTATACCCAAACAGGCATTAGCGGGACTCCTCAACCATGGGCACACCATCTCAGACGCCCGTCCCATGGCGTTCCCATTTACATCACCACTCTGATCCCTCTGGCTGGCAAGCACGGAGTCGCTAACACTTGGAGTTTCCAGCTCGCAGTTGTAACCCGATCTTGCCCAAGACTGCTGCTGGCCAGACAACACCGAGGACTTGATCAAGTTGTATAGGATTCAGATCCAGCGCTTTAGAACATGCCAATACAACTTGTGTGCGATTAGACCTCTCAAGACGTAATAAGTTTTAACTCAATTCATCTATCCCAAGCCAAGTTTAATAAACCTAGCTACTCATACGAAAAGGATAGAACACAAACGAGATAAACAAAAACATACTTATATTGAAATACGAAAATAGAGTGTTACCAAAAGATCCTCTTGTCAGGACCAACCCTTGGCAAAGTCGAAAGCATGAACATAATTTAAATAAATTATTTGCCTGTAGGACTTATTTCTTCCTCCCAATCACTCAACATAATAAGGCCTAACTAAAAGAAAGAGGCAGCGAGACGTTGTCCCTCCCCACCAATGTATCTCTTGTGTGTGTCTTTGATTCATAGCGTGGGGTATAAATAGTCATCCATGGGCTTGAGCTTCGTGGTAGTGGTGGCTAAGGTTTACGGCGAACTTTCCTTCCCGATCAGATCTTCCGCGTAGAGGGAGATACTCCAGATCCCCCATATTTCGTGGAAGGAAAGGGAGATCTTTTCCCTTTTCCGCGGAAGGAAATAAATCTGCCGCAAATCCCAGCATCTTGCCTGTCATCTTCTGCGCTCCCGGCTGCTTCACTCTTTCTCCTCGTCTTGGCCAATGTGTTCCTCTTGCCCCCAGCAGTTGTAGCGTGATTTCGAGCGGTATCTTGCCTTGAGCTTCAGACTGCCCAAGATGCTCCGTGTGTGTAAACATGCTTCTTTCTTGAGATGACCTGCAATCTTGACCTGTATCCTGCCAACCCAGGCTCGTGTCCTCCCAGACACAAAATACGACACAAACAAAGAAAAGATGACTCGATATAGACCTAAAACAAGACACAAAAGAGCATAAAAAATGGGCTCGTCAATATGTCTATCAATTGAAATACAAGTTTTCATACTTAAAAAATATCAATTAAAATCTTTTGGTGTGTGTGGGAACCATCCATCGACGTATGGGGTGGTGATCAGGCTAGGAATTTCAGGTTCGATTCGATAAAAGCTAGTTCGAAATCCGTTCGTTTACTGAACGAACCCAACTCAAGTCTAATGATATCCGTCTCGAAAAATCACGAACTTTGATAACGAACCATACTTCGAATAGTTCGCGAACTTTATTAACGAGATTGTTCACGAACTCTAAAAATGAGTTGAGCTTCAAATAATTCACGAACTTTATGTACGAACTAGTTCGCGAACTTGTCAAATTAATATTTAAAAATATATATTAACTCAAATAATCTAACAAACGAGCTTTTTATCGAGCTCGAACTCGAATATTTTACGAACTCGAACCGAGCTTGGTTCGAGTTCAAGCTCAAGTTCAAGTTCACTATTAAATCGAATAATATACGAATCAAATTCGAACTGAACTCGAACTCATTTTTTATTAACCGAATCAAACTTGAGCTTGATTTTTAGAACTCAAATCTTCATATTTTTAAATGAACCAAACTCGAACTTGACAGTATTCAGGACTAATACCCTGGATGAGGATTAATGCCATTTACTTTTTTCGGGCCTTCAAAATATAAACCAACTCAGGCCCGTTGGTGGCGATGAGTTATGCATATTTATATTGTTCTTTATGTTATTATTATATGGATATGGTGGAGTGATATATACATATATTGATTTATATAATATAATATGGATATGGTGCATGGAGGGATATATCTATTTATATATAGTGACAGGGATGATAAAATGAGTGTAAATTTTGTTAAGAAACTAGTATTTTTACCCGTGCAGTTGCACGGGAAATTATTTTTTGTAGTATATAATTTCATCATTTTAAAATATAGATAATTTTAATAATGTTTAATAAAATCAAACAATCCAAATAAAGTTATCTTATTATATATGATAAGTATTAAGCCTACATATTATATTTTTAAAGATTATAAATAGGTTATTATATACTCCATCCGTTTTATAAAAACATATACCATTTGAATGATGCGATACAAATTTTAACAAAATGTAGTTGAATTGAGTGGTATTAAAACCGAGACTCACAAAAAAATGTTATTAAGTATTAAAATATAGTTAATTTAAATGGTAGTGTGTTAGGACCCACAAAAAGGTGTTATTAAATGTAAAAATATAATTGATTTGAATGATAATGGAGATTGAGACCCACAAAAAATGTTATTAAACGTTAAACTATATCCAAAAATAGAAAGTGGATGTTTATGTGGAAGGTAATAAATTTGCAAAAGATGTATCTTTTTAAAAAACGAAATGACTATAAGTTTCTCTTTTTAATGTAACAAAAACATAAAAAATTGCTTATTACATATTATTCGATTTGAAGATTACCTAATTAATTTAGGGTGCGTATTTTCTAATTTTTTTTAAGTTGCCATTCGACTTCAAAATATTTAATTAGTTTTTTTTGCACATATGTGAAATATATTTCTTATTTACATTTTATTAAGTTTATAACGGTTTATTTAATACAAATTTATTTAATGATTTATTGAGACTATTCATTTCCCCACTCCCCACTACCTAATTATTATATATTTAATGAATTTATTAATTTTTATTATTTCTAATTAACTATATATAATACTAACTTATATTTAATGATAATAAATTATATATTTATAATCAAAATAATGAATATAATTTTATAAATGAAATTAAAAAAAATTAATTATTGATGATATGAAAAAAACTTTAAAAATAATAAATATAACTATATTTGAATATTTTTTTAAGCATTTATATATTTATAACCATAGTGTTACTAATAGTAGTAGTGTAACTTGTATTATCAACCAATCTTCAAAAAAATTATTTAAGCAAGAAATTAATAATATTTAAGCAAAAACATTAATAGTATTAATTTTCAGTTCTATTTTCATTTTTAATATGAACGTAACAAACCTTGATCTCAATGCATTTATCTCGGGTAAGTCATGGTTCAACCAAACTTTAGTGATATTGAAGGCATTGCAAACTTGAATCTCTGATCTGTACCTATTAGGCTTACACATTTGGATGATCATGATATTAACCTCTTTATTTTGAGCACAAAATGTATTCTATTTCATTGGCGTAGTCCTCCCAAAGGGTACACATTAACTTTCTATGCCTTCAAAAAAAATAGTAAAAAAACAATTAATATAAAAAATTAATTATAAAATAATATATGCAATTAATATACGATCACTACTTACTCCTCATCTTGTAGAGTGATCTCTATCAACATTTTCTCCTTCCCATCATTGCAAAGAACATTTCTAATTTTTCTACGTTGAACTACTCCAATAACATCTACATATAAATTAACACACATATTAGCAAATGTTACATTGTATTAAATTATATATATATATATATATAAATATATAATTCCATTAATTATTGATATACTACCAAATAGCAAGCTATTGTTGACATCATCAATTGAAGAAATTTCTTGAAAACTCTTGAAATTAAAAAGTTGACGGAGAAAATTTTCTTCCTGAATTGGAGTAATATATGTAGAATTTAAGAATTTGAGGTAGTAACGATTCGATGTTGTTCTCAAATTTTTGTTGTTATCAACCACCAAAAAGTTTTTAACCGTATACACATCGCCTTCCGACAAAATAGGTTGAAATTTGGATATCAACTTCTTTTCAATTGTAGCATGAATTCGATCCCCCTACAAAAAATTAAAGAATATAAATAAAAATAATATTATAATAATAATAAAAGAGGAAAATGAAGTTATAGATAAATAAACATAATATTCTAATAATACAAATTTCCATTTATTGTGATAAGTGTACAATAATAAAAATAATATTCTAAATAACTTTTCTAAGCATGCAATTCGTATGAATAATAATGCTATAAACAATTCTATAAGCAACATGCAATCCATATATAAGCATCCTAAAAAAAAGAATAATTTGAAAATTTTACCACTTGATCGTGAAACACACACTCGTGGCTTATCAAGTTATTGGTGTCCCGTGCAGTACGATCATATGCTCGAATAAGTCTTAATTCTATACATGACTTTGCATTGTGAGGTTCTAGGTTTTGGATTAAATTCCAAATAGGAGGCATTGTAGTATTTTGAGGTGAGAAATTTGAAAAGGATCAATAAAAAATAAAGACAATCAATATCTAAAACAAAAAATTAGTTCAAAAGTGGATAACAATTATGAAATGATAGGTGTTTAAATACTATTTACAATAATTTATTTTTGGTAATATGCATAAATATTTTTTAGAATTAATCATTATTTAAGTATAATATTTACCAAGAATATTATTTATCCATGATTTTAGCCAATGAACATTTGCTTGGAAATTTTGAATTATCATATATTTTGTGTATACGTGTGAGAATTAGTTTAGGTATGTACCTAGTCATGAGTGAGTGTATTTTCATTAAGAATTGTGAGGAAAATAAGGGATTGACAATTATTAAATATTTATTATATAGAATATTCATTATCCATGATTTTAGCTAGGTATGCATCTAGACATATACATGCATATGTGTTAAAAAAAAAAATTAAGAATTGACATATGGCATGCATTTTATATGTAACGTCTGCATAAATTGATAATGCAAAATTTATATATGTAACGTTTACATGTGTGTGTGATTGCATGTTTATTAATATGGAGAGAAAATGATGGCATGATTATATGTGTAATTGAAGATCACAATTGATTATATTTATTATATAATAATGATAGATATAATTATGTATATTATAATATAAATCAATAAATATAATTAGATATTATTTAATATATGTTTAGGCGGGAAAACTTTTTGCTATTGGTTTTCCTTTAATATAGATATAGATAAGAATAAATTTTGATCGTTTATTTATGGATTCGATAAGATTACGTAGTTAACTTTTAATTTTTAATTAGTAATCCCTCCATCCCACTAAGCTTGCTACACTAAAAAATTAGTTAAAATTATCTCTTTAAAAAGATGTGAATCTTAACATCTTTATAAGTTTTACACTGCTTTATACACTCTCTTTAATAACCGTGTCGAGAAAAAATATGTCAAGTTTAGTGGGACGGAAGAAATAGTATTTAATTAATTAAAAGGATAATTTTATAATTTCATTTATTTTTATAACCGTTATATTTTATATTTATGATAAATAAATATTGATTGACTTGAATAAATTGTAACCTCCATCTTAATTTAATTAATTGATTATCTCATTTCCATCGAACTTTTTTCCATCATATTGATATCTCAAGGTGTGAGAATTTGGGATGGGGAATTGAGAATTTTTCGGTCCCATCTCGAGTCTTAAATTTTTCGGGATCGGGATTGAGGAATTGAAAATTTTCGGAATTTGAGAGTCTCAAATTCTAATCGGGACTCCCGATTTCCTGAAATTTAATTTTAAAATTTGGGAAATTTTGGTCCTGTTTGGAATTTTGGGACCATTCGGGACTAATCGAGACATCTTTTTCGAGTTTGGGACCGGGACTAGAACTTACAATTTTTTAATTTTGGGACTCGAGAGTCTCGAAATCTCGATCGGGATAAAAAATTTGATAATTTTCGGAGATCGGAACCGGAACTCCCGATCCATTACCGATTCTCACTGTTGGGAACCCCACAAGTTTATAGTGTTTTGATAATGTTATTCGAAACAACACTTAGTCAAAAACATGATGTCTTAAGGCTAGTAATTAATGTCATCTGTTAAGGAATAAGCTAACATATGAAAGAAGCAGATCGTATAGTTTTTACTATCTGTATTATTCTTAATACAAGCCTTCCTGGACACATTAATTATAAATATTCACTGCTAGATTCATATTTATCACAGGGATCTGTTCCTAGTTTAAGGACAGGTCGCTGTCATGAGTCTCTTGAATCTAGTCTTTTATTTGAGATCTACCTGTTTTGATCTTAGCATTAATTTCTGTTCAAATGTAAATGGAACAGATAGATTATAAATCACTATCTTTTCATTCTTCACTTACTGTCCTTAGAGAAAGAAAAGACAGCAGCGAGCTGTGAAGTCACAACAACAAGCTGTGTGAAGAAAGCAGCGAGTGATCGAAAGCTAGACTTCAAAAAGGTAAGTGCTCAAACTAAGGGTTCAATAGCGAGTGGATCGAACAGTGAGCTACTTATCTACAGCTATATGGAGAAAACAAGTCAGCAGCGAGCTGTGTGGAGATCGACAGATAGAAGTCAAAACAGCTGATCTCATGATTTCAAAGAAGATGAAGTACAGCTGTTATACGACTACTAGCTGCATAAAAGCCAACAGCTAGAAAGTTTATGAAATCAACAGCAAGTGATGAAACAGCTAGTAATCAACATCATGTGATCAACAGCTAGCTGTGTACGTCAAACATCTAAGGATAAAAAAGAGCATCTGTTCAAACAACAGCGAGATGCTTTTACTATGTTATGGTGGACTGCCGACATACCTACATTTGTCACAAGTCAACCACTCAGTGTGTTGTCACATCAAGTGCATACTTTAAGGAATGATGTACAAGAATTTCAAATATCTCTGTACGGTGAATCATTCCCAGTATGGCAATACATTGGAAAATCGCGTGATAGGTGGTAACAACTCTCATTTGACCGCGCGTGCATCAACAACCTTGCCATGCATTTAATGCTGCCATTAATGCGTTGAAAATAGAGGTCATCGTCTCCAACGGATAGTTTCTTCATTGAGGCTATAAATACCACCTTCACTTCCAGAAAGAAGCACGAGAATTCAAGCAATCAAAGCCTAAACTCTGCTCAAATATCTTCAAAGCTCTCATTGCTCTAAACACTCCACCTACGAATTCTCTGAGTGTTCATCAGTTGAAGATTACTTTCTGGAAATCTGTTCTTACATTATTCAAAGTTTAGGATCTAGTTTTGATCCAAAGGTTGTATCATTTTAGATTGTAGTTTTCAATCTAGAAGAAGTGTAATCACAAGTATTTATCTAGTTTTGATAAAGCTTGTGGCTCGTACTCAACGAGTAAAAAGAAAGGAGACATTAGTGGATTTCGATCTAGTTTTGATCGAGCCGTGGACATAGGGAAGTTTATCCCGAACCACGTTAACTCTTGCGTTCTTTACTTTCTGTTTTACTTCATATTCATCTTCTTCAAAATTGCATTAATCTTGTTTATCTCTAATATATTGATTTAGAAAACGTTTTCTTTAAAAGAGCATTAACCACCGAATTCCGCACACAACATTAATCAAGATTAACTTATTCAAGTTTCTCTTATTAATTGTTACTTTACACTTAAGGTATACTTGAGCTAAGTTGACTCTTCTTGACACGAAGAATCTTCTTGCTAATCCAAGCTTTCTTATATTCTAAGTTTGCTTAAACCTTATTTATTAAAGACAAAAATAAGAAAACCTAAAAAGTTGGAATTGGTGTATTCCCCCCCCCCCCCATACACCAAACTAGCTCTTTCGTGACCAACACTCACCCCTAATTATCTATTCTATATTCTGTCCTCTTTCCTCTCCTCTCTCTCTTTCTAGTTTTTAAAATCTTTTCCTCTTCATCTCTCTTAATTTCAATTTTTTTTTACAAATTTTAATATTTAATATATTATAAATTTAATCAAGTGATGCATTTTTTTGTATTAAGTGGATATGTTTTAACTATGTGTTACATTTGATAGCGATAATAAATAATTAGAAAAATAATTAAATTTAATAAATTAATAATATACCCTAATTGATAATGAATTAACTCTAAATGAAAATATAAATACTAATGTGTTATTACATAGTATTTCATAATGCATAAGATAAAAACATACATAAATTGTAAATATAAACAAGTCGTGCATTTCATGTACTAAATCGATGCAAATGTAGTAACTATGTGATAAATTTGATAATGATAATAAATTATTACGAAAATAATTAAATTATATTACACTAATTTTGTGTGAGTGTGTAATGGCTAATTTTGTTTTTGCTTGTGTTTTGTCTTGTTTTTTTTATAGGTTTTTTGTCTTCTTGTCGAGCACTGTTGAACGCGACATTTTAGGGACGTATTCTTTGCCCTATCTATTGTCTTTCTTTACTTTTTTGCAATGTTGACATTGCTTAATTGTTAGGGATGAGAGGTGTGCATTGATTATGTCTTGTGTATGTGTGCCTTATTCATGCTTTAGTGTTGGGATTTGTTATATCGCTATCTTTGTTTGCTCCCGGTGAATTTGAACTTGATATTTTATAATTGAAATTGGGTCATAGCATGTATTCATGACAAGATATGATTTGACGTCATTGAGTCGATTTATCTTGAGTTTTGTTGTGTAATTAGATGATCCTAGAGGTATGAGGAACTCATGATTGGATTATTGAGGGTGATATATTGACATATTTTGTTTGATTGTTTGGTGACTGTTTTATTATTGTTGCTACATGACTGTTCTTAAAATGAGGGAAATATTTCGAGATGCCTCTTCTCCTCTGGAAACCATGAGCACGGAAAATCGCGTGATGACACATTGGGGAAACCCTGATTGTTCACACCTCATGTCTTATGGCTATATAACTCGACTTGTTTTTAACCCTGATTGTTTATATTCTATTGGGCATTAAAGAGGTACTAAAGGATTCTATCCCGCTCTCTTAACTAATTGTAGCAATCTTGTAAAATAGATGGGTATGAGAAACCACGTCGGGAAATCAGAGTACTTCAGAGTCTATACCTGGTGAACATTGTACTTGACGATCTTCATATATAAAAAAAAGAAGAGAATAAGAACAAAGCATCAGCGGTCGCTGACCGTGAATCTCGTCTATCCTCCAGCGTCCACATGTCAGCGGTCTCTGAGGTGTGAGAGACCGCTGACTTGACCTTATGTCTACTCTTTATTTCTTCTCTTTATTTATCTAGTCTTTTTGAGTCCAAAACCAATCGAGTTGCACATTTAAGCCCACGAACCTGCAAAACAATACAAATCGTGATTTCGAGCCCATAACTCCACAATATACAGAGAAAATACAGATAATCACAATGAAAGTATCAGACCTAAAATGATTTGAACATGTCTTATTGGTTGTGTTGTCTCAATTGGAACACTGCACTGATGATTGAGAAGAGCAACCTTTCCAACTGAAGATTGTCATTACCTTTTTGGATATGCTTTATGGTTTTGTTAAAATATTTTCGCCCTTTTATCATCACTAGTTTGTGCATCCGTGCTATACACATGAATATTTTAATTATCAAGTTTGTGTATCCGTGCTATGCACATGAATATTTTAATTATCAATAATTTATGCATAAACGTATTTAAAGGAATCAAAAATTCTGGGATCGAATTGTAATCATATCTTAATTGATGGTTATATAACCGTAATTGTTATCGACGTTCAATTCCAAATTGTGACTGCATGTAGAATAGTTCGTTACAGTTTCAAAATTTTAGAACCGTGATCATCAATTTGGAACAGTAACTTCGATTTATTTTATCTGATTCAATTTATTTTTTTTATTATAAAAGTAATTTATTTATGATTCAAAATAACATATTAAAATTTACGAATATATTAATACTAAAAATTTCAAAATCAATATTCAATTTTAAATTTGAAACCAATTACACTTTGTGGTTTCATATAATAATATAACAATATTTTATTTTTATTTTGTAATCATTATAGTTTTAAAATTAACAAATAAAGTGATATTAAAAATCTCAAAAGTTAAATTATGATATACATTAGCACATAATCATAATAATTAAAATCTTCAAATTTTCAAATATATCATTATTTGAAAAATTCAAAATTAATCACAACCGTTCTACACGGCTCACTTTCAAATCATAGAACCAATTTTGAATTTTCGGAACAGTTAGGTTCCAAACTGTAATCGTAAACACCCCTATTTATATAATTTGATAAATTTTAGTTGGTTTGAACAATAATTGATTTGATATAGTAAAATTGAGCATAGACGTTTTTATGAGTGAATTATTATTTTTAGTAGTTTGAGCAATTTTTTATATTATTATTGATGTACATATAATTCATCTCGCTTATATACATAAATATAAAATGTATAGACACATTTAGTTTTTTTTAATCATAAAAATATTAAAATACAAAAATAAAATAATGTAACCATTTAAACAAGTGTGTATATCGAAAAGAATTCACAATGATATATTTTAAAATGAGATTTTAATTTTTTTATGTAATAAAAATTATTTGATCTATTTTTATGTAATGAATTATTAATTTGAAGTTTACTACAAAATTGTCATTCAAATTCATTTTGATTTTAATATAAATTATTGTAATATATATTTTTTGAAAATTTGTTTTAATATATTAAAGCATAATAATCTTAAATAAAATTTTAATTAAATTAATTATTAAAATATGTACAATATTTTTACACCATTACCTCTACATTTTTCATATACATATCTCTAGTATTAATTATATATTATTCAATTTTAATAATATATCTATTTTAATTTTATATGATTTATGAATTACTAAAATAAACTAAAATTTCATAATTAATATTTATGTAAAAATATAGACAATAACAGAATATTTAATATTAATAATAGAAAATAAAAAAAATAAAAATGAAATCAGTAGTATATATTAAACGTAATTCTTTTAACAACATTTCATACATACAAATTATGTATATATAGATAACTCTTTCTAATTTATTTACTCATCATAATTTTTCCATATTAATTTTTTTTTGTTTTATATATCAAATTAAAATTATTGTCGAGATTTTTAATTCAAGATTTATATTGCAAATATTTATATAAATGAAATAAAATAATTTTAAAGAAAAAAGATAATAGGAGAAAATAAAAAAAGTTATTTGATTTGACAACTATTGAATTTAATATTTTTAATATTTGTATTATCTTTTATCATTAAAGTTGCAATTCTCTACAAAATTGTCATTAAAATTAAATTGAAATTGAGATGCTTAGTGTCTATATATATATATATATAAAAGGAAATAAAAATTTATCTTTTTGAGTAAACTAAGAACTAATAAGGACCTTCATTTTATATGATGAACGGTTCTCATTCAAGAACTTATTCTATTTATTTATTTTGTTTTTCTTTTAAGGCAAAAAGGTTATATTAGTAAATCAATAATTTATATATGGGTGTAACCGCCAATTACATAAATCAAGGAATTCTTGTTTTTAATTAAATTAGTCTATATATCTTTATATAATATTTTACTATCCGTTATTGAAATAATTATATTGATCGTAGTAATATCTAACGGATCAATAAGTTTTAATTCCGACCTAATTATTTATTGCTTAAATTTGTATAGTTTAATGCACAAATGAAAAATATTCATCGCTTATAACATTAATCTAACATTATGTTTATGTGTTTAAATGCAAATTATTTACTGTTTAAAACATTTCAATTTGATGCGTAAATTACAATAATTCATTGCTTGTAAAATTAGTGGGTTAATAATTTAGTGTTTAAATGTTAGCTATTCATTGCTTACAATATTATAATTTGATGCTTAAATGTAAATTATTCATTGCTTGTGAACATTGTTAATAATTAATAGTAAAGCATAAATGATAATTAAATATTGCTTATTTAATAGTTAATTGTCGGATGTATTAAAAAATAGGTAATATTGAAGCCATGTCTACAAAATAATTAAGAAATAATAATAAAATAATGCGTACACCACAAAACAAATTTATTGAACATGTTTAATGCTTACAAGAAGCATAATATCGTTAAGGGCATGCTTGGTAGTTATGATAGGATATATCATAATAAGATTAAATTTATATGGTGTATCAAGATTATTTTAATCTCACTACCTCCTTAGGATTAAAATGTAAGGTAAATTAGTGATTTTGACACGGGCTTAATATTTAATACCGGGCCGACGTGTTTATCACATTTGCTACCAAACACATGATTTAATAAGATAATTTAATCTTATCATAGCATATCTTATCGACACGCATATATTTCTCGATTGAAAAACAAGGAAGAGAAAAGATGAAACCAGAAATAAATGTATAAATTTTGATTTTGATAAATTTATCCATGAAATCAGCCCATAATATGATAGATGAGAGTATGATTTATTGTTATTTACTTTTATACCCTTCTTTGTAAATAATTTAGTGTAATCGGTATCTTTCTTAATATATTTCAATTTACAACATATAATCTTAGCCTTAAATTTTGTTTAAATCAATGGTTCATAAAAATTCTTAGTTTACTCGTAGAAATAAGTTTTCATTAGAACTCACCCTATATGTATATATATATATATATTTTTTAATTTTTTTGGGATCACTGATACTCATATTTCACAATTAGTTGAGATCTTTGATCATCTCATGTTTACAATTAGTGATTAAACTTGTTTGTATTCCAATTTTCATCTCCAGTTGTGTCTACTCAAGTTGCATTTGCCAATTAAATTTTTAATTTTTGATTTCGTGTACTAAAAGGAAATATAATAATGAATAAAAATGTACAGCTAATTAAAGATATTCATGAATGCCAAATATTTATCATCCAAACAAAAAGAAAAAGAAATATAATAGTGAATAAAAATATAAAATTAATAGGAAATATTTCCAACCATATATATATATATATAGGAGTTGAATCACATAAAAATCAATATTTTGGTGTTAACTAGACTTCATCATAATTCGTTCATTAATATATAATAAAATGATTGGGTAATGACTAACACACATTTTTTATAAAATAAAGATAAAAATATTCATTTAAAAAAAAAATCAGCTCATATTATTCAAATTTTTTTGTGAAATGAAATACATGACCACACGATCAATTTCCTCATGTGCTTGTGTAAGCGAGTAATTTTTATCTTTTATTTTTGAGTTGGTATTTTAGCTTTGGCATATTTATGATAAATGCCCTATTTTGTAACTCTTATATGGAAAATGTCCTCTTCCTAAAATTCATTAGAAATATGCCCAAAAAGACCATTTTGGCCATGATTTAATCTTCTAAAAGTTTTACATTTCTCTATTACATATATGGTTAAATTATAATTAGTATTTCAAAATGATTTCAATTAATAAAATGCTCAAAATATATTAAGATGGTAATAAAAGACTAAAAGAAGGAAGGGTTTCATATTTAATCAAAATCTGGCGGGTGAATAGTGACCGGGTTTTGAGACCAAAACCGACCGGGTTTTGAATATGTACCGACCGGATTTTTGTTTTTCACGACCGGGTTTTTATGAAAATTTTTGAGCATATTACTCATTGAAATTAGAACATGTTGATATTTTATTTACATGTTTTGAGATAAATCTTGGCATTAAACAGGTGCTTCGAAAATGGTATCAGAGCCCTAGGTTTATTAAGGAATTATATTTATTTATTGCATTTAATTATTTCCTAACGGAGGAGACTCCAAGAGAAAATATGGATCCGGACGCTTGTCCGAGATGCTTTAGTTACAGGAATTTTCTCCAACTATTGGAGATTATGGACAGACAACACCAAGAGAAATATCTCTTTTGGTCCAACAAGTTAGATGAAGGGACTCACGGTCCTTTATCTACCACCGAGAAATCGAGTATCCTCTCCATGATGAGTAGATACCAAGATCTACAGGTAGCCAACCTCTTACTTCAAGGAGAGGTACACCAACAAATGGAAATGGGACATTCAACCCATTTCTAATGAGTCAAGACAGGAGGGAGTTCACTCCGGTCTTCCGAGAAATCGACCCCGATATATCAAAATTCTCGGTTGATTTAAGGGAGATCCAGAAGACGGTACAAAATTATGGCAGCCGCCTAATTAATGTACCCCAGGAGATAAAAAGAATATCAAGTCAACAAGATGAAATCCTAACCATCTTGCAAGATATTCAAAGTCGAGTGGGCCAATTGGAGAACAGATCTCTTCCCGAAAGAAGGAACCGGATGCTATTCCCCGAAGGGCCAAAATATCCTCTACCCGTAAAGGATAAAGGAAAAGATCCTCAAGTGGAAAGATATGTACGATTATTTCAAGGGGAAAAATCATGAGTAACCTTGAAAGAATCGGACTTGAAGATCTACAAGAGTTAGCAGAATCTTTTGCTAACATGAAAATGGTTGATCTCAAGATGAACCAACACCAGGTGGCGCACATCAGGGAGGGAAACGCTGCTGTACCATTAAATCAGCAAGTACCACCACCACCTGAAGAAGTCATGAGAGAAGCTCGTGATTTCCATGCTGGACCCTCATATACCTCGACGGTACCAGACGAAGCCATACTGATGGAAAGAACCAGGAGGAGACGACAACCCCGAATCCAAGATTCACCGGTTGGGAAGGCCACCCTAGATCCCATCCATCCATATGGCGTAATGCTTGATCTTGATGAAGTCAGCTTCAAAGATCGAGAATCAGTGATCGACGAGTGGGGAGGAGCAATGCTGATTGCAGCAGCTACTCTCGACGTTAACAAAGAAGGACTGGTCAAGATTCTTGAAACCAGTCTCGCAGGCGTAGTAAAAATCGCCTGGGAAGGATTACACCTCGAAGTAAGAAATCAATGCTTCGAGGTGGAATCCTACTCGGAGATTATCCGAAGAATGAGTGTCCTCTTCAAGGACCATTTCATAGGAGAAGGATATTACTAGGGATTCGATAGAGAGAAAAGAAGAAAGTATCTATTGGCGTTATATAATCTAAGACTCACGGTCTTGGATCCAAAGGCGTTCAATAAATTTCTTCAACTCTTTACGATCTACCAGCATCAGTCAAAAGCTGATGAGACTATCGCGAAGGAAATTTTCTTCTTAAAATTTCCAAGCCCATGGAAGGAGATGATGATAAGAGATTATATCCCTAAGGGCAGTGATAGCATCGCCAAGAGGATGTCTTATGTACATCAAAAGCTTTCAGAGTGGTGTCAGCAAGCCACTGCTCAGAAAAACCTGAAGAAGCTGCGAAGAATCAACAAAGCAGCTCACCTTAACTGCGAAGATAATGATCTTCCAGTTGTTATTGGAGGCGAGCCATCAATAACCAAAAGACGAAAGAATAGGTACCAACCCTATTCCAATGAAAGAAATCCAAGAGGAAGATCTTGGAAGCCAAGGACGATGTGGTCTAGACAGAAGGCTAGATCATACAAAACTGGACAAAGAAGCGGACCAGCTAGAAGCAGGGGTTCGTTCCAAGGATCCAGTTCAAGAACTCCAGCAAAGAAAACTTTTAGAAAAGCTCATACCAGAGCTAATGAAAGTTTTAAAGATTGTAATTGCTGGACCTGCGGAGCTAAGGGGCATATTTCAACAAATTGCCCCGATAACGAGCAGAGAGGCATGCGAAGGTTCGAGTCTACTCCAGACATCGAAGATGCCATATACTACCAAGAATTGGTTCAAGTGTACCGGTTTGAAGATATACCCTCAGATGAGAGTATATATGAGCAGGAAGAGATTCTTAGTTGTGATGGAGATTCGGATGGATCTACAGAATCTTCAGACTGAAGCTGAGTCTTGTCATCAGGAGAAAGAGGATCGAACTGGATTTTCCAGTCGAACAATGATCTCGCCAAACCTGATCGACAAAATCATGAAGAAAACCTTGAACATTCAGAAGTATCAAGGTTTTAATGCCAGCAACCTAGACGAAGTTCTAAGGAATTTCAGTTTGGGAAGAAGGAAACATCATATCGTCTACGGAATCACTAGACGAGAGATGTCGCTTCCGATCGAGTTTACGGGGAATCAAGTGGAGATGCAATTGATTCCAGCAAGCGACATACGTGAGGATTTGGAGAAACTTAAACCAGAAATTGCCGAAAAGATGAGATGGATTCATATCGGGGCAATTCAACTGGTTCTCAAATCCACGATGTTCATAGGAATTGATGCTCCAATCGACATAGCTATATGTGATAGGAGAATCAGAAACCTACAAGATTCGGTGATGGGAACAATCACGGGGAATCTTTGTGTAGGCCAAGTTGTGGGGATTGTATATCCTAAGATTGCATACAATCTCAACGACTCGGGTTTCAGTAAAGCTCTGACGCTTTATCAGGACTTCAAAAGGAAGGAGTTATTGGATGAGGGAAATACACCTTATTCGATAACATATCAGATTTCGTATGCACTTTCCAACTCCCATCATACGGAGTTATTCTTGGGAAAGCCTTTTATCGAAATACCTGATATCTTCAAGAAGGTGACTACAGCAATTGGTCCCGATAGAATGGAGATTCCACAAAGGAGGGAGGTCAACATTCGAATTCAAGAGAGGCCAGTCATAAGACATGATCAAAGTCTTAAGATAAGCTCAGGAAGATTATCCTTCCAAGGAGATAGAATTATATCTCAACCCTTTGGGAGGAAACTTATCCAAGAAAGTCAGCCCCAATTCCCAGGGAATCCACAAGTTTCAGTCAATCTGAAATGTCCAGAGGGATGGAGAGGGATGACAACCAGATTTGATGCTACAAGATGGGAAAATAACTTTCCATGTAGTGTCTTATATTACCTCCAGCAGCCGGAGGTTAACCATTACAATGGAACCCTTGACCTAGGGGGTTTTATGGTAGAGGTTAAAGGCAGAGCAGGACGAGAAGATGTTCTGATTCTAGGGCGGGATTTTTTGGAAAGATTCAAGCCCTGGAAACCGATTGACCAAGGGATGATGATTACGATAGAAGAAAGACGAATCCTAATCGTATGACAAGTCCTTTCTCGATATACATTCCAGTGGGAGTGTTATATGAAAAATATAAGGCAGAGTACTTCTCGGCCTATATTGATTCAGGTGCAGGCATATGCACAGCAAGAAGGGAAATCTTCCCAGAAGATGTTGAGGATATTTTACCTCAAATTGCTGGCCGAGATTTCTCTAAAAGAGTTTTACTCTTATCCAAAGGAGTAAAAGAAGTGGAAATATTAATTGGAGGAGCGGGACAAACACCTTGGTATAAGGTTAAAACTCCACCGATGTATTTTCATGATACGGGAGCTGATGTTTTGTTAGGAAATAATTTCCTACAGATGTTCAAACGATACACGCAGGACAATGAGCAAAGAAGATTAGTGTTCACAACCAATTGTGAGCATAAAATCATTGTTCAGAGACTGAGGAAGGCGTTTAATCGACAGATTCCCGTAGCCTTTCGCAGCAAGCGTGGTGATATGAATGATGAAGGCAAACTTCGTCATCCAAAGATGAAGGATCAAAGAAGATTTAGCGAAGCAGTGCTTAGCTGCATCCGGGAGGATGATCTTCAAGAGGAGGAAATCCAGATCCTTAAAGCAGCTTTGATTTCTAACAAAGAAATTAGGGTTGAAATGCAGGTGTCCCTTGCCGATGTCAAAAGGAAGATCTCGAGATGCTACAATGAGAATCCTTTGGCCTGGTGGGAGAAGAACCAACTCAAAGCAACCTTAAAGGTGAAGCCGGAAAGGGTGCATGAGTTCGTGAGATTCAGACCTATCCTAATGAACTTAATTGATCAGAAGGATATGAGAATTATTATCAAGGAACATCTTGATATGAAGTTGATCGAGCCGGCTAGTTCACCTTACAGTAGCCCTGGGTTTCTGGTAAGGAATCATGGTGAGATCAAGCGAGGTAAACCTAGACTTGTCATTAATTACAAAGGGATTAATGATATTCTAGAGTTTGATGGATATTTTATTCCAAGTAGAGATCACCTTATTAACTGCATACGCAATGCTAAGGTCTTCTCAAAGTTTGATTGCAAGTCAGGTTTCTACCAGATTCGCATGGAGGAAGAAAGCAAAAAACTTACAGCTTTCTCAACACCACAGGGGCATTTCGTTTGGAACGTAATGCCAATGGGGTTAGCTAATGCTCCCCAGATTTTCCAGAGAAAGATGGATAATCTTTTTAAAGATTATTTTTCTTTTATGTTTGTCTATATTGATGATATACTTATAACATCAAAAGATATGGATGAACATATCAAACATCTTGATTTATTTGCAGATGTTTGTTATAAAGAAGGATTAGTGCTTTCAGAGAAGAAGGCAGTAATTGCGACCCAAAAAATGGAGTTTTTGGGAATAGAGATCGATGAGTCTGGAATAACTTTGCAAGATCATATTGTGCAGAAGGTCCAGGATTTTCCAGAAACATTAAAAGAGAAGAAACAACTTCAGAGTTTTCTGGGAGTTGTTAATTTCGCAGGAATGTTTATCAAAGATCTTGCGAAACACAGGAAGGTCTTTAGTAATCTACTAAAGAAAGATGTTCCGTTTATATGGACGGAAGAACATCGACAGGGAATGAAAAAGCTAAAGGAGGAATGTAAAGATCTCCCAAAGCTTTCTATTCCACAGGATGAGGATGATCTGGTCCTCTATACAGATGCGAGTGATCATTGGTGGGCAGCAGTCCTCATGAAGATCACTCCTTATGGAGAAGAACCTTGCAGATATTGTAGTGGTTTATTCTCAGAAAATGAGGCCATCAGATGGCATATCAACGAGAAGGAATTCTTTGCAGTAGTAAATGCTTTTAAAAAATGGCCTTTATTTTTATTAGCAAAGAAATTTACTTTAAAAGTTGATAATACCCAGGTTAAAGCTTTCCTAAGAAATAACATAGCATCAAAACCTGAAAATGCTAGGTTACTTAGATGGCAAGCTTTATGTCAATATTATATTTATGATATTGTCGTGTTAAAATCTCATGAAAATATTCTTGCAGATTTTCTGACAAGAGATGGAGCCAGCTGAGGTTAGATCCATCATGCTAGCCCAAAAGCATCTCCGAAAAAATTTGGAAATGCTCTTGGAGGAATGGGACGAGTGCGTTCTCCATGCCGAACAAATGGGAAAGATGCAAGCTATCGATAAGACGAAAGTCTCTGGTAGAATACGAGCCAGTATGCTGACCAGTACTCAGTTATGGTCGGCTCTGGAAAAGCCAATCCTGCGGGCTTCCAGAAAACCTCTGGAGATAGCAGAGTTTCGTGTTCCGGCACCTAAACCGGTAGATGGGGATTCAAATACCCCTCTAGCAAGTCCTAAGCTGGTGGAGTCTGAACCACTAGCCCAAGGAAATAATGATGCTAAGACTTCACCGTCTGAACCATCATGTCAACCCTCCACCTCTGGGGTCAAAGAGGGAGAGATTAGCCTCAGGCCTATGACAGGCAAATCTGAGTCTAATACTAATTTGATTATTTTCTCTTCTGCTGAACAGGCTTATCAAGCAAGCTGGGAGAAATTACTCACAAGAGCAGGTATTAATCCTAGTAATACCAGGATTGATGGCTCGGGGAAATATCCAAGGGTATGGATGCTGCCCGGATCAAAACCCCAAGATGTCAAGCAGTGGTATGAATTTGGGGCCCTTGCCTCAGTTTATACTACGTCCCCAGCGTTTCCTGAACTTAAAGGTCTACCCCGATGGATCCAGGAAGCGGTTTATGATACCTGGGCAAACAACGAACAACTTTGCCGAGGTGATACATTGGAGCTGTATTTCATAAGTGCAGCCCCAGAACCTGCAGGAAAGGGGAATCATGAAGCCTTCCATTACATAAGGCTACGAAGACCCCGAATGGATGCCTTCAACCAAATCAAGGCACCAACTAGTGAAATTCCAATGATCGCCGCAATCTCAGATGATCAAATAACAACAAGGCGAGCATGGGGATTATGGGTCTGTCTTACAGAGATGGACAAAGTCAAGTTTCCATTCAAGTTCTTTCAGAACTCAGCGAATGGATCATTCCTGTTAAATACTATGATAGGGAAGACAACCAAGTTTGCAGAAGAGGCTTTTGAGAGAAAAAGAACTCTTCTGTGGGAAAACAAGATGGCGATGAGTAAAGAAACCCATCGCAAGTTCTGCAATATGGCTCATGTTGGCCATTGGGCGTCCAGGATATGTTCAGATTGTCCAGCCCAACGTGAACCTGAGTTCGGAAAAGGCTTCTTATCTAAACCAGATAAGAAGAAGTTTCGAGCCAACGAGTATGAGGAGATGAAGACTCCTCCAAAAGGAAAGGCTCCAAGGGGCCCTCCAAAAAAGACAGATGGCCGACAGAAATAAAGCGGTCATGTGAGGATAAAGCAGAAGATGCTTTCAGAAAAGAAAAGCATCTGATAAAGCAGCACCCACCAAAAAGAAAACGACAATGGTGGGTGGAAGAAAAGGACGTTCCACCATAAAAGAATCGTTGGTGGAATAAAAGATGAACCACTAATTCAAAGAAGGGGTCCAGCCACTAAGAGATGTTTGTGTCGGCAGCATTATTCGGACCTAGCTTCACGTGAAGAAGCATTATTGACGGATAAAGCATCCGAGGCAAATATTGAAGGATGGAGGAGTCTTCCAACCTCCTATAGAAACAAGCCATTGGGGAGAGTAGAGATCATCGAAAATCCTCCTACTTCTCTCCAACAATAAACATTGTAATCTTTCCTCTTTCTAGTTTATGATAGTAGTTCTCGCTACCATAGGTAGCTAAACAAGTTAGTCTCCTCCCTAAAGGAGATTAAATTAGTATGTAATATATATTTATAATTCCTTAATAAGATTTGGGCTTTTTGTTCATCCTCTTCTGAATTTATATTTTCCTTATTTTTACCAACCAAATACTTATACGCCCCGGGTAGGAAACGAACGAGGGCTGTGCTGTGAGCGGTTGAAGGAGTCTACGTCTGGAATCCATAAGGTGCTCCTGGTGGTTGGACGAGGTCCCTAAAACTTCCGGTGGATACGACCCGACAGCTTATCGGTCAAAAAAGGTATGAATAGTTGGTATTAATATTGAATTTTATTTATACGGAAGTGTGATGGGCCTGATAGAAATGCATGATTTATACTATTTGAAGTATTAATTAGTTTTAACTATATTGATAATAGAGAAAAATTTTAAGAAAGGGTAAAATGGGAAGTTCATACTAAACTTGGGCACTTTTATGATGGTTTTTAGAAATAGGACAAGTTTGATATAAAAGTTACAAAAGTGGGTATTATACATATAATACCCTTTAGCTTTTATCCCATGAATGATTTCGATATAATTTTAAAATATTTGCAAATCTTTTTGGAAAGATATAAAAAAAAATTATGTTAATTAGGATTCACTATAATTCGTTGATTAACATATAATGGATCATTTAGATATAATTTTAAATTATTTGAAAATATTTTTAGATAAGATGTAAATGACAACGTAATAAATAAATTATTTTATATCTTTTTAAAAATTATGCGGATAATATTTATGGCTAAAGTGTCAATACCACGTAATTATTTTATTATTAAATAATATAACTTAATTATTTTTCTAATTATTTATTATCGTTATCAAATGTATCACATAGTTAATCCATATGGATCGACTTAGTACACGGAATGCACAACTTGCTTAAATTTATAATTTATTATATATTGTATATTTGTCTCGAAACGAGTATATTAGCGTATGAGGGCGGGGGGAATACACCAGTTAAAATTATTTTTTAGATTAAAAGAAAGTTCAGTGAGAGTTCAGATCTGAAGGGAGGTAGCTTTAGTTTAGAGAGTAACTTTAAATAGCAATCATTCAGTCTACACTTAGTGTTTGACTGATGGACTAATATCTTAAGTATGCAGTCCAAAAGTGATGGTTTTGGAAGCTTACTCGTTTATCAGAAAAACTTAATGTTATAGTTCACGTTTACACTTAATCAGTATTTAGTAGATGCAATATAGCGTTAGAGAATAAATACTGAAAGTAAATAGCAAAGACACAGAGAATTGGTTTGCGTGATTCGAAGATAAAAACTCATACGTCCATGAGTCTCGATGTGAGTCAATGGTTTCCAACTAAATGGAGTGGTGTCTTACAGTAATCAACCTTGAAGGTTAGATGAACAATATTGTCTGATCACTTCCAGCTAAGAAAACCAATTTTAAGCTAGATCTATTCTTCGGTTACAGATATGTATCGCTACTTAAGAACACACTAAGAAATATGAAACAGAGCTTGAGTGATCTAGGATCTGAAATCTTAGAGCGATTTAAAAGCTTGAGAAAGTTGAGAGCTTGAATGCGTAAGAAAACTTGGTAACCGGTGATTGAAGCGTTCGAAGAGTTGAGGTATTTATAGGATGCTCTCAAGAATGTATCCGTTGTGAGAGAAAGCTTCATCCGTTGCATTTGAATTACTTCCCGTTGGAGTCGTCGTCCTTTTTACCATTTTTGGTGTCTGCAAATAAGATATGCTTCACCTACTGAGATCTTTTCCATGATTAGAAATGTCTATGAAAGTAGTCAAACCACTCAGTAGATAGCTTCTAATAACTTGAACTTCAGTGCAGGACATCAGATAACGAACTTTCATGCTTTAATAATTTTCGAGTCTTGAATACTTCAGGACATAACTTTAGAGATTTGTCCTTCAGTTTTGACTTCTTAACTGAGTTTTGTATAACTTCAGTTCTGGTGACTTAACTTCAGTCTTGGGCTCTTCAGGCTAATTGTACCTGTAAACTGAATTCTTTAACAAATGAATTCTAAAGTAAGACTAAATACCAGTGTTTCAGTTTTGGACTTAATCCATCTCTCAGGGAAGGTTTTGGAATTTGAATCAAAACCTTTATAAATATTTCCCAACAATTTCCCCCTTTTTGATGATGCCAAAACCTAACCTGAAAATATCTATCTAAGATAAAGAATTCCCCTAAATTGGAGAACACATAATCTATAAGATAAGATGTGTTAGTTAAAACAGTTAATGGCAAACCAAAAAATATAATCAGAGCCTGGACAACTAGAATACTATCTTTAGGTTGAGATCAATAGATATGAAAAAATATATTTCATTTTTCACAGCAACTCAGTACATGGAGAATTTCAGATAAAGAAGAATGAAATACAATGAGATATAGAGAAGCTATGAAGTAGATGATTGTTGTTCAACACGATTCTTCAAAACAAGTTTCTTCTCAGCTTCAGGTGACACATAATTAAACATCAGATAAGTGGCATTTCTGATTGTTCCATAAGGTCCTTCCAGATTGAGAGCATGACCTACAACTTGAGCAGCAATGATAGCCTCAAATTCAATATGTCTTTTGTCTAAGTAAACACTTCCTGACAGCGTAGGTCTTTCCCATGTCTTCATTGAGGGTGCAGTGATAGAGACTTCAGATTTCTCAACATCATCTCTAATACGTTTAATGAAATCTGAGTCTGGATAGTCATCCAAAAAGTTTGAAAATAGCTTGTCACGATCAGTCTCTCTTGAGGCACCATAGATCATCCAATGATCAAGCATTTTCACAACGTCGTCCTTGATCTCTTCCCATTCATCACTCAGGTTAGGACGAACCCATATGTCAGTATGTGCACGAGTGAGAGGATCAGTTTGAGTGGTTCTCTTCTTCTTTCCTTGAATCCTGATGGCGTATAAGTTTGCTGCTCATTTAGTATCAAGATCTCTGTAAGCTTGCAACTTGGCATCATGTCCTTCCTTCAGTTTCTTCATCTTTTCTTGAGCTTCAGGAGGAATATTGATTGTGATCTGAACAGTAGTAGAAACATCTCCTTCAGGGCTCATTTCTCCTTCGTAGAGTTGTTCTTCATCCATCTCTTCTTCTTCATTAATAGGAGATAGAACTCCTTTCCCTTTTGGTATAGAAGATGGAATCTCAGAACTAGGAACTTCAGTTTGAACTTCAGTATCCTGGGGAGCATTAGTAGCAGCATCAATAACATTAGAATCCACAGAATTTGGATTCTTAGTTTGAGCATCGACTGCTTTCTCTTCAGTAGCATCTTTCTCCAGTTCCTGAGATTTAGGAACTTCAGGATTCACTACAGTTGGTTGGTTGGGTAGATTAGCATCAAGTGAAGTAATCACAGGCTCAGCGGCATCAATATTTGTATCTGCATCCTTGCTAGATTCCTTCGGTTGTTCTTGAGTTTCAGGTTGGGGAGATGGAGAATCAAATTTACCAGCAGCATCATCATCTACCTCATTCAGTTTTGCATCAGAAGGCATGGCACCTGATGTACCATCCTTGTCTTTATCATCCTTTTTCTCAGTTGATTTGTCAGAATCAATCAACCCTTCTCCTTTTTCTTCCTCTTCTTTCTCTTCATCATCATCAATAAATTCTTCTTCAAGAGTGACATCTTCATCCATGTTTTCAAGCTCATCTTCTCCCTTTTTGGCATCAACAAGTAAAGGAAATGAATGAAAAACTTCATCAGGGAACCATGGAATGTCAGCAGTGGGTTCAAGAACTTGTGCAAGTTGATGATCTTCAGAAATTGAGTTGCAGAAGCTTTCTAGGAGAGAGAGACGAAGGCGAGAGTGAGCAATCTGAATATAAACAATATTGGAGTAATCTGCTTCACCAAAATGTTTGGAGGCAAGATAGAGCATTAGAAACATAAACCTTAGTAGGGAGCAGCTTCAGAGTGTCTCGAGCTTTAGTGGCACGGCGCCTGGCAGTGCGAACACGCCTTCTCATGCGAGTGAGAGACTTAGAATGAGAATCAGAAGAATTGCGAAGAAATTTGACATCAGATCTTAGACCAAAGATGGAAGCTTCAGCATTAGTAATCCGCTTTCAATGGCTATTGATAGCACGAATGGTCTCATTGGTCTTCTGGATGGACGGAACATGAGATGCTGAGGAAAAGTGCAAGTCAGTTCCTTCTTCAAAAAATCGCGCAAGTCTGAGTACTGAGCGACAATAGGTTCTTCAACCTTGGCATTGATATGAGGAGTCAATTCCTCCAGAATCTTGTGGGAATCATCAATCGAGGCTTTGAGGGAGCGATTCTCAGATGTGAGAATGGCCATGGAGTCAGTAAAGCGCTTGACTTGCTGGGAAAGAGTGAGGTTGAAGGCATTAGTACGCTTCTTCAGTTCCTCTGAGTATGAAGATTGGCAAGCATTAACAGTGCCAGCTGATTTGTTGGTCAATTCCTCAAACCACTTCTGCAGAGCAGAGTCGATGTACTTGGAAGCTTCGGATTGTGTAGCATATATGAGAGCACGATGGGCTTGAAGAAAAGCACCATCTGCAAAGAGTACGTCAGCAACAGACACTTTAGGGAAAGCTGAAAGTTGTTCATATTGGACTGGAGGAGGGAGCAATAATGGAGTCTTAGTGGAGGTTGAGGTTCTTCGAGTGTATGTCCGACCAGCGGCGGCTTTAGCAGCAACGAGCTGTTCATCAATATAGCCCTCAACATTAAGGAATGCGTCCTTGGCGTCCTCGAACTGAAATACTTCTTGAAGTTCAGCTTCTTCGATCAAAATGACACTCATGCCAAATACTTCAATTTTATAGCACAAAGCAGTGGAGTTTAAAAAGCGATGGGCACGCCACGTCCAAAGATTTTGACAAGCAGTAGCAAGAGAATTGTGATGAATAGAGAAGGCTAATGTGCACTCAGAAATGCAAATGACTTTAACTCCAAGTCTTGAAGATAGGCTTGAGCAAGAGTTAAAGTAGGAATTTGACATTGTGGATATACACAAGCATCAGATGGGTTAGCCTCAACATGGATTTGAGATGAAAGTTGAGCTAAGGCACCATCAATGATTTGAACAACCTTCTCTGTTGTAGAATCTGAAGGATGAACATCTTTTCAAGATTTTCTGGACCATCGGCAATGGACATGTGGATCGTGAAAACATCTTGCCTGGCAGCAGCGTCAACTTCTTTTGACGAAATAGAAGGTTCAAGTTCAGGGTTAGATGAAGGTTTAGGAGGTTATGGTTGAAGGTTTGTAGGGACGGGAATACCCGATGTATATAAGGGATCACCAAATGTAGGAAAGAGTGAAGACAATGTAGGTCCAGTTGGTGAGGGCAAGGGGTTGGTATCAGCAGGGGGTTGTGATGGCTTCATGAAATTGGACACAGTCATAGAGGGTCCAACTTTAGGGTCAAGAGATGGAGTGGGAGAGGGTTCAAAGGGAATGAGGGATGTATGAGATTCAGGTCGTGAGGTATCCTGAATTCTGGAGGTTAAGGACCGAAGTCCAGTGTGAGGTTCAATAATAGTAATAGGTTTAGGGGTGAGAGGTTCAGGTTGAGGTTTAGAGGTGAGAGGTTCAGGTTGAGATAGGCGAAGACGTTTAGAGAGAGTGTAGTGTTGGGTTTCAGAATCAGTAGAGGATTCAGGATGAGGTTGAGGGTCAAGGGTAATGGCTAGGGTTGGTTGAACTTGAACCTTAGGAGGCGCCTGAAACTTCAAAGAAGTTCGTGCAGGTTGGCTCCTGGTTGCATCTCTCTTGCGCTTAACAACCTTTGGTGGAGTCCTAGAAAGTACAGCTTGAGGCGCTGCAGTTTCAGGTTCAATGTAGGCATCCACAGCCTCAATGTGATCATCATTCTCCACAGGGTCATTCCTTTCAGCTCTTCGTTCATGCCCAACTTGAGTGAGTTCGGGTTGTAGGGCGTTTGCCTTCCCGAACATGCACAAATTAACATCAAACTTGCTGCCAAGTAGCAATCTCTCATTATATGTCTTGCAGTGCGGAAATGCAGTCTCCGCATACTTATAGGATTCCTCAATGATGATGGAAACCTTAGTAGCAAGGTTCAGGGTGTCTGAGCCACTCATCGTAATGCCTTCAGTAGGCACTTCCTTCAGCTTGGCTAACTTAGCCATCAGTAGTTCTTCCATTACAGCTATCCAATTGCCACATTCACAGTTGGCAATGCTCTTCATCAAACTTAGTTTCAGCCAGCTGAGTTGTTCATGGAAAGATTTTTTCCCCAAAATGCAGTGTTGAACCATATCGAGAAGAATCTTGTACTCCAGTCGAATCAAGTTCTTCTTTTTGGTTGCAGTAGAGAATGCCTTGGAGTTCTGAGGGTCCACGGAGATCAGAGAGTAGAACTCCTGGATGACAACCTTGTTCTTCAAAAACTGATTGAGATTCTCTCCACTATCCCCAATTTTGAAGATAGAAACAAGAAGTTTGGTGACATTGAACCTAAGTTGTTCAATCTTCTCCGCCCGAGAAATGGCTTCACGGGAGGAAATAGGAACGAATATCTTCAAGAATTGTCCTTCATATCCCAGATTGAGATAGAAGTGAATAACCTGCTCGGGATAGAGATTTTTGAGCCGAAGTTGCGCCAGCTTGTCGAGGCCTTGAGATATGATGATCTCGAACATGGTGCGAGTCGGTTGTATGTTGGTCTCTGTAAATATGGCAATGGGCTCTGCATAGATGCGATTCATGAGTTGTGTCATAGTCGTGACTGGAGGCAAGTCGGACTTTTTTCCCATGGTGGTTGATAACCTGTAAATCATGATCAAAAATAAGAACCAAACATATATAATCCAACATTTGCATAATCAAGTAAAGTACAAGAATCAACAAGCGTACATCAATAAGATAGTTCAAGAAGAGAAGTAGTTATCAAATGAGAAAGAACACAAGGGTTTGCAGAGATCACAAGTATGAAGTTGCACAGAAGAAATTGGAAAAACCTAAGTTCGAAAAAAAATATGCGAGTGGAAAGGTTAATACAGAGTGTTATGAAACCCTTAAATAGTAAAATGAACTACTAGATTTGAGTCCGTGTTTTGAAGATCAGTGTTCAGGGTTGAGCCACGTCTAAAGAAAGTTTTGAAAGTGGGAATGTCAAACGCGTGGGTTAAACACGCAGCGTTTGGGTTTTCAAGGCTAATCATCACACATCTAACCGGCAGCAGGTCTACTATAGCGTTGCAGGTGATATTAAATGTAAAGTGCTTTTTAGGGGAGTCTCAGATTATCCATTTATCTAAAAAATAGAACATATTAAAGAGAATAAAACTCGAAGACTTAAAGAGCAAGATACATAGAGCAATAAATATGTAAGTGTAGAATGTCAGTTACTAATACACGACAACTGAGTTTATGCTTTCAGTAGTGCTTTCAGATTTGGAATCTTCAGAGTGGAAGAGATTCAAAACTGAATGTGTGTTCCACTTTAATTATTCTGCCATCTTCTTTTGTGAGTGAAACTTCAGGAATAGAGTGGCTTGCATTCCTGAAACATTGTTAGTATAAGAAAATATATTGAATGTATGATGGTTGATATCTGAAATAACTATATAGAGTTATTCAGTGGCTACACCATCACATTCTTTTATGTCTTTTCAGGTCGAGATTTCAGTATATTATTTGTACTAAATCAAGTAACCTTTAGGACACATTACTTGGATGGAATTTTAGTCTAGACCTTCAGAAATGATCGGGATTCAGTAGGCCAAGTCTACCACTTAGCATTTTGAACCTTGCTTCCTCCAGTGGCTTTGTGAGAATGTCTGCGCGTTGAATGTCAGTGTGAATCTTCTCGATTAACACATCCTTCTTTTCAGCGTCATTCCTTATAAAGTGATGCCTAATGTCCACGTGCTTGCACCTAGTGTGTAGAACTGGATTTTGAGTAATGGCAATGACACTGGAGCCATCCATTAGATTGCGACCTGAGTGGTAGGCACTTCGTAGTCTCAAGCTGTTGCTTGAGCCATAGGATCTAAGAGCAGCAACTTCCAGCGGCCATATATTATGCTTCAGTGGTGGAGGTAGCGACTGAGGTTTGCTTCTTGGAGAACCAACTAATCAGTTTACAACCTGCAAAATGAGCATCAGAATAACCAGTTAGGAATAAATTGTAATCTGAAGGATACCTGTAATACCCCGAATTTTCCTAATAAAATTTATATATCTTACTACGACTAATTAAGGATTTTAGGAAGAGACTATACCATGTTAGGATCTACCATGAGAATTTGGCACCCGACGAAACTTTTATAACGTTTCTTTTAAAAATGATATTTTCATGCATAAGTCAAAAGCATGTCAATATTATACTCATTTCTTAGGGTTTTTCAAAAGAAAAATATTGGCACTAAGTTTTCCCAAAAAGGAGTTCGTACGTAGCCGCTACAAATTTTTGAAGTTTAAGCATGTCGTATAAAAAATTACGTTTTCCATGCATGACAAAAAGCATATAAATATTATAGTCATTGTGTAGAGTATTAAGAAAAGGGAGATGTTGACATTAAGTTTGCTCGAAAAGGAGATCGTGTGTAGAAGTTACGACGTTTTAAGGTTTAAGCATTAATTATAATATAATAATAATATAAATATAATATAATAATAATAATAATAATAATAAAAAAATCAATTTTTACCTATAAATATGGGGGGTGATCGGCCAGAGCTATTCGCTCGTTTCCTCAGAAGCATCTATTCTCCTGCTTCTTCTTCTGATCTCTTCTTCTTTCTATTATTTTGGAGTATCGAGGTTCTGCGGGTTTGGAAATTGAAGATCGATTTAAGTCAAGGTACGTCAGGGTAAGGTCGAAGGTAGGCATGGAGCTTGACAAAGGTGGCTCAGCCGCCGTCGAGTCTCCGCCGCCATCGTTCCGATACCGTTATCTTCATCCTTTCTCCTCCGTTCTCTTCTTCATTCATTTTCCTGTTTATGACTATCGGTCTATCAGACGGCTATGGTCCCTTAAGATTTTGAGTTTCTGACCATAAGATCCGTTACTCTGCCGAATTTAATTTTTAGATTTGGATCCCGGTTAGGATCGACATGCCATGATTTATTGCATTATTTCATATTTTTCTAAAGGAAAAATATTCACGGTCTATCATTTTTCAATAAAATTTATAGTGCATGTAGAGAAAAAAAATATAGAATTTTATGAAAGAGATTTCATTAATTTTCATCGGTCCAATTTTCATAGATCTGAAAAAGACTAAGAATCTTCTCGAGTAAGTTTTGAGGTAAAGTTGCATATTTCAAAAATGTTTTTATATATTCCTATAGAGAATAATGCCCTGAGTATTTTTGCCTTCTGGGCCAAGTTGATTTGAAAACCCGGGTATTGCCAAAATGACCTTAGAAGACTTAGAAAGTTATCGGTTCCTCGTTTTCACTTTATTCGCGTTACGTTTTAGGATTTGAGGCCAAAAGTTGTTCCGTATAATTGTCAGGTGCTTATGATTGCGAACGAGACGTTTAACTGATTTACGGTTATCACACGGTATTGGTATTTGCTGACAGGTGGGTGTATATATGTTTTCAAATGTATTTTTGAGTTATTAAGCTCTGATATTTATGAAAATCAAAATGGATGTCCATGTTAAAATGTTTTGCTCCTTATTGGATAAGTGATCCCTCAAGCATGACGATCAAATCATGTGCTATGTTAGCGCACTGGCGCATGGTTAGTGTACACGTGGGTTTATGTGGGTTGTCCCCATATATTCTTGAGTGAAGTTAGTTTGGGTAAAAGTTCCCTACTGATGAAGGACATAAATGATGGACCTCTATGGGTTGTCCCCATATGTTCATAGAAGGGTATCTAATGCCAATATTGAGCCAATGAAAATGAGATCTCAATGATTTTGGTATGCATAGAATGACATTTCCGTTTTAAAACTTTCTATGTGATACTGTGCAAGCATGGATATTCTTTTCAGAAAATAATTTCACAAAAGGTTTTTAAATGGCATAACCCACGGGGTACATTAGTACTCAGCCCTGCAAAATATTTTTAAAATGTTTTGCAGATTGAGCGGTTGGTGGTGTCGTGCGAGGCTAAGGCAAGGGTTGTTGCAAACTGTTATGTTATGTATTCCGCTGCCAAGCTCATGTTCTTTTTCAGTCTCTGATTCTTCATGCTATTGGCTTCATGACAATAAAATGATTCATTGTTCCTTCACGAGAATTACTATTGTCTATTACATGCATTCATGTTCATAGGAGAGCTTAGAAGTAGTCAGCCCCTCTTGGACGCTCTACTCCTCGACCCCTTGTGATGTTGTCGTGTAGCACCGACCACACTTGGCGAGTTGGGTGAGTGACTCCTTTTGGCGAGCTAGGCTTACTAACCTCCGCCATTTATTGACGGTTCCTATTGGAATGATTTGGCCGCTTGGGATTCTGGATTACCGCTCCCATGTTCCGAACTATAATCTCCAACCCCGTCTTGCATTGCATCTCTTTGCATCCAATTGTTCATTGATCATGACATCATGGTTGACTATATCTACTGGTGGATTTATTTGTCTCTTCCCCCATTCAGATTAGTCCTAGTTATAAACGAGTTATTATCCATTTTTCAAGGACAATTATTCTATCATGATTACACGTTTCATGTCCACCTTTCTTCCCCGCTTCTTTTCTTTCCCCCCAATCACGCTCTGGCGTGTGCGTCGTCCCTCGGGATCGGGGCGTGACAATACCATAGGCCAAGATTGGGTGTGCCCTTCAGGTAGCACATAATCTTCTTTGAAGCTTCCATGTGTGACTCTTTTGGGTTGTCTTGATGGCGCGCACACACTCTTATAGCAAAGGTGATGTCTGACATGCTGGCAGTGAGATATAGAAAAGACATGATAATCCCTTAGTACTCAGTTTAGCTGACTAGTTTCCCTTCAGGATCAGGTTCAATTCTGCCGTTGGTGTTCATTGGTATCTTCACGGTCTTGCTATTCTGAACACCAAATTTCTTGATCAGTTCCTTTGTGTATTTGACTTGGTTGATGAAGATGCCTTCAGGGGACTGCTTGATCTAAAATCCTAAGAAGAATCTCATTTCGCCCATCACTGACATTTGATACTCAATCTTCATCAACTTAACAAATTTGTCACAAAGCATCTGAGACTTTGAACCAAATATAATATCATCGACATAAATCTGAACGATTAAAATATCTCCTTTATATTTAATTATGAATAAAATCATATCCACCGATCCTCGCTTGAAACCTGAATTAATAAGAAAAACAGACAAAGTGTCATACCAAGCTCTAGGATCTTAAAGCCCATAAAGAGCTTTGTGTAGCTTATACACTTTGGAGTAGTCAGTCTCGAAGCCTGGTGGTTGCTCTACGTAGACTTCTTCCTTCAGAATGTCGTTCAGGAAGGCGCTCTTCACATCCATTTGATAGACTTTGAACTTCATGTGAGCTACGTAGGCAAGGAAGAGTCGAATCGCCTCTAATCTAGCTACTGGGATGAAGGTTTCGTTGAAATCTATCCCTTCTTCTTGACAATAACCTTTAGCCACCAATCTAGCTTTATTTCGAACAACTTCTCCTAACTCGTCTTTCTTGTTCTTAAAGACCCATTTCACACCAATAACTCCCTGATGCGTAGGACAATCAACAAGTTCTCATACTTGGTTACTTGTGAACTCATTTAATTCCTCTTGCATCGCGAACACCCAATTCACATCTTGAAGGGCTTCCTGAGTGTCTTTGGGTTCAATGTTGGAGAGATAGCAGCTATATATGAAATTTTCATCTGAAAACAGCGCGATGTCTTCTTTTAGCCTTAGTTGTTCGTCAATGGTGGAGTCAGTGGGGAGTTCAACGGTTGCTAGTGACTGGACCACTTCAGCTTGGATCTAATTCCTCGTTTTAACACCACTCTCTAGACTTCCAATCACTGAATCAGAGGGATGATCTTCAATCCATCTTCTTCTTCGCTTCTGATCCTCTTCTGAAATGATAACCAATCAAGTGCTCCAGGACCAGGTATGATAGGTGTTTGAACATGGAATTGATCATCTTCTTCTTCATTTTGAGGGTCTGTTCCCCCTTGATTGTTGGCTCTTACATATTCAGTTTGTTGTTCAAGTTCCTAAAAAATAAGCTTTTCTGAACTGGCCAAAATATCGTTGGTAGCAACAATAATCTGAAGGTTATTAGAGTTAGAGTTACTACTCCCTAAAGTAGATGGTGGAATCTCAGGCGTGAGATTTTCATATTGTGCTAGTACTTCAGGTGAGACTTCAGATTGAGTTGTCTCCTTATCAGTTTGAATCTCATAATTGAAATTTTCAGTTGTAGTTTGAGGGAGACTTTCAGTTTCAGGTGCTGGAGCTCTAACTTCAGTAGACTCATTTTCTTGTCCTAATCTAATTGTTGTGCCTTCTACTGGAATGTCCTCTTCATCATCATATACATGATTCCAGAAGAGTATATCCTGAGTGTTGTGTACTGAAGGCTGGATGTTTAAGTTTTGAAGTTTTTAAGTGATAACTTCAGTGTCCTTTAACCTGTACTAAAAAATAGATTCATCAAAAATAACATGAGGTGTTACTTCAACCATTAAACTATGTTTATTAAAAACTCTATGGGCAACACTCTCCTCTGAGTAACCAAGGAAATATCCTGGATCAGTTTTGCCATCAAAAGTTTTTAATTGCGTTTTCCCATTGTTTTGGATATAACACATACAACCAAAAGCGCGAAAGTATTTAAGAGTATGCTTCTTGTCATTCCATAATTCGTATGGAGTTTTGTCTTGGCGTGTGGTCAGGAGTGATCTGTTCTGAGTGTGGCAAGCTGTGTTGATTGCTTCAGCCCAAAATTTCTTTGGTATCCCTGAACTATTTAGCATAGTCCTTGCAGCTTCCTTTAGAGATCTCATTTCTGTAATGTCATTTTGTTGTGGAGTTCTTGCAGCTGAAGTCTGATGTTCAATCCTCATTTGCGCACAGAAATCTGAAATCTTTGAGTTAAGAAATGTAGTTCATCGATTAGTGTGTATGGTGATGATGTTTGTTGACTTATGATTCGTCAACTTTGTTAGCAGAGTAGGGATACATTCCATCGTTTTATTCTTGTGGAAAAGAAACAATGTCCCAAGTATAGCGAGAAAAATCATCAGTAATAACAAGATAATATTTTCTATCATTAACACTGAGTGGAGTCACATAGCCAAATAGGTCCATGTGTAAGAGTTGAAGAATCTTCTAAGTTGATGGAGCTTCTTTAGGTTTGAATGAAGCTTTGATTTGTTTTCCACTTTGGCATGCTTCGCAAACGTGGTCTTTGTCGAAGATTAGGTTAGGCATTCCTCGAACTAGACTGTGTCTTGAAAGTCTGTTGATAACTTTGAAGTTCAGGTGACTATGTCTGTTGTGCCATAATCAGCTTTGTTCTGAAGTACTTTTTGAGACTAGACATGTTTCAGGGGAGGTGGCTTTCTAGTTTGCAGTATAAATATTTCCCACCCTGAGTCCTTTCTTACAGTAGTCTCATCATTATTCCGGTTAATCCTGCACTCTTCAGAACTAAACACAACATTCAAACCTTTATCACACAATTGACTCACTGAGAGTAGATTGTGTTTCAGGCGAGAGATATAAGAAACATTATCAATTGAAACATTCCCTATTATGATAGTACCATACCCTTTAGTGAAACCTTATGAGTTATCACCAAAGGTTACATGAGGACCATCATTCTCAGTATAGTTGGAGAGGGCTTCTTTTTGAAACGTCATGTGTTGTGAGCATCCACTGTCAATAGTCCAGCTTGAATGCTCCTTCAGTGCACCTCTCCTTGGTCTTAGGCCCTGCAATTACTGATCTTAGGATCCAGTTGAGAAGTAGACCCAAATTCAGTATGCATGCTATGCTTTGGCACCCATTGTTGCCTTATAATTCAAATGTTTGAGTCAACTTTGATTTTTCTCCCCTGAAAGTCGACATAGATAGTCTTATTTTCAGGTTTGACTTGTTTCTTATTTGATACATATTTCTTATTAACTTCAGACTTAGATGCAGCCCTGAAGTTCACTTTTGTACTTTGTTGGTTCTGAGTCCAACGTCTTTCAGTGTTCACTGAACCTTTAGGTCCATAAGAGTGAACTGGGGGAGTGTGATGAGAATTCCTTCTCCTTGAGCCACTAGAATTTGAACTGGGTGATGATGTCCCATGTTCATATCTATATTGGCTAAAGTTGGGTGGTGAATCCTAACGTCTTGAGTTTGAGCTACGTGAGTTATAGCTCCGTGGACTTGATCCACTTGATGTTGAAGAACATGTGCAATGAGAGCACTTATATTTAGGGCTTTGTCCCTTGTAATTTCTCTGATATGTTCGATGTTCAGTGGACTGAACTTGCTTCCTGAAGTTATGGTTTTCATGTGAAGCCTTTCTTGGCTTTTGTACTTCAGAATGGTTCTTGGGATAGTCAATCTTGCCTTTTCCTTTTTTGTTTTTTGAAACCTCATGAAATGATCTTTTCCTAAAGTTTGTCCTTTCAATTTCAGAAGATGTTTTTTTCCTGAACTTTTGACTTAAGTTCTCAGTGGCAACCTTTTTTGCCTTTTCTTTATCCAGTAGAGTTCTCACTTCAATATTAGTGATCACTCTTTTGGCTTTCAATTTGGAGTATGTCTCAGTGATAGGTTTCTTCCCTTGGGACTTAGAAACTTTATCAGTGGCTTTTTCAGCCTAAGTGGAAATCATTTCCTCTTCATTATGATTTGGTCCTTGCACAAAGGATATAATGGGAAATGTAGGTTTTGGTACAGTCAGAAAAGGTACAGTCACCCTATCTTGAGCAAAGACAAGTCCTTTGCCATTTGGGCTTTGAGATTCACTCAAAGTATGATATATCCAGATTTGGTCCAAGTTTCGACCTTTTCTTTGTAGTAATCTATCCTTTCAGATAGAAGTTCACTTCGCTCAATCAATTCCTTGATTTGCGACCTTTGAAACATGATCTCCTCAGTCTTGGTATTAAGGTCTTTGTTCAAGTTAGAGACAATAATCTCTTGTTCCTAAGTCTTGAGAGTGATTTCATTTAGTTATTTACAAATTCGCTCAACAAGTTCATCCTTTTGAATGCCATTGGGTAAGTTATGAAATATGTTTTCAGATTTCTTGGCCAACTTAGAAGTTAGCTCTTCATTTTCATCTTTGGTAATCACAAAGATAACTTGAAAATTACAAAAATCGTCAGCTAACATCTCATATTCTTCCTGGGAGATTGTCCCTACATTGTCCTTACAATCCTCATCTGTAATGATCTCAGTTTTGGATTGATCTTCAGAATGTGATGATGAAATGGATGCAGATGTAATGAATTTAGTAGCCTTAGGATCAACATATCCTTCAGGCATTACATGAGCATATATTACCTGAGGAGTGAAGTCGTTTGAGTGATTGCCCATCAAGCAGTACTCTTTAGTAAACTTATCTTCATCCCCAGTGGCCATAAAGCCTAGGTCTTCATCATCTGAAGCATCTGAGAAATGCTTCTCGTAGGCAGTCTTGGAAGGTGTGTTGATTTGATCTGGATCATTTTCAACGAGCATGGCCTTCCTTTCTGCATTTTCTTGATCCCTTCGCAACCTAAGTTCTTCCATTTCCTTCTTATTGAGGTCTGGGCAGTCAGCTTTGAAGTGATCTGGAGATCCACACTCATAGCAAACGCCTTTGCTATGTGGTCTTTCAGGCTTGGACTGAGAGACACTCCCTTCCTGAGTAGTGGTGGTAACTTCAGTGGAGAGTGGTGTGGCCCTTCTTGTACGATTATCTCTGTACAATTTCTTGTAACGGCCAATTCTTAGATCTGCACATTCAAAATGTTTGACCATTAGTACATATTGTTCTATTAGTTCAGCCTTAGACATACCTTCGAAGTCTAGTCCTTCAGGCTTGGACTCTTTGGTTGGACTTTTGTCGGCTTTGAAGGCGACTGAGTCCTGAGTGAACGTGCTTGGAACAATATCACGATTTGGATTGGTTCTTTCCAGTATTCTTGGTCTAGCTTCATGGTTCTTCAGTATACTGAAGAAACCAGTTGTAGTGAGGGTGTTGAAATTTGAACGCCCATTGATTTGTATCTGGTATGGCAGCCAATCTTCACGTCGAAGACACCATACAATCTTCAGGTTTATTTCCCTTTGTGAATACTTCTTGTTGTTTAAAGCTTTAATGACTATCAAAATTTGTATGATCCTCAGTTCCAGCTCACTGATGGATTCTCCTGGCATCTGCAAGAAAGCATCAAATTTTTGACATTCAAGGGTTAGTTTGTTCTCCGTGATTTGCTCTGAACTTGCGCACATTTGCTCGAGAGTTTCCCACATCTCTCTAGCTGTCTCGTAGTGTTGTACGTGGACTAGCATGGGCCTTTCCAAGGTGCCTGAAATAATATGCTTGGCGTAGTCATTCAAGCAATCTTTCAGTCTACACTTAGTGTTTGACTGATGGACTAATATCTTAAGTATGCAGTGCGGAAGTGGTGGTTTTGGAAGCTTACTTGTTTATCAGAAAAACTTAATGTTATAGTTCACATTTACACTTAATCATTATTCAGTAGATGTAATATAGCGTTAGAGAATAAATACTGAAAGTAAATAGCAAAGACATAGAGAATTAGTTTGCGTGGTTCGGAGATAAAAACTCCTACGTCCACGAGTCTCGATGTGAGTTGAGGGTTTGAAACTAAATGGAATGGTGTCTTACATTGATCAACCTTGAAGGTTAGATGAACAGTAGTGTCTGATCACTTCCAGCTAAGAAAACTAATTCTAAGCTAGATCTATTCTTCGGTTATAGATATGTATCGTTACTTAAGAACATACTAAGAAATAAGAACATTCGAAGAGTTGGGGTATTTATAGGATGCTCTCAAGAATGTATCAGTTGTGAGAGAAAGCTTCATCTGTTGCATTTGAATTTCTTCCTGTTGGAGTTGTCGTCCTTTTTACCATTTTTGGTGTTTGCAAATTAGATATGCTTCACCTACTGAGATCTTTTCCAGAATTAGAAGTGTCTATGAAATTAGTCAAACCACTCAGTAGATAGCTTCTAATAACTTGAACTTCGGTGCAGGACATCAGATAACGAACTCTTCATGCGTCAATAATTTCTTAGTCTTGAATAATTCAGGACATAACTTTAGAGAGTTGTCCTTCAGTTTTGACTTTTTAACTGAGTTTTGTATAACTTCAGTTCTGGTGACTTAACTTCAGTCTTGGGCTCTTCAGACTACTTGTACCTGTAAACTGAACTCTTTAACAAGTGAGTTCTAAAGTAAGACTAAAGACCAGTGTTTCAGTTTGGACTTAATACACCTTTCATGCAAGGTTTTGGAATTTGAATCGAAACCCTAATAAATATTTCCCAACATTGTATATCTTATGCATTATGAAATATTATGTAATAACGCATTATGTAGTGTTTACATTTTTATTTAGAGTTCATTCATCCTCAACTAGGATAAATTATTAATATAATATAATATACTTATTTTTCTAAATATTCATTATTCTTATATAAGATCACATAGTTAATATTGTATATGCATCGACTTAGTACACAAAATGCACCTCTTGCCTAAATATAGAATTTATTATACATTATGTATCTAATTATGCATTATGAAATACTATGTAATAACACATTAAGTATTGATTACATTCTCATTTAGAGTTCATCTATCCCCCAATTAAGTTATATTATTAATATAATATAAATATTTTTCTAATTATTTATTATCATTATCAAATTAACCACATGAATTCATTTAATACATAAAATTCACCATTTGATTATTAGTTCCAATTTATCATATATTAAAATTTGTAAAATGATGAGATTACGAGGGAGAAGAGAAAAAGATAGAAAAAAACATGGGAGAAGGAGGGATGAGAGAGATAATCATTTACATATTTTAAATTTTGAATTATTATTAATATGTATACATATATTTTAATGCATCAATCCAATTGATTATAATAAGTTATATCTAGAGTTTATAATATTATTATTTCTCGCGCCATTCTTTATAGAACCACTCCTATAGTGACAATATGTTTCACAATTTACACAAACATGAACAAATTTATAGATAATCACAATCAAACTACATCCATTAGGGTCCAAATATGAAATTGAACACCAAAATGTGTCTTTAATTCTTTAATGATAAATTAAATTGGATTGAAAATAATAAATTATAATTCGCTACAATGTTTTAGTTATAAATGTTAATTATGATCATAACAGTATAATTATAGTTTCTACTTTCGTAATAGGTATAATTGAAATGGATAATGATACATGAGAACGAGGTGTGTAATATGTTCAGACACTTCAACGGTGACTCCGGCCGATGGTCATGCACATAGGAGAAATTAGTGAAATAAATAAAAGAAATACTAAAGTCATGAAAATTCATGATCCAGATCCACAGCCAATCTTAGTCATGACTTTTTTGTTTCTTTTATTTTGCCACGTATCAATGGAGGTGTGAGAAATAAATAATTTAATTGAAAATTGGATCAAGAAAGACTCTCACTGATTGGTGCAGTCTCAGAAGAGCTTGTAAGATAACACATACACAAACACAACCAGTGGCGGACGCAGAAAAACGTGTTAGTAGGGGCTGAGTTTTGATGTATTATTTAAAAATAATAATTTTGCTATAATTGAAATTATAGTAAAGATTTTTGTAAAAATATTCGTAAAGATACCGATAAATTTACAATTTTTTAAGTACAAAATACATTATAAAAAAAATTGGTGGGTGCTAAAGCCCCACCTTCACATGCTGGGGATCCGCCAACATGCATTTACAAATTATTGAAAGAATGAATAAAATAAATAAATAAATATGATAAATAATTATGGTTGTAAGTACAAAAAGCAAATAATAAAGATTTAGTAGAGCCAATCAAATTGACCAAGAAGATAAACAAGAAAGAATGATAATGGGTAGAGAAGATAGGCCAAGAAAGCAGTCCAAATTGGGAAAACAACGCTGAAACTAGCAAGGCATCCCATAATGGTAGAAACAGCTAAAACCATCACAATCTCAGTCGAAAAATCCCACGTTATGCCTCGAAAATATATCAGAGATAGAAGCACCACCAATCCCAGAACATTGTTCATGAACACCGTACCATAAATCTGCAAACACATGTAGTAAGCAACATTTCAAAACTCCTAAGTCAAAATTACAAAATTGGTGACTTAAAAAGACATGCAGTGAGGTAAAATGAACATGTTAGGGTCGAACCTCGGATAGTGTAAGAGAATTGGTGTGTAGTTTCTTCTTGCGGGCTTCGCGGATGGCAGACACGGCCAGTCGAGCGTTAGTCGCTAGAGGAACGAAGACGAAGGCAACGAAGAAAGAGGGCAAGCTTGCAGCCGTGGAGAAATCACGGACGCTGCCTATAAGGGGCTCGGCTAGGAGGCCGAGCATGATGATCCCTAGAAGGAGTAGGCCTATGGCTTTAAGCCATGCTACTGCCGACTTGTCGATCAACTTCTCCTCCACCAACTTGTCTGTCTGCTCCCATGTTTTCTAGTATTCCAACAAAGATAGTATTGTTAATATCTAAAACTACCTAGTCAAAAAAGATAGATAGTGAATCACAAACAAAAGTCATAAACTTACTAATATTTATGAATATTATTTGTTTTGCATTTATATATATAGTATGTAGAGATTGAGGAGATGTTACTTGATAATCGTCATCTTCTTGAGTATGATGTTGTGGATGGTTGTTGAGCCATTTGGACAATCCGAGGACAAACTCTTGTTCACTGATAAGCTGATCAGCGTTGACGTCCAGCTCCTCCATTATCTTGGTCGCCGCGGTGCCTGCATCGTACGGTATTATTCCCATCTTCATGCTGCTTATCACCTCCTTCACTTCCGAGTACGATAAGCAGTTGTCCTTATCAACATCGATCTCTCCAAACAGCCTCTTAATAGCAACGACATCAGGAGCTCCATCCTCTGTCAAGAGACTTCCATAAACAGAATTCTGCAAGTGTTCCAAAATATGTGGGATCAAAAGAGTCATCATCTCCCTCTCCTCCTTCTTCTTCTGAATCCAAGGCTTGAGAACCTGGTACATGTCCTTGAGGGAGTTGACAGAGTGGTATCTCTTGGTCATGGCATCCTTGGTGTCGTCGAGCCACTTGGTCATGCCGGAGACGAACTCGTCGATGGTGATCTTCTCGTCCTTGTCCATGTCGAAGTCCTCCATCATCTGGGCCGTGGTGGACTCGTCGTCGTCGGAGGAGACTTTCCTCAACTTGATCTCCTTGAGGAAGTCCTTGAGCTCGTGGAAGGAGATGACCTTGTCTCTGTCTTGATCCTTGTCCTCGAACAGCCTCCTGATGGTTGATACGTTGGGGGAACCGTTGTCGGTTAAGAGGCTTCCCTGGGTTACGTTTTGCACGTGCTTTAGAATGTCCACCACTAAATGCTCGTGCTTTATGTACAGCAACCGCCTCCTCTGGATCCATGGCTGGAAAAACTGCATGCGCAGTACGTTCCAATTCTATTGTTTTATTATTTGTTTTTGGGACTAGTGTTTGAATATTAACATTAAAAACAAAGCATGTACCTGATAAAAGAAGTAAGAGAGGAGTAAGATAATGGAGACAACAAGAACAGCTAGCAAGAAATGTTGTTTTGCAGCAGGAGGAAATCCGACAAGTCCCGGTACTTGCACTAATGCAAGTGGTACAATCGAAATAAGCATGATCCGGGCAGTATAACTGGTGCCACAGTCTGTCAACACTCCATAACCTGTAACCACATAAAAAAAAAAACTAGAAAATGAGAATCCTGTTTAAAACTTGAGGGATAAAATTACAAATATATATATATATATATATATATATAATGGGATATGAAAATTGAGACAAGATGAAATTAAGTACCTGGCCATAGGGAGAACAAGAATCTTTCGAAGAGGTATTGTTTTCGATTAGAGTCAGGTTGGAAATTATAGGGAAGGTTTTGGGAGGCGAGGAGAACGCAAGTGCCCCAAATGAGTGTGAGGAGCAATATAGTGGAACCAGCTAGTAGCCCAATTCCTGTCACCACACATTCTTGTGCTGTTTCTTCGTTACTCCACAACCCTGAACCTATATATATATATAACACAACCAAAAACTACATTTATTGAAAAACGAATATTATAATGACCCGTATGCTCATATGACATTGTCACGTCAGCCCGTGAGGTATTAATCGTTGCTGATCTTTTATGCTGCCAAGTTTTCCAATTCTAGCTTTTCTATTATGTTAACTCATAAAGTCACGTGATAAATTGATTATTTAAGAATAATTATCTATTAGTCTATATACAAAAAAAAATGATGCATGCCAAGGTTAATTAATTTATTATGGAGCCAATGCGAGCAACATCATTTACTTTTGTTAGACTGGTTTGATCATGTCGCCTTGATATCTTATTGTCATTTACGATTATTACAGAAAAAGTCGTTGATTGAATCTAATAAAAAAAAATTCCAACTTGTGATGGGACAAAAAAAAATGACCGACATGCATGCATAGAATCATTGCCTTAGACCATATCTACCTATAACTATAACATGAGCCATCACATGCATATACTCTAATGAATGAGCTTGTTGGATTATTTAAAAACAAAAACATGCACATATTACACAAGTTAATAATAATTTTACGAAATGTAGGGTGTAAGGTATTATTTAAAATCTTTAATTAATACGAAATTTTATTAACTAGATAGTTGTCTTGCACTCAATATAATTTAATTTGCAGCGTGTACATTGTATATAGCTTCTCGTGTTAAACACCCCAACTAAATTATATCATTTTATAAATTATTTACTTGTTTTTATATAGTTCCGTCTATTGCAATACATGATGCATGTAATACAAACTAATGTACTAACCAATTATTAATAAACGTTAAAGGACAAGAGGGAATAAAGAACATAATCCATACATGTCAATGAACTCTTTCTTGCATTCAAAAGCTTATCTTACTTGTTTTACTTCATTTATATCCAATTTCATACGTAATTCATGATTTATCATATTGTGTTATTTATGATAACTATATGGTAAATAACATAACATGAAAAATCACAATCTATATAGAGATGTCTCAAAGAACAAATTAAATGGGCTATTTATGTTTATAATCATAACTTTGAAATGTATATAGAGATGTCTTATAGAATGTTCCTACATAGCTAGGGGAAGACTGAATATAAGCGAGGATGTAAAATTCAAAAATTATTCGATAAGATAGTGAGATTTAAGTTTGGAATCCTCATATTCCTAATGGGATGTTTACTAATTGAAATATCTCAAAGTCAGTGATTATACTAAGAGATTATATATTTATATATTTAATAAATATCTTAGAGTGAGATTAAAGAAATTACCGAGAAGAATTAGAGCTTCCGGGAGGGAGCCGATGACCTGAAAAACACTAGCCCCGAAAGCACCGGGACCTAAAATCTTGAAAATCCTCTCGCCACCCGAAGCAACGTATGATTCTCCGTGAAATAGCAAGTACTCATACACCAAAATCAAGAACAAATGCCCTCCCACACTCTCCGAACACGGCAAGAACCCGTACAATTGCTTGCAAACCATTTCTTCCGAACCCACGCCACCCGTCTTCATACGTATAATAGAAGGAGAAGACGAAGCATTCTCCGGCTCATAACCGTCGGATACGAGCGCCGGAGAACTACCCGTCAACAGCCGTGGTCGGACCCCGTCCACGGAGACGATCAATGGGAGAAGAAGGAGGAGAAGATGAAGATGATGACTACTATTTCTCATGATGAGTGATGGCATGATTTCTTTTGATCAATCTTTGTGTGGATATAATGAGAATTTGAAGGTGGGTTTATATATATATGGAGATAGATTAATTAACTCGATATGTTTATAAGAAGCAGCCATTGAAGTTTCCTAATATTGACCATTTCTCGCATGGAGACTTTGAGCAACTGCGAACATGTTTGGTTTGTATTGATCAATTTTGACCACTTGATCACTTTTATATTTATTTTAATAATCAATTCTTTTGTTTTTGTGTGAGCAATTAGTAGAGGACACGTTATTTTAAAAGAAACCGGCTGCTTTATAAGAGGATAAATAATATGCTAGAAATTAAATACCCACGTCAACTGTCACCTAAAGCTTTTGTACGTATCTAAGCTTGATTAATACTCAGCTCCGTTTCTGAATATTTGTTATATTTTGATCCGACACGTGTTTTAATATAATGTTTTGACTTTTGATGAAAGAGTGTAGTTAGTGGAGTTTGGATCTCACTTATTATTATTATTTAAATGAAGTGTATGTGATATAAATAGAAAGTTTAAAGTGTAACAAACATTGGTGGATGGTAAAAAAGAAAATATGTAACAAATATTGGTGACTGTATATGATTTTAGGACAAGTGAATTGAAAACATTATTAATCACGAGGTTGTAGGTTGATTCCGAATATATATAGGACAGGGTTCAAATGAAAACTTTTTCATACCAGTAAACTAAGAATCAATCCTCGTCATCTATTTTTACTTTTTTACGACTAGGATTAAATCAATTTTTTTCTTGTCATTATTTTTCCATTACAGTTAAAGGTTAAAATATTAATTTCTCTTATAGTGGTAACGTCCATATCCTTTTTTCCTTAATTAATGTGTTATTATATTTCTTTATATGATTAATGAAAGTTGACTGAAATTAAGTGTTGTACATGGACCGTACAAATTTTTTAAATTTCTTTAAAAAAAATGCATATCACATAAATCTAATAAATAAAACTAATTTATTTCTTTGATGCGTCTTTTAATGTTATAAATAATAATTTAGAAGATAAAAGTGTTTCTAAAAACTAATTAAGTGCTTGCAAATGTACATTGTACTACTTCAATAATAAAATATCAATAAAAAGTTGTTTTTATATTTGATTGCTTAAAAATGTTTAGTATGTTGCATAATTTGTATATTTACGTTGCTTATAAAATAAATGTATAATACATCCATAATATATTTCTTATTTTGTACGTTTATAATTCATACTACATATGAATAAATATTTTGTTTAGTTTTCAGTAATAATAAATATTTTTGTTTATTTTGTTATTTAATAATTATTTTGTGTCTTTTATTTAGTATATTTTCATATTTTACAAATATTTTATGTATTGTTTATTTTGCATAATTAATTTGTGTTTCTTACATTATATATTTTTCGTTGCTTACTAATATTTAATGTATTGCTTATTTTGCATAATCACATTGCTTGTTACATAATATATTGTTTATTTTTATTAATATTAAACAATGCATAAATAAATATCAATTATTGCTTACTTGATAGATAAATAATGCATACACAAACATGTTGTGGTTCACTATTCCGCATATTCCTATCAAATATATTTGTGTTTCCTTTTATTGTTCTTCATTACAAACAAAATATATTGAATTTGAGATATTAAGTAGTAATTTTTTGTTATGAACAAGTTTTGGTAATTTTCCCCACAAAATTAGCCGATAATAGGAAAGAGAAAATATGTGTTCTTTTTGTTTACATTTATACCCTTCATTGTAGATAATTAAATGCACCATATTATTTTAAGGGATAATGGCCTTAAAATTCATCACTTTTTCATTTAGTTGCAAATATAACATCATTTTTTAATTTAGCTTAAAAATACACTATCTTTTATTTTGTTGTAATTTCCCCCAAATTTTGGAATGAAGTTGATTTGAAATGATGTGGCACACATGTGGCAATAGATTTTTAAGGATTAATTTAATTTATCTAATGTGTCATTTTAATTATCCAATGTGGCATTTCAATTATTCAATGTGATATTTTATTTATGCAATATAGTAATATATTGTACTCATGTTGATTTTATTCAATTAATAATTAATTTTATAAATACGATGTGTTATTTTATACAAAAATATGAATTGTACATTTTTTTTAAAAGTATAAACGATTTGATTATAAATATTAAACATAACAATATTAAATAGTTTATACTATAATGCATTACATTTATCATGACAATGCATTAAATTATACTACAAGATGCCTTAATTTGTGTTTCCGTTTTATTTTGGCAGTTTTATTCAATTCCATAATTTGCGATGTTTCTATTTAAAACTAGATCATGTATAATTTATGTTGTCAATTTTACCCTTAATTAGTTAATTAAAAATAAAAACTAACTAAAGATAATAAAAAAATTGAAAATACCCATTTTAAAATTATACTAATAAATATTGTAGTACTAAAATAGAAAATAATAAAAAAATTGAAAAAAAATATATATATTTATATATATATAAGCTTGTTGTTTTAAAATTATACTAATAAATATTGTACTACAATAGAAAAAAATAAAAAAAATTATAAGAGTGGCTCGACTCTATCAAAATATATATAATATTATGTGTGGATATTTTATGCTTAAAATTTATAATTTATATTTTAAAAAATAAAAAAATATAACATTTACATTGTTATGTTTAATATTTATAATCTAATAATTTGAATTTAAAAAATAAAAATGTATAATTTATATTTTTATGTATTGCTATATTGTATAAATAAAATGACACATTGATGAATTGAAATGCCACATTGGATAATTGAAATGACACATTGGATATATTAAATTAATCCTTAAAAATCTATTGTCACATGTGTGCCACATATTCTTAAATTAAAGTCATTCCAAAATTTGGGGAAAATTATAACAAAGTAAAAAGTGATGTATTTTTAGGCTAAATTGAAAAGTCATGTTATATTTGCACCTAAATGAAAAGGTGATGTATTTTAAAACCATTATCCCTTATTTTAAAATTACTTTCCAATTTGAAAAGGTTAATCTTAGCCTTAGATATTTAATAAATTAGGGCTGTGAAAATTTACCGAAAAAATGGTATATCGTACCGAAAATATCGTAAAATACCGAATATAAGGTATACTGGAATTTTTGGTAAGGTATGATACCATACCGAACTTTTCGGTAAGGTAAAGGTATAAGTTTTCTAAATACCGATGTATACCGTCATATACCGTACCGCAGTATATATCGAAAAAAATGGTATATAACGCTGTTTTCTTATATATATATATATATATAATTATATGTACATAAAATTATAGTTAATAAATATTAGTGACAATTACAAAATATGTAAGTTTATTGATAATTGAAAAGATTGAATAAGACATATTTTTGTTACGTAACCAAATAGCTATAATATAATTCTACTAAATTATTTTTTAAAACTAGCATATCAATTTAAATAATTATATAACTAATTATAATATAATAAAGATAATTATAATCCAAAGGTATGCTTTAAAAGTATAAGTATTTTATATAATCATATGACTATGTCTATTATATTTTAAATATAATATAAGTTGTAATATATAATTAATAAAAGTATACTTAATTTATTATAATATATTGTTGGTCCCGAAAGAGCTAGATTGGTGTATGGGGGGGGGGGGGGGGAAAAAACCAATTAAACATTTTTTCGGTTTTCTTGTTCAATACTTAAGTATAAGGCTTTAGCACTCTTAATAACTTAAGATAGCTTGAAGTAGTAAGGTAAATCTTCTTATTAGGAAGATTAAGTCTCACTCAAATAATACCTTATATGTGAATAACAATAATCAAGAGACACAAACACAGATTTATACTTGATTAAAGTTGTGTGCGGAATTTGGTGGTTAATGCTCTTTTTAAGATGAAAACGTTTTCTTTCTTGAAGTAGTTAACAACCCAAATTTATATGTATGAGTATGAAGAAGATGAAGGAGAAGTAAAACAGAAAGTAACGAACACAAGAATTAACGTGGTTCGGGATAAACTTCCCTACGTCCACGACTCGATCAAAACTAGATCGAAATCAACTAAAGTCTCCTTTCTTTTTACTCGTTGAGTACGAGCCACAAGCTTTATCACAACTAGATAAATACTTGTGATTACACTTCTTCTTTCTAAGATTGAAAACTACAATCTAGGAATATAACTGGATCAAAACTAGATCCTAACTTTGGGTTTTGAAACAAACAAATTTCCAGAAAATAATAACTTCAAGAACTGTAAACACTCAAGAGAATTCTTGATTTTGAAGGAGTGCTTTGAACGTTGAAAGCTTGAAGTAATTTGAGTAGAGTAATGGCAGTTTTTCGCTTGAATTCTCGTCCTCATTTCTGGAGATGAAGGTGGTATTTATAGCCTCTTGGAAGAAACTATCCGTTGGAGACGAAGGTACTCTTTTTCAACGCATTAATGGCTGCATTAAATGCATGGCAGAGTTGTTGAGACACGCGCTGCCAAATGCGAGTAGTTTCCACCTTTCATGAGATTTCCCAATGTATTGCCATACTGGGAATGATTCAGCGTACAGAGATATTTGAAATTCTTGTACATCATTCCTTAAAGCATGCTGTTGATGTGACAATACACGGAGAGGTTGACTTATGACAAATTTAGGTATGTCGGCAGTCCACCGTAGTTACCGTGAGGAGCAACTTGAATTTGATGTCATAGCAGCTCGCTGTCCTTTATGTTGGGACTCCATCATTCTTCATTAACTGAAGCAACCAGATCGTTTTTAGAATCAAACGATCTGCTATATGAATGTTGAGATGATAAGATCGTTTTTGGATATAAACGATCTGTTGCTGAATATACCAGTTGGTTGTACTTCTTTTGAACGCGCTGCTTCATCCTCTTGTAATGTCTTGAGAACGATCTTGTTGAGGAAATAACGCAGCGGGCTGTTCCTTCTTTCACGACGAGCTGCCCAATAACTTGTAGAAAATAACAAGCTTATTTTGTACCGTTTGAAAACTCAAACTCTAAACTAGAGAATCAGATCGTTATAAGTAAACTTGAAACTTCAAGCTACTTTTACAATTGTGATCTGTTAAAACATAATCTAGAAGATGAAACCAAAGCAAGCAAGATGGAATGACAGCTCGCTGCAATTACGAGAAGCAGATCGTTAATTTCTTGGAAAACGATCTGCTATCTTTTTACTCGAGCTGTCTTACATAGGGAATAAACACTTGCAATAATAACAATCATTGTGTCCAGGATATCTATAAGACAGATCGTTATTTACTTTTAACAAAACGATCTGCTACTTTTACACTTGATGAACCTTAATAGATGACAATGATTGTTTGATTTCAACATTAACATGTAGTTTCGAGGAACATCATCAAAACAAATAAATTTATGGGGTTCCCAACATATATCATGCACATATGAAAACATTTGTAAGGTTATGATTCATATATTTAAATTTAGTAATTATATAATAATATAATAATATAATTAGTTAATATTTTAGTAATTAATTATATGATATTAGTGGTTAATCTCAAAAATTATATTATTATAAAAATAGTACTTAGTATTTTTTATATGTGGGATGTTATTTAAGGTGTAGATGATTATATTTTATGTAAGTACATATTTTAAATAAATAAATTTTTAGTATATCGTGAAAGAAAGAAAGATATACCGAAGTAAGGTAAGGTATAAGTATGTAAAAATGTCATATCGAAAGTAAGGTATACCGAACTAAGGTATACCGAAAAGTATAGTAAGGTAACGGTATGAAATTTTTCGTGCCGAAGATAAAAGTAATGTATAAGGTATGATAATTTTATTAAAGTATACCGTACCGTGACACCCTAATATAAATCAGTGATTCATAATAGTTCCTACTATATTCATGAAGATAAGTTTGTATAAGAACCTACCCCTATATATATATATAGGGGATGGATCTAGTGAGAGCACTCTTTTAAGTAGGAACTAGGAACTATTCTAGTCCATTGATCAATATTAATTTAATGGCGAGATTGATTTACATATCTAATCACATATTTAATATTCACACGTTTCAAAACTAATTAAGGGTAAATTAGACAACACAAACTTGTATTTATAATCTTTGGATGGAAACTAGCGAAATAATAGGCTCATTAACCGTCTGAATAAATTGATCTCAAAAGTAATGCATTATATATTACGTTATAATGCATTATCTATGTAAATACAATGCATTAACTATACGATTAACATATTGGAAATTGAATATTATAATTGTTGGATGAAAAATATTTTTCAAATCTCTAAAAAAAATAAGCTCGTCAAATATAGATAAATAAAATTTTCTAAAAAAACTAAAATCATGAAATAATATTGTTGTATATTAAATTTTAACACTTTGTAGTAATTTCATATACGCATAATATTTTTCAATGAATGCATTTTTTGAATTTGACTAGTTCATTTTTTTTCCATATCAATCAAGATGCACATTAGTACTTTTACCAATGCATTTTATTATTTTAGTTAATGCATTACTATTCATATTTGATTATAATGCATGTAATCAAATACGATATGCATTATCATATGATATCTAATGCATCAATAAATTTAATTGTGTGATTAAAGTTTTAATTAAATAATTATATGCCTTATTTTCATTATAATTAAAAAATAAAATATAATTAAAATCAAAAAATAAATCTAATTGGAGAATGATTATCCCTAACTAAAAATAGTTTAATTATTAGTTGGGTGAAGATCACTCCACTGTACGCGCTGTACACAACTTAACGTGCACACAGCTGATGTGATAATGCCACATCAACATACAAGTCATTATAATTTTCGTTTTTTATTATTTTTTTATTCAATGATATTAAATTATACCCTAATCAATAAACCCTAGTCGAAAAAGTGAGAATTAATACATTTTTTCATAAATTTTTGAATATTTTTTTATATACGGTGCATGTCATATTGTTTGCATGCACATTAATCCCGTCCACCAAGAACGAGTGATCATTTTCGATACTTAGGTAGATTTTATTGATTCAAATTAGAGTTTATCTCTTTTGAGTTTTGTCAATTAGAATTTAATATGTGCACAAATAAATATAATTAATTAAGTTAAGTAATAATATGTTGATTCCTTTTTTGGAGTCCTTGTATATCCAATTTATGCTTGCAATGCATTGTAATATTTCACTTAATGCATTATTTGTAAATTTGTAATGCATACGAGGATTTCTCTCTCCTAAAAAAGAAAATAACAAAATTATAAATAAGAAAATAACGAAATGAACGGTATGGATGAGTTCTTAGTTCACCCCGTGCATAGGGGACGACCTCGGCGAGTTTTTGTCGCACTTCCGGAGGATGTGGGAGGCAGCAATGCCTCATGGTGCTACTGGCATGGACGGGATCATGAGGTTGATCCAGCTACTACCGACTGACTGGCAGGGATGGGCGAGGATGATATCTGGGGACTTCATTCACCCCGTCAGCAGGAGCTATGATCGGGAGGGAGACTTTCCGAGATTTGTTTCCACTCTCCACTTCTACTATGTTGCCTTCGGCAGCGCACCCATGGGACCCTACATCCGTCCTGGAGATCTAGTACCTGTTGGCGATGTGCCGACTATGTGCGCTCCACTTTTGCCTACATTTCTCCCTACTGGTGTGATTCCACTGACTCCGATGCAGAGCTTCCTGTATCCACCACATTCACCTGAGATTCATGGACGACATGACATTGAGGCGGGACCATCTCGACCGGCCAGAGAGATCCGACCACCGTCTCCATGTCGCAGAGCACAGACTTCATACCCTATGTCCACCTCAGCTTTGGGGCGACTACTGAGAGCTACGCGTGAGACGCCGATGGTAGGTGGTAAGGGCAAGGCCCTAGCTACATCTGACTCAGAGGACGACTACACACGAGTCGAGCCTCTATCGACAGCCACTAGCATGGATTCCCGAAAGAGGGGACTGTCTCCAGATGCTAGGACCTTCTATGCTGACCTGAGGCGTAGGATAGCTGAGCTGCAGAGGCTATTAAGAGGAGCTGGGGATAGAGATGAGGGAGATGAGCATGATGCTGTAGAGGATCCAGAGGAGGATTCGGATGAGGAGCAGGGATGTCATTCTGACCGAGACCGTACCGACTCGACAGCTCACCCATAGTGGGGTGATCTTGTGCTGTCTTTAGATAGGTGATGTACTCATCAGAAACGGATCATATATATAAACCGTTCTGATTTTATTATTTTGCTAGTACTAGACGGAAACGTTGATCCTACGAGGACCGTTTCGTAATGCTTTAGATTCTCTTTTGTTAGCATGGATTCACATATAGTACGTGTACCGTGACTAAGTACTTTTGTGATGCCACATAGGGTGATGAGCATCATGACATGTACTTGAATAGTACATTTTGTTTTTGGATACGATTGTATTGAAGTCCTCGTGGAGGCATGTTTCAGATGATGTATATATATGACGACCTTAGCGGTCTTTGCAGTATATAGAACCATTACAATAGTAGATATATATATATATATTGTTATGATAATTAACTTGGAAATTGAAGAAAATATATTAGAAATTGAAGATTTTCTCTATATTCTAACTTGTAATTGTGAAGTAAAGAAAATACCTTAACAAAATAAAATTTTAACTTAACATAATGCCACCGAGAAGAGCTGGACGCCCAAGGGGCAGTGGTAGAGGAAGAGGTCCAAGAATTGTTGAAGAAGGATATGAAGAGCAGCGAGAACGAACCCCACCCCTCCCACCGCATGAACGTAGAATCGAGGAACTATTTTTAAGATAAAACCCACCTGTTTTCAACGGAATGGGAGATCCAGCTGAAGCGGAAGTTTGGGTGCGAGCCCTAGAACGCATCTTTAACTTTCTACGTTGTACGGATCAAGAGCGCATGACTTGCGTCTCATTTCAACTGACGGGATCAACAGATTTCTGGTGGGAAGCACATAGAAAGACTATGACCCCTGAACAACTAGCAAACTTGACCTGGGAAGACTTCAAGACGGGAATATATGATAAATATATCCCGAAAAAGCTATCGTAAGAAGAAAGAGATGGAATTCTATAATCTAAAGCAAGGAAGGATGACTGTGACAGAATACGATCGAGTGTTCTATGATATGGCACGATATATGCCAGAACAAGTAGACACGGACGAGAAAATGGCTGAAAATTTTTGTACCGGTCTGAGGCACGAGAGAAGGATGACATTGGCAAGCCATGGTGGATTGTCTTACACTGAATCCCTCAATCGAGCTCTCGACATTGAGGCTGCTATGCCAGGAGAAAAACATACACCTACTGCAACACCGATGTCCGCCCAAACACAATCTCAATGCTTTAAGGGAAAACGTAAATGGGAGGATAACCGGAACGACTCAACTGCGAAGAAACCATGGGAAGGACAAGCACGTTCCCAAAACTTTGGGAAACAAAACCCGACTTTCCAAAAAGGGAACTATCCACAAAAGTTTTCTACCTGTCCCAAGTGCAAGAAGATGCATGGTGGAATATGCAAAGCAGGCATCGAAGGGTGCTTTGTGTGTGGCCAGAAGGGTCACTTTGCGAACTATTTTCCTACTAGACAACAAGGAACAGGCGGAAGGTCTAGCCAGACAGCACCGAATCAGCATGTTCGAGCAATTCAGGCTCAACCCCATAAACATCAGCAACCTCAGCAGCTACCACCACCCCCACCACTACCACCTCAGTACCAACAACGCCAGCATCAGAAACAGCCACTTCAGGCCAGAGCTTATGCAATGAAACAGAAACAGCCTGAAGAAAATCAGGGAAACCTGACAGGTATGGGCACCCTCCTCAACACACCAGTAATTATTTTGTTTGATACTGAAGCGTCCCATTCTTTCATTGCTAAAGCATGTGTAGAGAACTTAAGATTGAAACTAGAACCAGTAGAGACAACTATGAGAGTTTCTTCACCTTTGGGAGGAACTACAACTCTCACACATTCTTGCTCTAACCTAGGCTTGGATTTAGGGTCACTTAAGGTTTTAGCAAACAACCTTAGTGTGATCTCAATGAACAACGTGGACATAATCTTAGGAATGGATTGGCTAACCGAAAACTATGTCACAATCCTATGCAACGAGAGATAAATATCTTTCAAAACCTCAGGAAGAGAAACCACAAGCTTCCACGGGATTACCATGAACCAGAAGAAGGCAGTTATCTCAGCACTGCAAGCTACGAAGCTAGTAAGGAAATGATGTTCAGCATATTTGGTTTACTTGAAGGAAGGAGTAAAGGAAGAAAGAAAGTTGGAAGATGTAGCCATTGTACGGGAATACCCAGATGTATTTACAGATGAACTACCAGGATTGCCACCAGATAGGCAATTAGAGTTCACAATTGACCTGGAACTAGGATCAACTCCAATATCCAAAGCACCTTATAGGATGGCCCCTAAAGAGTTAGAAGAACTCAAGATACAACTCCAAGAACTGTTGGACTTAGGTTTCATCAGACCCAGTGTATCATCTTGGGGAGCACCTGTGCTTTTCGTCAAGAAGAAAGATGGAACACTGAGGATGTGCATAGACTACAGAGGCTTGAACAAGTTGACACTCAAGAACCGATATCCCTTACCCAGGATTGACGACTTGTTTGATCAACTTAAGGGAGCATGTGTCTTCTCAAAGATATATAGATTTGAGATTAGGATACCACCAACTGAAAATCCGACAGGAAGATGTTCCTAAGACTGCTTTCCAAACCCGGTATGGTCACTATGAGTTCATAGTGATGCCTTTCGGATTAACCAATGCACCCGCAGTATTCATGGACCTGATGAATCGTGTGTTCCACCCATACCTTTGTCTTGGTCTTTATAGATGATGTTCTTATCTACTCGAAGAGTGAAGAAGAACATGAGAAACATCTAAGAATCACCTTAGAAACCTTCAGAAACGAGAAGTTCTATGCTAAATTCAGCAAGTGTGAATTTTGGCTTAGTGAAGTAATTTTTCTTGGACACATTGTGTCATCTGAAGGAATCAAGGTAGACCCCATCAAGTTAGAAGCTGTACGAGAATGGAAGTCACCAACGACTCCTAATGAAATCAGAAGTTTCTTAGGATTAGCTGGATACTATAGGAGATTCATCGAAGGATTCTCCAAGATAGCATGACCGATGACACAACAACTACGAAAAGGAATCAAGTTCAAGTGGTCTCCAGAATGTGAATCCAGTTTTTAGCTTTTGAAAGAGAAGTTGACTACCGCCCCGATACTGGCAGTTCCAGAACCCAACAAAGAGTATGTAGTCTACACGGATGCATCTAAGAATGGATTAGGTTGTGTCTTGATGCAAGAAGAAAAAGTCATAGAATATGCATCACGACAACTAAGACCACACGAACTGAATTACCCAACTCACGATCTGGAGTTAGCTGCTGTTGTGCATGCTCTGAAAATTTGGAGACACCACCTCTACGGAGTTCGGTGTGAAATTTTCACAGATCACAAGAGTCTCAAATACTTTTTCGAGCAGAAAGACCTTAATATGAGATAGAGAAGGTGACTCGAATTAGTGAAGGATTACGATTGTGGTATAAATTATCACCCAGGAAAAGCTAACGTAGTAGCTGATGCCTTAAGTCGTAAAACTTCCTCAAAACTTGCATTTCTTCTAACCCAAGAGAGGGAACTCATAAGGAGTTTGAGAAAATGAACTTGGAAATTTTACCACCACCTGAAACAATGGAATAAATTCTTGCCACTTTAATAGTAGAACCTGACTTGAGAAGTAGGATCTTAACTGCTCAAAGGAATGATGAAAAATTTGAGAAGATACGTTTGAGAGTGAGGAAGGATGATGCTACAGGTTATCGCGAAGAAGCTGATAATGCTATCACCTTTGAGGGAAGACTATGCGTCCCACATAGTGAAGAACTCAAACAGGAAATCATGAGCGAAACATATGATACACCGTATACCGCCCACCCCAGGAAGTACGAATATGTACTAGGATTTGAAGAAGAAATTCTGGTGGGACGGTATGAAGAGAGATATCGCATCATTCGTAGAGAGATGTTTAGCTTGCCAGCAAGTGAAGGCCCTACATTAACGACCTTATGGCAAATTGCAACCACTAGAGATTCCAGAATGGAAATGGGAGCATATTGCTATGGATTTTGTGACCGGATTACCCAAAACTAGACGAGGAAACACTGTCATTTGGGTAATCGTAGATTGTCTCACAAAATGTGCTCACTTTGTACCTATAATGATAACTTACGGGTCAGACAAGTTAGCTCAGTTGTATGTTCGTGAGATCATACGATTACACGGCGTACCAGTGTCAATTACCTCAGATCGAGACTCAAAGTTTACATCCAAATTCTGGATGAGTCTCCAGAGGAGTTAGGCACAAGGTTGAACTTTAGTACCGCATTCCACCCTCAGACTGATGGACAATCGGAGAGAACCATTCAGACTCTAGAAGACATGTTGGGAACCGTGGTTCTCGATAGAGGTGGAAGTTGGGAAGCGATACTACCACTTATCGAGTTTGCCTACAACAACAGCTATCAGGTGACCATAGAGATGGCTCCATATGAAGCACTATATGGAAGGAAGTGTAGATCGCCACTCTATTGGGACGAAGTAGGTGAAAGAACGATTGTAGGCTCAGACTCGGTCAGCGAGATGATTGAAATTGTTAGACAAATTAGAGAAAGAATCAAGGAAGCTCAGAATAGACAGAAGTCTTATGCTGACACTCGTAGAACCGAGTTACAATTTGAAATAGGAGATAAGGTTTTCTTAAAGGTATCTCCTTCTAGTAGTTTTATGTATTGAAAATCGGGATAAGAAAATTTCGTTATAAAAATTTAAAAATATTGATTAGCTAATCGATATTAGAAGTTATTATTCATGCATATTATAACTATTAGAATAATGATAGATATTATGTGAGTTCGTTTTGAATTAATAAGGTTTTTCAAAAAGATGGAACTAATTAATTCTTGCGTTGCATAATTGGTTTTAGTTCGATTTGGTAATTAAAAGCTTATACAATTCTAGACTAAGGTTTTAAAAATATTGATACCTTAATGAGATACTAATTATTCACATAGAAAATGTTACAACAAAGTAGTAGTAGATTTATATACTATAGAGATGTATATTACTTGACATTGATAAAGTGATGATGCATGAAAAAAATTATAGAATTATTTATATTAATTAGTTAATTAAAATTATTGCAAAAGAAAGATTAATGTTTAAGAATTTATTATTGATGATATGGTATCTTAGTAATTATTTAAATAACATACTAAGTATTAATAATGCAATAAAGTATTGTATATGATCTCTTGTATTAAACAAGATATATAGTATAATGTTAATTATTCACATAAGATAAATATATATATACATACATATATATATATATATATAACTTAGAGGTCATGCAGATTTTGAAGGTGAAAATTTTCGTGTAACTAATGTTAAAATACCATACATGACTATAATACATTTTAAAAAGGAAAAATGTAAATAACAAGGTCTACAATATAGTGAATGAACAATAGGTATGCAAACCTATAGATATGATGATGTAGCATGAGAAAAGAGAACAAATCTGCCAATTACAGATTGCATTCACACTCAAAAAAATCAAAGTTGGAAATAAAACATTGTACCCCCCCTACTGATATGTATATATATATACAATAAGGCATTTATGGAGAAACAATATCAATAAAAGGATTTGATGGGGAGGGTGTCCTCTCGATGAAGACTGCCTACACACTCTTCCTACTCCATCCATACATCCATCCATGCACCTACAAGTAAAGAAATATATTATCTTGGCTAATAATTGTCTCAAATCAGATTTGCAGTTACTGTTTTATACTAGAGAAGTAGATGTAGGTAATAGATAGAAGACTTTGAGGATATAACACTCAAGTGTCTTCAAGGAAATTTACACCTTAACAACATACGCATACTTATATTTATATACCTAGACATGGCCAACAAATCTACACTTCTAGACTTGGCAAATTAGTTCCACTCCACTTAGAGTATTTTCAGAGGAGCTCTGCCAAGTTCACTCCATCGAAGAAGCACAGAAACCATTTCAATTACAGAAGTTTAAGGTATATTCACAATCCATACTCTAAGCTTTACTTCTCTAGAACTTAGTTAAAAGACTTCTTCTACTTTTAATCCTTACTTCACAAACTCTGAAACTGAAACTATAAAGCTAAAACTGGAAACTATAAACTCTACTTACTTCATCTTCACCATAGAACTCAAGAATCTGTAGAAGTAAGAACAAGCATGTTAGACTAGGTATTACAGTTCTTAATAGCTCCTAAGTGTACCTTAAGTTAAGGATTTAGTCAACTTAAACTTAGAATTATGATGTTGCAGAAATCAGGTTTTCAAAACATATACACATTGTTATATTTAGGACATGTTATCAGAACATAGAAATATATAGATATGAAATTTAGAACTTACACAGAGCATAATTAAACATTCAGAACATATTCAGAACACATTCAGAACTTTCAACTTCAGAACTTAGAAGATATACATATTCTTATTCAGAACATACACAGAGCATATCAAATATGAAATTTAGAACAAATTAAGGATCTTGTTTAGAACATAGATATCTATATTCATATCTTCAGCCTATACTTAGACTACCAGATTCAGAACATAGATGTTATAACCTAGAACATAAGAGACAAACAATGGCTATATGAAGAACTTAGAGTATCAGTTCATGCTGAGTTAGAAACCAAAACATAAAGCATGACTTAAACCAAGACAAAATGGTCATTCAAAACATAACTGAAGCCATGTGCACAGCCCTCTCTCTTGGTTGAATGAAATCAGATTCTGAATAAACAAATTTTAGATATTTTCCCACAACATATTCTAAAACAAATACAGAACCATTCCCAACACCAAATCAGAAATCAGGCCCCAAACACCCTAATTCCAAACCATAATTTCAACCAAATCAGAACGTATACATGGATGTCAAACTGAACTAAAATAAGGAAGAACTCAGATTTTAGATTTGAACCATAGCTTTAACCAATAACTCACATTAGTCCAAAATCCAGTAAAAGAAACCATTTTAAACAAATGACAACACAACTAGAACATGCAGATTCAAACACATTACCTACTAAACAAAGCAGATAATTTTACCAACTAAACCAAACCATTGGAGCTTCAGAACCCTTGCTTAATCCTTCTCCACCTAAGCCTCAAAGTTCTCGGCCAAAACAGAAAATAAAGAGAGGAAGAATCAGTTTCTTTTTGAAACTCATTAGAACTATAGTTTTGCCAAATGTTTAAACCAAACATTTAGAAGGAGATTAGAACATGCAGTAATAAAAGATTGTAAAATTTTAGAAAGAAATTAAATCTAAACATGCAGATTTAATTTTGAAACTAGAATATGCAGAAATAGAAATGAAATAAGGAAAATTAGGGATTTACAAAACTAGAAAGAAATTAGAAGGAGATGAGAATTTACCTTGAGGTCGACGGCGGCTGGCGAGAGGAGCTCCGACGAGAGCACGAATCGATCGAGAGCAGAGAGAGATCGATATTTAATGAATGATCAAAATCTGAAACTGGAAGTAAATAGAATTAGGTTCCAAGCCAAAATCAAATCAAACTTGAGATGTATAGTTTCAGAGATTAAGATGAAATTAAAGCAAGAAAAGATAGAGAGAAAGGGGGATTTTACCTTAGAAGATGACGGAGCTCCGGTGAGCATTCCTCCGGAAGCATGCGCGAGAAGGCGAGAGAAGAGAGGGAGAGACAGTAGCGACAGAAAGGCGAGAGAGCAGAGGGAGAAAAGTGAACAGTTGTGGTGTGTGTCTAGTGCTAGGGTTAGAGTTAATTTAGGACAAAAAAAATGGGCCGGGTCAAGAATTTTTAACGGGCTGGGTTTAATTCAGTATGGGCCGAGTTAAAATAAATCGAATGGGCCGGGTCGGGAGTATCTTACGGGCCGAAATTAATTAATAGTGGGCTGAAATAATAGATGATAAGTTGGGCTTCGATTAAAATTGATTGGGCTGTAGAGAAGAAATCAAACGGGCCAAATTAATTATTCAGAATGAGCCTATTTAATTATATAGAATGAGCCCAGATTAAGTATTTAGAATGGACTTAAATTTATCTCTTAAGAATGGATTAATAAATTTAATCTTTGGATAAAGTTAGTGATTAAATGGATTGAATATAAATAGTTAGATTAAATCCAATAATTAGATCAATTAAGTTATGAAATTAGTAGTAATATTTCAATAATTATAAAGTCTTAAATAGTATTAATTAAATTAATACTATCCAATAGAGACTTAATTTAGCATTCTAGTTTAGAATTAAATTATTTCAAGTAAATCTCTTGAATAATTATCGTACCCATTATTAAATTAATTGGGTAAATCAAATAAAATATAAGAGATTAATAAATCAAAGAATGATTTAAAATCCTACGAAAATAGCTATAGAAATTTTTAAGTACTCGAATATTAGTCGAGTGAAAGATTAGAATAATTAATGAAAGAATAGGATATTATTTCATTTTAATTCGATGAAATAAATTATATACTCACGATGAGTATCTTCCTCGTAATTGCTATTAAGGTTTAGCAAGGGGAAAGCTCTAGACGATAAAGATTCAGATCTTACTAAGCGAGGAAGCAATTCAGGTAGGCTTTCTTATACAACTAAAATTATGTGTGTTGTATCAATTTACATTTCGTTTCAAAAAGCATTTTAAATTGAAAATATGTGAAGTATTGTCTTGCCAAAAATATTTATATTTTTGTATGATACATATCTACTTAAACTATTATAATCGAATTCGGGTCCTAGAGGATTGTTATCTTTCTCGAACTAGTGTACACAACGACCGTGAGTCATCTAAGCGGGTTGGCCGGTCAAGTGTCCGTGGAAGGTGGCCACCTTCCTGACACACATGAATACATATATGATTGATTACTCCATAACTTAGACTGCGCAGTTGAATTTTAAGAATCACAAAAGAATTTAGTGAACATAGGCTTCTTTAGAGACAAAATCCCTATGTCTCACTGTGTTATGGCAATGACAATTATATTAGTACGAATGCGATTTCGACATGTGTCTACTGAGTACTTTTGTACTCAGCCCTGCATGTATTTATAAATGTGCAGGTTGAGCTGTGATGTCAAGGAGGAGTGCTCAGCGATGGTTTTGTCGAACTCAATTAGTAGTAACTCTTGGGGGTTTACATGTCTTCATACATGTAAACTTAGAAATTGATCCAATTTCCGCTGCAAACACTCATTTCAGTATTCAGTATTTCTAGATGTTATGATCAAAGACTTATGTATTTTGGTATCGATTACTTAGTACCGAATTTCGTGTATGAACCCTTATTTATCGAAACACTTATCATGTTTTCATCTTCGTGTTAGTACCTATTTCTTTTCCCATTTCCTTATCCATTTCTATATTTTATCCCTAAGTCACGGTTATACCTATCATTCTTAGTGAAAGTGGGTCGTGACATCATACTACATTCATTTCAAAAAAATTATTTTAGAAACGGAATTTTCCGTTGCTAAAACAAGAAATGTTGTTGCTAAAAATTTTAGTAACAGATTTGTAACGAATTTATTTGTAGTAATATCGATGGTTGCTAAAAATTTAACAACGGAATATATTCCGTTACTATATATAAAACGGAATTGTAACCAAATTTCCATTTTTAGAATAGTTTCAAATTTAGTAACGGAATTGTAACGAAAAATTTCATTACTAAATTTTTAATAATGAATAATTTCGTCATTAGTTATGTTACTAAAATTTAACTACAATTCCATAACAATTCCGTTGTTAATCCGTTAGAATTTAGAAACAGAAAAATTTTCAGCCACTATTCCGTTGCTATATATATAATGCATTTTTTTGTAGTGATTAATATAAATGATTAATACCTTGTATATGCGATTCATACTCCATTTATTTAAGTAATATGATATTTGTGACAATTCACACAAAAAATAACTAGAATTTAAATACTATTATATTAGTAATTAGTGGTTAGTATTTATCTTTTAATTATTTTCTTTGAGTATTCTTTATAATTAACTCTACACGATTGTCCTCCAGTTTTAATATTTAATTAGATGGTTTTTTAAGCATGTCGTTAATTCTCCTTTACGCATTTTTGGACGGAAAAAGATTTGAACAATAAATAAATTTTGAAAATGACATGCAATAGTTGATGGGATTAATTAAAAGATTAAGGGGAAACGTTTTATTTAATGAAGTACTATTATGTAAAATAATTGCGGGCAACCAAATAAATCAATAATTAGAAATTGATTCAATAGTGCAAGTAGTTTAATTTTATGTGTTAGTAAACTATTATATATTCCATTAATCCACTATTTATATTTCAACTTTATTATACGGATTTTAATAATCTATTTTCATTTTAGTTGTTAATATGCAATACATAAGTGAAGATTGACTCCCACAAAATAAAATAATTTAATTATTAATATATAATAAGTGAAGAATAAATATTATTTAAAAATTTGAATTAAAATAATTTAAAATGTAAAATATAAAAAGTAATTATCAAAAATGAAAAGATTTTTAATGAAAATTTATTTTATAAACTGGTGAATCTGACAAATAAAAAAAATAATAAGAGATGAAAAGATTAAAATTTAAATTAATTATCTCATTTTAAATTCATTTTAAATGAAGCAATTTTAATTTTGACTAGTATGAGTTAGAAATTCATGGATGGTTGATATGTGTCATAAAATAATGGCACCAAAATTAAATTGAAAAAAAAAGGACAAACAAATTGTGGATATTTCTCGTCCACTAAACTCCAAACTAATGAATTGACTGAATGTCTTAGATATTCATTAGAAAAACTTTTTCCAAAAACATGTCAAGTTAAATCTTTAGTTGCATTGTCATTTCTAAATATTCTTACAAATTTTGGTATTGGTGGAAAGTACCACAACACCTTTACGGGATATTTAAGGTATTCATTTTGTTAATCTTTTCCAATCTTGACAATCCACTTGTAGTACATCCAACAATATCCTCATATATGTTACTATACATAATGTAATCATTATGACAATCGTGAATTTTTTTTCATAACTTAATCGGACATGCATTTCTTTGCACTGTATATCAATAATGGCAACTCATTGTTGACCTAACTGTTTTCTAACACAAAATTAGTATAGTAGTAGGTTGACTATCGTATCCATAGGGATTGTGAATTGAAAACACAAACAGGTAATTATCATAAAAGAGTCGCTATTTTCTAGATAACCGATTTATATGAGAAGATTTTTATATTCTAAAATTTAAAATCAGAACAAATAAAAAGAATCAAAATTCAAAATAAATTAAAGATGCAAATTAACAGTATGTAAACTTAATGTGACGCCCCGCCCCTTTCGTAATGACCCGACTCAGTGAGGCTACGTTGGAACACTCCAGAACATGGTAGGACATTGTACGTATCTCTAGAATTTGATAGAATTATCTAGAATGTCCTAATTGGTGGAAGGTCCTACAACCTTATAGAATTGGATAAAGATGGGAAGGATCTAGAAGCCTTCCACACTTGAATAAATAGGCCTTTGGCCATTCATTATAATCACTCATTCTTCAAGCAATACAAGTACTCGTGGCGAACTAGCCTAGGACCACACGATGAACTTCGAGTGACTCAAGTTTCGGTCCGTGACATTAAGCTACTAAATTTCTATCTCCTGGTGCCATGTTTATTGGTTAACAAAGTTGAAAATTTTTATGCCATGTTTATTGGGAAGAACGATGTGTCTAGTAAAATTTGTAGAATTTGGTGTGAATGGATTTAGAATGTCTCTTTCACTTGTGAGGATGTCATTCTCGAGCATAGATATTCTATTATTACTTTTCCTTGAAAATATGACTTGGGCCGATTGACTAGAGGCCAGAAGAAAAATCGGCTAAACAGAAACTAATACCCTATTGACTTTGATCATAGGAGATGTTATATATGAATAAGATGATGGTGACATAAACCAATACCCTATTGTCTTTTATTATTATATGGAATAAATTCCTACCGACTGAGTTTCTTATATAATAAATCTCTCTAACGCCTCACACGGATATAATCAACTCAATTTGCCAATACGAGATTTTAAGCAATAACATCCCAACACTTCTCCTTAAATCAATCACCAACACCCAAAAAATTACTGTATGAGATTGCGAAAATATCCACAAATGCAAATGCGTCAAATCAGTGCAGTCAATGTATACTTATCTCATTGTGAAACTACATATTACAGATATGTAATACATGTATTACAACATAAATGCATCGATATTATTTTGTCGGCTAAGGTCAGCTCTCACATTAGAATGATACCGCAGCCTTTCATGACTAGACTATCCAAGTTTGTTTGTGCTGTAAACTTTATTCTACCAAGGAACCCACAATGTTACCTGATGTTGTAAGGACCCAAATTTTAAAAGGTATATATATATATATATATATAATATTATGGATTTTGAATTCGTATGACCAATTTGAAAATATATCTTTTATTAGAGTTTGTTATATTTTTAAGGAGTATTTTATATTAATTTATTATGATATACCACACTACTCCTATATATATCTCTCTCAAACCTTCATTTATTTTTCACATCTTCAATTACAATCAGCCGCCCTCTCTCCCACCTACTACAACCTTTGACTTTTAGATTTATTAGAGTTTCTCTCGGCGCAACTTCGTGATCTTATATGTCTATGGCGTGCTATTTATGTGAAAGTATTTATCAGGTGAGGGATGTTTATTATAGTTAAATGTAATTGCTATTATTTTTACTGTATACGTGACGTTTTATGTTGAAATGCCAAATACCTATTGGATTGCTTAATTGCTATCAACCTATGAAAAGTCTTGCGCAAGCGTACAAAGGCCAGGGACGCAGTAAAGGGTCTGAGATTCGAAAGAATCCTTGGGGTAAAATCCTACCGTGCAATACGAAGGGTCCTTGGGATAAAACTCCACCGTGGAATACATTATACATTCTACGGACATTTGCATGATTATATTGTGTATCGTTTAAATATGAGCTATTACATGTTCCTCACTGAGTATGTGGATATACTCACCCTTTCTATTGTATTATATTTTTCAGGCTAAGGAGCCGTGCAGCAGCGTGGTGGCGACAGTATGACATCGTTTCTATTTTACTTGTATTTTATTTTATTTTTCAGTTAAGAGATATTCATGATGATTTAGTTTTCAAGTAAACTTCCTGTTAAATTTTATTTAATACTCAAATATTATTTTTAAAGGCTTCTGCGCTATAGCTATTTCAAAATATTTTATTTATGGGATTTGAAAAGTTATTTTTATGATTGAGAAAATAGTATTTTATATTGAGGGAAATACGAGATGTTACATCTGTGATCATCGATCCACCGCACAGTCTACAATGTAGAAAATGGACATGTTTCATAAAAAATATTCAATCAATAACAAATTACAAACAAATGATGAAAATTTATTTTTATTAAATGGAAGTGAAAACAAGTTTGTTACAATACTCAATCATAAAACATGTTTTGAGGTATACAAACCCTAACAGTATTCTCGTTTTGTCCAACTTCAAGGTGTGTTCTCTCCTCAAATATTGCGTCTTCTTTCTTTTAGTTAACTCATATGTTTCCCAAAATAGCTCCTTAAACTCCTTAGTTAGCTCAAATATTGTGTCTTCTTTCTTTTAGTTAGCTCATATGTTACCCTCCAGTTAACTTATCCATTTCACGTGCACTCAAATTTTAGCATTTTTCTGAGAACTCTGCCACGTTTTTGTCTGTTTCACTTAAGTCAAACTGAGTCAAATTCTTTCTCCAGCAAAAATAACTTGCATGCCCAGTGATATACTTTGCTACATCAAAACTCTTAGCATTCATCATTCATACACCAAAACAACAATATTCAAATATTTTCTTTTCTCAAAACAAACAAAGAAAAAAATTACAAAACACAAGATTAAACTTACAAACACGAATTAACAACATACGACTAAAAATAAAAATAAAGGAAAAGAAGAAAACTATAACTCTTATTCAAGAGTTATCACATGCACACATTTGCAACACATTTTGTATTTGGTCAAGTCTTTGATAAGCTAATTCAATTGGATTTTATCCACAAATTGTATAAATAGAGGATATGCTCGTTTAACATATGAAGAAAAAATTGTCCACTAAGCAAGAATATGACAAAAAAAAACCACATTCCCTATTCAGAAAATAGAGTTTAAGAAAACACATTTTCCACACACCATATATTCAGAAAATGGTGGACTTAGTGTGATCATGAGTCCAAACTTTTGGGAACAATACAAGTTACCAACCTTGTCTTCAAACTTTAGAGAACAATACAAGGTTGTAGTGGAGTGTTCAGCGATGGTGGAGTTTCGCCGTTGCATGTAGTGTTTGATGCTGGTGGAGGCTCAACGTTGGTGGGGGAGCTGCTAGTGGAGTTTCTCCATTATAGGTAGGGTTCAGTACTGGTGGAGGCTCAGCTGGAGTTTTGTCAGTACGATAAATGTTAGAACTGCATATCTAAAATGTGAAATATATAAATCAAAGAACGTTAAAAAAGATTACACATGAGATTTATAGTGGTTTGACACTGGTATGTCGACTATGTTCACACTCAAATGGAAAAAAATCTTATTCCCGGATAGTACAAGAATTATAAAGAAAACGACTAGGGTTTCTCACATTATATCTCACGGCCTCAGATTTACAAATTGTTATGTTGTGTGCGGCTACTACACATGATTGCAATATTTATACACATAAATGTTAATCCCAGTACAAAGTCCATTATTTTTGGCCCAAACAAGTACGGCCCAAAACCCAGAAGTAAAACATCCAAGAAATGTCTATGTGTTGGAGTAGCAGGTAGCTCCAATAGGATAGGCCTATCACGTAACCTTCTTTGTATCACGTCACTGCATACATCGGGTTACTGCATCGATCTGATAAGCAAACATGACCGGTAGGTCTTGCAGTCTCTGATATGTCTCCCACAACTTGAGGAGACCAACTCACATAACTTTTCCCATATGAGTAGCACACTGCTCCCAAAGTGACCTGCTTGAACCAGGTCGATAAAATGACTTATCAAGACAGATTTATGCTCAAACTGACCTACCTGGATGAGGTCACCACCATTAGGTAGATCTCAACGACTTGCTTCTCTTCTACCTCTTAGTCTTCATCAAGTTGGATGGTGCTAGACATTATGACAAATCTCCACCTTGACTTGCAACATACTAGATCAACTAAGACTCCAGCTAACTCCACATCACTATGTAACATTCTCTAAAATAATATCGACATGATGCTCCAAATTGATGTCAACTAGCTCACTAGTTTCTTCCCATAGTGCCCATCAGGCACTTACGAGCTTGATCCATTTAACAAGTTGAGAAAATTCCTAAACTTTCTATGTGGGACAGCCTTGGTGAATATGTCAGTTGGGATATTAGTTGTACCAACCATTTTCACATTAATCATCTTCTCAATCCTTAGGAAATGATATCGCAAGTTGATATGTTTTGTTCTGTCATGGTGGACTTGATCCTCAATTAAACAAATTGCACTCAAGGTTTTCACAAAACACTATAGAAATCTCTTGTTTCAAACTCATATCACCGACAAGACCTTTTAGCCAAATCCTTTTTTTAGCTACTTGGTCAGAGCCATGCATGTAATATGCCTCAGTTGTAAACAAAGTCACAGTGGCCTGGAGAGTTGTCTTCCAACTCACCACAGCTCCATCTACACTAAAAACATATCATGTCATCAACCTTCTGCTATCGACATCACTAGAGAAGTCTAACTCCGAATAGCCTACGACAAGACAGGTTGTATCTCCTTCATAAATGAGACCCACCTCAAATGTACCCTAAATGTACTTGAAAACCCTCTTGCATTTTGCTAATGTTCCTTACTAGGTTACCCCATGAACATGTTGAGCACGCTCACTGCTTGTGCCAGGTGAGATCGTGTGCAGACCATGACATACATCAAGCTGCCTACTACACTGACATAAGGAACTCGAGTCATATTTTCAATATTTTCAATTGTATTCGGTGCGGATGCCATAGATAATGAAGATTTTCCACACTTGATGCATCTAAAAGTTTAGCATTCACCATGACAAAAGAAGCAAAATTTTTCTCGATATAGTTCTTTTGCGAGAGAAACATCTTCCTCTTGATTATATCCCTATAGATTTCCATGCCCAAATGTTTTTGAGCTACACCTAAATCCTTTATATCAAACTCAGCACTAAGAGAACCTTTGAGCCTTTTGAACCTCAAGTTTGTCTTTGGTAGCTATGAGCATATCATCGACATATAGGATTAGGTAGAGATCCCCCTTCCAGCTCACTGTGATAGATACAACTATCATACGGGCTCCTATTTTAATCAATCTGCTCCATGTACCCACCGAATCTCTTGTATTATTGTCTCGGGGAGTACTTGAGACCATAGAGTGACCTCTTTATTTTTGCACAGAAGTTTTTCATTGCCTGGAATTTGGTAACCTTATGGTTGAGTTATATAAATGTCCTAATCGATCTCTCCATGTAGAAAAGTTGTCTTGATATCGACTTGCACGTAACAATCTACCTCCTCGCAGGTCGATGTACTAGATCCCAAATCTTGTTCTTGCAGAGAGAGTGGGAGGATGGGGAAGAGGGGTTGGTGTTGCGATGAATGATGGAATGAGAGAGAGAGGTGGAGTGTTAGAAGTTAAGGAAAAAAAGGTGTTGGAAGTTGTAGAGGTGAAGGTGAGATAGTGGGTAATGTCTGAGGTGGGGGGGGGGGGGAGGGGTATGGCGGTTATAGGGTTGAGTTGGTTGGCAGGTACTTGATGGCCTAACTAACGCGCTGACATGGGCGACAGTTACTTTTGCAACGAAAAAGCCATCCGCATCGCTTCACCTTCTCCCTCCTCGACGCCTTTCCTGCACAAGACAAAACTAAGGTTTCCTTGGAAGAGAAAATTTCTTTACCGGAGTTAGTCAAGAGGAGTCTCAAGTTAGGAACCTTCTTGCCCTCCACTCACACACTTTGCTCAAAGCAAAGTGCTAGAATGGGTCAAATGGGCTCCTAGGCTAAAAGAAAAAATAAAACACACCAAAATAAAAATAAAAAAAGAAAAAATAAAAAGGAAAAATGAAAAGTAATTAAAATATCAGGTTGCCTTATGGTCAATGCCTTGATTTAACGCCGTTGGCATCGACGTAGTGCTGCTTCTTGATCAAACTTCTTCAGTGGGACCTTCTGGGGCAAGGTCCGTGACTTCTTTTCCAGGGCGATATCCATAATAGGCCTTGAGCCTATTTCCATTGACTTTGAATATTGTCTTGGTTTTGAGATCTTGAATGTCTGCCGAGCCACTGGGATAATGCTCTCAAACCATGTATGGTCCTCTCCACTAGGTAGATAGCTTGCCAGCGGCAAACCTAAAACGATTCTCGTATAAAAGCACCAGTTCGTCTTTGTTGAATCTTCTTCCTCGAGATATGTGGTCATGCCACTTCTTCAGCTTATTCTTGTATAAGGCTGCATTGTCATAGGCCTCTAGTCGTATCTCATCTAACTCTTGCAAACTCAATTTTCTTCCTTCAACAGCTTCATCTCAATCTTGATTGATCTTGCTCACTGCCCAAAACGCCTTTTGCTCCAACTCAATTGTTAAATGACGAAACTTACCATATACCATGCGGTATAGAGAAGTTCCAAAGTTAGTCTTGTAGGTTGTCCAGTATGCCCAAAGTACGTCGTCAAGGTGGTCACTCTAGTCCTTCTTTGTCTCGCCAATTGCCTTTCTCAGGATGTTTTTCACTATGCGGTTGGAGACTTCAACTTGCCCATTAGCTTGGAGGTGAACTTCATACTTCTTGAGCAAGCTAGTGATGGTGGAGTTGTAAAAATGTGAACCTCTGTCGCTAATTACCGCCTTGGGCATATGCCGTATCTGGTGAAGATGTTTGCTTTGACAAATCCTGGTACCATTCTAGCATCCGCATTTGGAGTTGCAATTGTTTCTACCCACTTAAAAACATAATCCAGTGCTAAAGATGTACTGATTGCCTTTGTACTTGGGGAAGGGCCCCAGGAAATCCATTCTCCATATGTCAAAAATCTTTGCTAGGAAGACAGATACCAATGGCATCTCATCCTTCTTAGAAATATTCTCTTTTCTTTGGCATTGGTCGCAAGCTCTGCACTTTTCAAAACTATCATTGAAGATCGTGGGCCAGTAGAACCCACTGTCTAGGATCTTCTTTGTCGTATGTCTTGGCCCAAAATGGCCTCCCTATTCCCTCTCATGGAAATGCTCAAGTATGTTTCCTTGCTCTTCCTCGGGTATACACCTTCGGAGGATTAAGTCAGTACACTTCTTACATAGATATGGGTCGTCCCAGATTAATAACTCGCTCAGCTTCTTGATCTTTCCTCTTTGGTACTGGTCAAGCTACATTGGAAAAAATTTTGTGATGATGTAGTTGACTATGTTGGCATACCATGGCTCGGCAATGCCTATCCCGTACAGCTCTTCATCGGGAATCTCTCGTTGAGGGGGGTGTCATCTTCTTCCCTCAAGATCCTACTCAAGTGGTCAGCCACATGATTTTGGCCACTTTTGTCCTTCACTTCAATGTCAAACTCTTGGAGTAGCAAAATCCATCTTATCAGGCATGAATTTCTATCCTTCTTGGTTATGAGATACTTCAAAGCTACATGATCCGTGTAGACCACTGTCTTGCTCCCGAAGAGATAGGAGCGAAACTTCTCAAAAGCAAAGAACACAGCAAGAAGATCTTTCTATGTGGTGGTATAATTGATCTGGGCTTTTGGCCAAGTACTGCTCTAATGGCGTAGCCTCTAGCGTCGCACATTAGCTCAAATGGCCTCCCCCATTCAGGTGGTCTAATTACTAGTGTCGAGATCAAGTGATTCTTCAAGATCTGTAATGTCTTATTGCATTCCTCATTGAAATTCCAAGGTACATCATTCTGGAGTAGCTTGTTCATCGGTTGAGCTATCTTGGTGAAGTCCTTGACAAAGCGGCTGTAGAAATCTGCGTGGCTAAGGAATCTTTGTAGTTGCTTCTCATTGGTAGAGTATGGTAGCTTGGCAATAACCTCTACCTTGGCACGACCCACTTCAATTCCTTTTTCAAAGATAACATGGCCAAGCACAATGCCCTCTTTGACCATGAAGTGGCATTTCTCATAGTTGAGCACTATTCCTTTCTCCACACACATTTTTCATACCATCTTTAGGTGCTCAAGACACTGGCCAAAGCTGCTTACATAAATTGTGAAGTCGTTCATAAATACCTCAATGCAGTGCTCAATGAGGTCTGAGAATATACTCATCATGCAACTTTTGAACGTCCCAAGGGCGTTGCACAGTCCAAAAAGCATTCTTCGATAGGCGAAAGTTTCAAAAGGGCAAGTGAACGTCGTCTTCTCTTGGTCCTTGAGTGCTACCCATATTTGCATATAGCCTAAATATTCGTCAAGGAAAAAGAATAACTTGTTTCCTACCAGCCGCTCGAGCATCTGGTCAATGAACGGAAATGGAAAGTGATCTTTCCTGATCACCTTGTTCAGCTTCCTGTAGTCAATGCAAACTCTCCAGCCTGTCTGTAGTCTTGTCGCGCTCAGCTCCTTGTTCTCGTTCTCGATCACTTGCACGTCAGATTTCTTGGGCACAACGTGGATCGGACTAACCCATCGACTGTCTGAAATGGGATACATCATCCATATATGAAGGAGTTTGACAATCTCCTTCGTGACTACCTCCATCATGACTGGGTTGAGCTACCTTTGTGGATCTCTGACTGGTACCGCATCTTGTTCAAGCAGAATGTGATGTTGGCATACCGTAGGGCTTATTCCCTTGATATCGGCTAAAGTCCATCCTATAGCCTCCTTGTACTTTCATAGAAGATCTCGGATCCTTTCTTCTTCTTCTTGGTGTATCTGAGCTAATGATCATTGGCAATGTCTCATCCTTGCCCAAGTAAATATACTTGAGATGCTTGGGTAAGATCTTCATCTCCAACTTTGGTAGCTTGATTATGGATTATTCCATCTGGTTCCTCATAACCGAGAGTGATTTTGGGACTCGGTTCTCCACTGCTTGAACAGATGTCTTAGTAGTCTCTTCTTTCTCATTACCCTCTTCGTTGTCTAGTTCATCCTCTGTCTTGTTCAGAATATGGGGCAAGGCTTCCTCAATGTCTTTCTCAATGGATTCCAAAAAATCCACTCTCTCTTTTTCTGAAGCATGTTGCTCTTCCTTGTAGATGTAGATGTCAAAGGTCACTGTCTCTCCCGTGTACTGGCAAGTCAGTTTCCTGGTGTTGCAATCAATCAGGGTCCTGGCCATTTTGAGGAATGGCCGTCCTAAAAGTATAAGTGGCTTCTTAGCAGCTGAGCTGCCCTAAATTAAGTCTTATACCTTGATCAAGATATCCTACAATGGGCCTTCAGGGTAAACACTCTACTTTTCTGCTAGCTGGATCACGGCCTTGGATGGCTTCATTGGGCCTATCTTCAGCTCCTTGTAAATAGATAGGGGCATAACGTTGAATGAAGCCCCCAAATCTAGCATGACTTGATCAATAGTTGTATTCCTGATCACACAATGAATATAAAATATCTCTGGATCCTCGCATTTGATTGGTAGATTTTTCTTGAATACTGCGGAGACATTTTCTCCAACGAGGAATCTTGTATCGTAAGGGTATTGTACCTTCTTGGTACACAGCTCCTTCAGGAATCTTGTGCATCTTGGCATAGTCGTGAGTGCAGTCACAAGTCAAATGTTGACTTTCACCTTCTAGAACACCCTGAGTAGTTCCTTTATCTCTTCAGCTTCCTTTGTCTTGGTCAGCCTCCTAGGGAAGGGTGGTTTGTTATAGATGTTCTCCTCCAGAGCCTTCTTGGGAGACTTGGCTCTAGGTTTGGGCTCTGGCTTTTGTTTGGCCTTTGGTTCAGGCTTCTTGACTGGCTCCTCCTCAACTTCTAGCTCATTTGGTCAAGAAAATTTTATAATTACTTACACTCTTCACTATGTTCCGCTAGTGGCAAGCACAAGGTTGATCCTACAGGGAGTTGGTGAATTCCTCTCTCGATGTCACAATTTGAGTTTTGAATCTAGTCTTGTCTTAGGCAAGAAGTCGTAACCAAGCAGGAATTAAATACTGAAATGTAAATAACAAAAAAGGAAACAACAAAGATAGTTAACAAAGAAAACAACTTGACTTGGGTTAGAATCGTTGAGTCTTGACTTATGTCATGATCATCGGTACAAAGATGTTCATCCTATTCACATGGTTAAAGGCAAGCGTAAGATTGGGGTTCTACTCCTGCCAACCAGACGTATCACTCAAGCAACCCCCTTTTTAATCGTCACGTAGCCGCCTAAGCCTCGTCCAGCATACATTTTTAACCCATAAGGTAAATGTTACCCATCCCCTTATCCCCCTTGCCCAAGCTTAAGCTCAAGCCAAGCCTACTCCAACATACCCAAATAGGCATTAGCGGGGCGGCAACCATAGGCACTCCACATGTTCTTCGGTACCTCGCCCATGACATCCCCACCTATATCACCACGCTGATCCTTCTGACTGACAAGTTGAGAGTCGCTAACACTTTGAGTTTCCAGTACACGGTGGTAACCTGACCTTGCCCAAGGTGTTACCGGTAGTATTAACGCCAAGGACTCAATCAAGTTGTTGGAATCAGATCCAGCGCTTTAGGAACATGTAAATACGACTATATGTACATTTAGACCTCTCAAGACGTTGTAAGAATTTGACTATATTCATCTTTCTCAAGCCAAGTAATTAAACCTAGCTACTCATACGGAAATTAAATAACAAAAAGTAAATAAACATGAGCATACTTATACTAAAATACGAAAGTACGATGTTACCCAAATATCATCTTGGCAGGACCAACCCTGACCAAGGCCAAAAGCATAAACATAAATTAAGTTTGCCCGTAGCATGTGTTTTTCTCCTCCCAATCACTCATTGATTTAAAACATGGCCTAGACTATAAGAAGCAGCAGCTGGAATTCATCCCCTCCTTCACGTCCCTCTCATGTGTGTAATCTGCCTCTCGCACTGCTTGCATCCCTGGCATGAATGTTGGGTTAATATAGAGGTCTTCATGGGCTTGGGCCTGGTGGTAGGTGCGGCTAGGGTTCACGGTGGCATTTTCCTTCTCCGGCATGATTTTTCCGCGTATAGGATTCCTCCAGATATTTGTTGGAAGGAAAGCGAGATCTCTTTCCTTTTCCGCGCATGGAAAGTATCCGCCAAAAATCTCTAGTTCATTGCCCTTCATCTTCTGCGCTTCCAGTTGCTTCCACCTTCCTCATCATCTTGGCCATGGTACTTTCCATCTCTGGCTCTAGTGGTTGAAGTGTGATCCTGAGCTGTACATTGTCTTGAGCTCCAAATTGCCCAAGGTACTTTGTGCACAACCTTGCCTCTCTCTCAGGATGACCTCCAACCTCGACCTACATCCTGCCATCCCAAACTTCGTGTCCTCCCACACACAATACGACACAAAACAACGAAAAAGACTCTATCTAGATCTAAAACAAGACATAAAAAGAGCACGAAATACGTGTTCATCATACATTCAAAGATTCCTAAGCTTGAGAGTCAGCTGGTTGCAAGGTAAAAACTTTGAGAAGTGTCTTAAGTTTAATACACATGTGAGGACCATGATTGATCAGGTAGCAAACTATTTTCACAACCTCTGCACAAAAGCAACGAGTTGGACCAGCTTTAAAAAGTATCACCGAGCTCTCTCCAACATAGTCTAATTCACACATTCTACTGCATTATTTTGTTGAGGCGTGTCCCTCACTGTATGATGTCTTGTGATGCCTTTACCATTGCAAAATTCATTCAACTTAGACAAACATAATTCAAGATCGTTGTATGTCCGCAACCTCTTGATCTTCTTCCCAGTTTGGTTTTCAACGAACATCTTCCATTGTCTGAAACACTTGAAAGCTTCACTTTTATGTTTCAACATGAATACCTAGGTCATGCGAGATTAGTCGTCGATGAACGACAAAAAAAATATATATTTCCACCTAGAGATTCAACTCAAGTTGGACCACAACAATATGAATTTATGTAATCCAGAGTGCCCTTGATCTTATAAAAGCCCTTTGGAAACTTCTGATGATGAAGCTTTCGTAGAACGTAGTGTTTACAAAAGTCAATGTCATTGACCTTATGAATTTGAAGAAGATCGGCCATGCTCATAACCTACATCCCCCGCTAACTCAAATGACTCAGTCTCATGTGCCATAATTTGGTCATATGTTCTTGTGGAAGTAACACCTCATATTGTGTTTGATGAATCTACCTTCTTGTACAAAGAACTAATCTCATCGATAGATGCAAAAACATAACAAACTACAAGGTTGATGAATTCCAAAGATCAAACATTGGAAGATATCCTAAGATGGAGTCCAACAGATCAAAACGAGGAGTATCAACCTGTTGAGGGGGAAAACTCTCAACATTGTGGAATAGATCAAGCATCATTTGTTCCATTCGCATATAAAGAGCAAAAAACTCAAGAAGAACTAGCAGCGATTCCATCCAACACAGATGTAGAACAAGATGCGATAGAAAATATCAATAATAACATTGGTCAACTTAATCTTAATAATATTGATGACAATCATTTCAATATATCTCTTATAGATCATCCTGAATTAAGAACCTGAGAATGATTAAGAGCCACAAGTGTAAGAGTAAGAAATGACTCGACGCAAAAGATGGATTGATGCACATCCAGAAGAGCTCATTGTTGAGAACCCAACAGATCGTGTTCAACGAGAAGGATGCATGGAGAAAATGTTTTGCTTGTTATCTCTCACACACATAACCAAGATATGCAGATTGGACACAAGCCATCCAAGAAAAACTTAATGAGTTCAAGAGGAATTAAGTGCGGTATCTGGTATATCTTCCAACACATCAAGGTGTAATCGGTGTCAAATAGATTTTCAAGAATAAGATAGATAAAACATGAGAGGTTGTTATACAGAAGACAAGATTAGTGGTTAAAGGATATTGTCAACATGAGGGAATTGATTTTGATGAGACGTTTGCACCTATGGCCAGACTTGAAGTGATAAGACTATTTTTGGCATATGCAGGGTATCAAAGATTCAAGGTGTTCCAGATGGACGTGAAAAGTGTCTTCCTTAATATCATACTAGACGATCGAAGAGTTGGAGTATGTGTAAGGTATCAAGTCAATCCAAAAGAATCTCACATGAAAATTGCCAATAAGATTTTGCATTATCTCAGGGGACAACTAACCTAGGTTTGTGGTATCCTTGTGATAACAATTTTGAACTAACAGGCTATTGAGATGCTGATTATACAGGTTGCAAACTAGACATAAAATTTACATCATGAACTTGTCAATTTCATTGACAGTAAGTTTATCTCTTGGTTCTCCAAAATAGACTTTAGTAGCAACCTCTGCAACATAAGTTGAATACATGTATGTTGGCAGCTGTTGTGCACATATAAATTGGTTAAAGCAACAACTTAAGGACTATGAAGTATATGTTAGAGAAGTGTCAATATATTGCAACAGCTCAAGTGCTATTGCAATTACATAGACCTCTGTTCTCCACATAAGATTCAAACATGTGGATGTGAGACATCACTTCATCAAAGACCATGTGGAGAAGAAGAATGTGCAGATCTTGAAGAACCACATAGATACTCTGCGTGTTGATTTGCTTACAAAAGCATTAGTTGAGGAGATGTTCAATATGCTATGTGGAAAATTGGGACTTCGAAGTCCATAATAGATGCAAATCAAGAAACACAGATTGTTCATAACACAAATCAAGAACCTCAAAAGCATATCACTAGATACCAACATTTCACCTCTTCCGTACAAGACCTCTCTCATCACAACTAAGTTGTTTCAGAGCACAAATCATCGCACTTTGATATCGAGACTATCTGTTTGATCAGATCAACCTCTCTCTCACACAAAGAAACTGACATCTTGTTCAACCGAGCTGACTTTTTTATTAGCGACCTGATCTCTCGATCATAATGTTCAAGACGACCGAGAAAAAGTTGGAGTTTGGTGTATCCCGCATACACCAAACATGTTATTCCTGAGACCAACATATATAGTTATTTTATTCATTTGTAATGTTATAATTTGTTAATATTAAATTCGTTTTTACATATTATATATCAAATTAAAGCTTTTTTGTCCTTTTCGGAAGCTGTAACTGCCATTTCTGAGAAGGGCAGTTGAACAAGGTTGGTTGCAGGCGTCCTTTCTATGACAACTCTTCTTCCACCAGTTGCCATGGATGAAGATGTCGCAGCAGGTTGACTGTGTGTTATCATTTTTCTTGCTCCGGGCTTCTTTTTTTTCTTTTCTGCATCCTTAGTTATTCTCAGATTCATGATTTGTGTGGGAATAGCTTCAGCAGCTGGTACATCCTTCACTTGGATTCTTACCACTGTACCTTCTTTCTGCTTCTCTACTGCTGCTTGTGATCTGGATCTGAACTTCTTTTGAGATACAGCAGCTTATGTGGCTTTTGTCATAGCTTTCTCATTCTCTTTCCCTTTTTCCTTTGCAATTCTATGTCCATCATTATCAATATATTCCCCCTTTTCGACACATAAAAAAGTGGGGCTGCTGCAGTCTTGAAGGATTGGAGATCATTTTTCAGCTTCTTAATCTCGTCCTCTGCCTCCATCTTGTGTCAACAGAACAGTAATGTTCTTGTCCATTTCGTTGTGCTTTTTCTTATGGAGAGAGTTAGCGATGGCAAGGTCATTCATGTGATGTTCGCCTGTTGCCTGAGCACTTTCAAACATTCCCTTGATTTCTTCAACGTCGTGATCTGTTACCAACTCCAACTCCTTTGCAACAATGAGCATGAGCTTCTTGACTTCTGTCTCAAGTCTTGTTGTTTCAAAGGTAGCAAGTTTTTTATGCATTTCTATTGAAGATTTTGCCAAAATTCCCTCGACAGGGGTCGTTGATCAACTTCTGCAGTTCCTCGAGCTTAGCCTTCTGTACATTGATTTGTGCTTGCAGATCAGCTATTGTCTTGTTCTGTGACTCAAGAGCTGCTTCATGTTCTGTCTTGTTCTGGAACCCATAAATGATGATAAAAGAAAGTTAGGTTTAATCTGTCGACCCCTGAAGTCAACAAAAATGTGTTCCTTCTATGTTCTGTTTAAGTGGAGTTTTCTTCTATTGTTGTCGCTGCTTGGTCAGTTCTGTTCTTTTTGCGTTCTGTTGTCTCGGATTAGCTTTTTGTGCATCTGGCTTCTTCTGTATAGCTGTTATTCTGGAGGTTGAGGCTTCTTGTGTGTGAGTTACCTTTTTGTACCCAACATCTTGCTTTCCATTGAATTTCACAACAGGTTATGGTTGTCTTTTGTTGTTCTGTTTGATTAGGATAGCTTGGGGCTGTTTGGTGGGGTTCTGTAAGCTCACAATCTGGTTGGGCAAGTCTTTCCGGTTTTGTTAAGTCTTCTTACCTTTTCCCTTCCCTTGTGCTTTCACAAATTTCATTTTCTTAGCTAGCTTCTGTTCTGTGCATCCTATGTCCTTCATGTTAGTTTTTCTGTATCTTTCGGCGATGTATTTTCTCATCCTATCAACGTTTCTGTGGAATCTATTGATATAATTCTTCTCCTCCTCAGCTTTCTTTGCCAGTGCATCATATCTAGCAAGAAGATTGTTGATTTTTGCATTGAGAATGGTTATCTCCTTTTCTTTGTCTGTGATCTATTCAGACGGATTCTTTTTTCATTCTGTGAATGCTTTATTGACATCCTTCATCTGTGTGAAAGTTGTTTACAGATGCTCATTCCTTTTCTGAAGGATTTCCACAATTTCTCGAAGTCTCTTGCAATCTTTGAGAGTTTGAATGAACTCATCCCATGAAATCCTTTATGAGGGTTCTCCATCATTGTTTTCCTCTTCATCACTTTCCTGATGTCTCTTTTTCGCTAGCAGAGTCATATATAGGTAAGTTAGATGATTTAGAAGGAAGTAGGTTTACCTCGTATTGACCTAATCTGTTGTTCATCCCTACGTAGCATTCTCCATCTACTTCCATAATGACTTCTTGATCAAAGAGGGACTCGTCGTTATCCAATGAAGAGTCTGAGAAATTCCCACTGGAACAAGCTGCATTCTCTTCTGCAATCATTGTTTTCCTTTGTTCCTTGAGCTTTATGTCTCTTTTGGCTCTGAGCTCTTCACGTTCTGATCGGCTCAGTTCAGGACAGTCAGTCTTGAAGTGACATTTCATGTTACAACAAAAATAGGTGACATCATCAACATTGGCTTTTGGAATATTCGTTGAATTTACATGTTTTGATTGGTCAGGTTTGTCTCTCTTTATATAATCTCTGATGTTTGTTCATTTTGGATTCTAGTTTTTCCAGTTGCTTTACCTTCATGGTAAACTTTTCATTTCATGTTGTCTCATCATTGGATGAAGACACTTTAGGGTTTTCTGTTGCAGGAGCTACTATAAAGGCAACTTCCTTTTCTTTCTTCTTTTCTTGCTGCTTGCTTGAGGAAGTTTCAGTGGGTTCTGTTGGGAATCCCATGAATTAATACTTGTTTTGATGATGTTTCTCGAAACTACACTTTATTTCTATACATATTGGAAACCAGGTAGTCATTATTATCTATTAAGAAATATCTTAAAGTGTAATAGAAGCAGATCGTTTTAGTAACTTAAATAACGATCTGTCTTATTCTAGTAAGATATCCTGGACACAATGATTGCTAGGATAACAAGTTTTTCTTCGTGTAAGTCAGCTAGCTCCTAATATGGTGAGCAGATCGTTTTCTATATAAATAACGATCTACTTCCTATAGTAGCAGCTCGCTGTCATTCTACTTGTTTTGGTTTCTTCTAGTTTATTCTTTAACAGATCACAAATGTAAAAGCAGTTTGAAGTTTCAAGCTGACTTATAACGATCTGGTTCTCTAGACTAGAATTAGCTATTTCATAGGATTCAAAATCTACTTGTTATACTCTACAAGTGTTTGAGCAGCTCGTTCTTAAAAGGTTCAGTCCGCTGCTCAAATCCTGCAGCAGATCGTTCAAGTTATTTCTAAAGGATGAGCAGCTCGTTCCAAGCGACTACATCAACCAACTGTCATCACAAGCTGCAAATTGTTTGATTCAACAACAATATGATCATCATCGCTACCATCTAAACAACAGATCGTTTTATATCAAAAACGATCTGGTCATTACAACTCGATGGACAGCGAACTGACTTTACATCAAATTCAAGCTGCTCCTCACAATAACTACGGTGGACTGCCGACATACCTAAATTTGTCACAAGTCAACCACTCAACGTATTGTCACATCAAAGACATACTTTAAGGAATGATGTACAAGAAATTCAAAGTTCCTGTACGGTGAATCATCTCCAGTATGGCAATGCATTGGGAAATCTCATGAATGGTGGTAACCACTCTCATTTGGCAGCGCGTGTCTCAACATCACTGACATGCATTTAATGCAGCCATTAATGCGTTGAAAAAGGATACCTTCGTCTCCAACGGATAGTTTCTTCAAAGAGGCTATAAATACCACCTTCACTTCCAGAAAAGAGTACGAGAATTCAAGCCATTATTCTGCTATCACTCTGCGAAAATCTTCAAGCTCTCATTGCTCAAAACACTTCCAACCTCAAAGAATTCTCTGTAGTGTTTACAGTTTTTGAAGATTTACTTTCTGGAAATCTATTGTTTACAAAACTCAAGTTAGGATCTAGTTTTGATCCAAAAGTTGTAAGATTTAGATTGTAGTTCTTCAATCTAAGAAGTGTAATCTCAAGTTGTTATCTAGTTTTGATAAAACTTGAGGCTCGTACTCAACGAGTAAAAAGAAAGGAGACATAGTAGATTTCGATCTAGTTTTGATCGAGCCGTGGACGTAGGGAAGGTTTATCCCGAACCACGTTAAATACTTTGTGTTCTTACTTTTTGTTTTACTTTATTATCATCTCCTTCATACTCCTACATTTAAATCTTGGTTGATATTTTCTCTAAGAAAGAAAACGTTTCTCACATTAAAAGAGCATTAACCACCATATTCTGCACACAACTTTAATCAAGTTTAAATCTGTGTTTATCATTCTTGATTATTGTTCTTCACACATAAGGTATTATTTGAGTAAGACTAAATCTTCCTGACAAGAAGATTTGTTTTACTACTCCAAGCTATCTTAGTTATTAAGTGTGCTTAAGCCTTATATTTAAGTTTTGAACAAAGAAAACCTTAAAAGTTTGAATTGGTGTATTCCCCCACCCACCCCCCCCCATACACCAATCTAGCTCTTTCGGGACCAACAGGTTTCAATATCCTGCACACTTCGAAATCATTTCTCGTAAGGGCGTTAAATAGCTCATCATAAGTCATTAAGTTGAAACCTGTGCGCATAGGATAAACAGCAGAATATACATGCCAACTAGGAGGTAAAGCACTAATTACCCTAAGGTTTAACTCCCTTTGGGTGTACTTAGTTTTGTTGATTGTGAAGATTTCCAAGGTGATCTTGGTGCATCTAATCTTCATTTGTTCAATGATTTCATATGGTAGCATCTTGAACTCTTCGAACTTTGTGCATGCTTGAAACAGCTTATTCTCCAGCATTTCTTCTGATCCAATGCAAAAATCTCGTAGAGCATCCTACATCTCCTTTGTTGTTTTGAGATCACGGATGGAGGCACGGTAGATTCCTTTAACTGTGCTAGAGATAATTTCCTTTGCATAGTTGTCATGGTCAGCCTCCTTCCTTTCTTCTGTAGTGTAATCTCTAGGGTTCTTGAGAACCCTTTCATAGACTAAAGTAGCTTCTGGCCCTTTTGCACCTTTGATAGTGGTTTTGGTCGTGTCATAGATTGGAGTGGGTCCGTTCTCAATCACATCCCACATCAGGATGTGATGAGCTTCAAGACACATCCTAATTCTGAAACTCTAGTCCCTATAACCTGGGATGGAAAAATCCTCACAAGCTCTTGCTGCGTTGGAATCCATGGTAAGGAGAGGGTTGGTGAATGATATGATATGTATGAATGATTTTCAAAAGATCTATCAAGAATGACCACAGATTATGAAATCTGGTGAAACAGATACAGTGATCAAGTTAGATACACTGCTCTGATACCACTTGTTGGTCCCGATGAATAGCTATTGGTTTATGGGAGGGAGGATACACCAATATACATTTTTTCGAATTATTGTTAAGTTTAATAGAAACAGAACACTCGATCACACAGCACAGAGTGACTGGCAATTTGTATGTTAAGTTCTGTGTTTTGGAAACACAGAAGATGAGGCAAATAATAGTGTTCTGTTAAGAGTGTTTTGTTCTCATAAATGAGTGACAGAATGTGTGGAATGTGGTGGTTAAGTCTGTTGCTCAATTTAGTGAAAACCTTTTATTTAACCAAGTGTTCTTTAAGAGGCAGTTTGCAGTAGATGCAGTATCACAGATAATATGATGTGTAAAAGTAACATAATGTAAATACTGTAAGTAGGAACACTAAGTTTTAACGTGGTTTGGAAAACTCCCCTACGTCCACAACTATCGTCTCGATAGTAATTCACTAACTTGTGAATAATAACCCCTCGCTTATTTTGACTGGCAGAGAACCAGTCACTACAACAAAGTCCAAACTTGACTTGTGTAGTGCACGAAGAAAGTCGTGACTTATCACTTACTGGGTTTACAAAGTTGAGAGTTCTTCCTTAAGCTTGAAAGCTACAGGAAGATAGAACTAAATATTACAGTGCTTGTATCCTAGATACACTTTAGTTCTAAGTGAGGTGTAAGATCTAGATTTAGATAAATCTACGTGTTACTAAGATATGAGATTCTAGAGTGCAGAAAATAGATAAGTGAATGAATAATCGCTTTGAATGCTTTGAACACTTGAGAGCTTGAATTTATGCAGAGTTTAATTGTTTTTGCATCCGTAGTTGTTGTAGAATCCCTTGAGGAGTATTTATACTGTTTGAATCCACGAACTAGCCGTTGGAGAGCTTTATCACTCGAACTAGCCATTGGAATTGTACTCATTGTCAACTATGTGTCCTTTGATACCATATATGGTATAGCTGCAGTTCCCATTATTTAAATTCTTTTACCAGAATAAGTATATGAGAACGAAGCCTACGTGGCACCAAAGTGTACTAAGAGATAGATGATCCATTTAAGTATATCATTTGTTCATAAGCATTTCACATAACGCCTCAAATTATGTGTGCTGAACAGATCATTCCTTGATCTGTTAAATCACCTTCTGTGATTTGGATATGTTAAGTAGATAGTATTTGGACATAACGTTTCATATGTTATGTGTAATATAGAGAATGACTCATTCATTTTGTCTTGAAAGTCCTTCAGTACTAGTCTTTGTATGATGCTCTATAGATATAGAACATGACTTATGTTCTGCTTCTTTTACAATTCAGCATCTTAACTATTTTAAGTCTAGTACAAATTCTGATAGGACCAGAACGTGACTCACGTTTTGTTCCTTTACATTGTGATATGTAAACTAACCAAGAATTAAAGTCTAAGTCTAAGTTGATCTCTAATAGACAAATCTTAATATCTTTACAGCACAGATCAACTCTTTACACAGAATACACTGTTTTGTATAGGCAGTAGACTTAAATAAAATATAAGTGTGTGTTTCGATATCCATCATCAAAACCATTACTCAGAATTCCCAACACTAATTTTTTAAAAAGTTGTTCTTCTAAGAAAAGGGTTTTAAAAATTTAGATGATTCATATATTTTTAGCAGTTTCGCTCTATTATTCATGGCCTGCACTATTGATATATGAAAATATTATATACTATGACATAAATGAACTAGTTTATCATAATTTTCAATTTTCTTAATACTATATTTAATAAATCTTTTAAAATGTGAAAAATAATACATTTTCATCCAGAATTTACCGTTTCACTCAACTTGACTATAACAAATAGTAAAATAAGTAAAGTAGTCATATAATTTCTTCACATAATTAAGCACTCATCTGCTAACTAAAGATCTTAATATCAAAATACGAGTTTTATTAGTGTGTGTTAATTTTTCGTATAAGTATATCAACACATGTTACTGTTTTTAAGTGATTATGTATATTGAATGAAATTTGAATTAAACATAATTTATTATTTTTAATTAAATTGAGTATTGAGTAGAATATGTTCACTTCTTATAAATAATTTTTTTTAATGTAAATAAGTTCTTATGAGGACTAAAATAGCACAATATAATGAATTTTGTGGACCCAAATGGAAATGGTAGATAGCGATGATTTTTATATTGTGAAATAATAATTTTACAGAATAAACAAACCTCTACTTTTGAGCGCTTCCCTTCCAAACTCAAAATTCCCCAAAACTGATGTTCAGTTCACGATAGGTTCAATGGCGGAATTAGGGCTTTAGAATTGCTGCTAAAAAATCTTCAACAAAATTTGCTATGGAGTCGGCGGCTTCATTGTTATGTTCGAAGGTCGCCCCTTTCACCTCTTCATTCTCGCGAAATACCCATTTGATTTCGCTCAGACCTTTTAACAAACACCTTCTGTGCAAAAAAATATCTCTGGTAAACGCTTCCTTGAGCTGCTCTCCTCCTTCATTACCCCCTCTTTCCTTCAACCTATCCACCTCCAGTTTCATTGCTTCATCACTCTCCCTAATTAGACCACATACTCGTTCACTCAAATGCTCGTATTCCGCTTCCACGCCGCCGCCAATTTCCGATTGGCTGAGATTACTGAAACAATTGACGCCAATCGACATCTGCAAATGGTGTTTGGTGGTCTCCGTCGCCGTTACCGCCTCGAAATGGAGTGTGAATCTCCTTCTCAGCCCGTTCTTCTGGATGTATTTCAGCTGGACATGGCTGTTCTGGCCATGGATGGTAGCGATCGCCGCCGCCATCTACGGCGTCTATAGCCTCACTCGCCATCTAAAGGGGGAAGCCACCGTACTCGAGCAACTCGCCATCGTGACCTCCACCTTCACCTGGTTAACACTGGTGCCGCCGGCGCATTTCAATGGCTTCCTCGAAGGCTGGCCCTTCGTCTTCTTCTTCATCTACCACTACTTCTTCTTCCTCCACGTCACCGTGCGCAAGCGCCTCTACGGCGACTACTACCCACGTGAGCACGATGCTCGGTGGGATATCACCCTACCGAATTGGCAGAAGCTTCTCTTCTGCAGCGGAGTCATGGCAGCGCACTGGGCGGCAGCATTCGAAGGGACGGAGCTGCATCTGATCCCCGGCGGGTGGAGAAATGCGGTGATTTGGGGGTTGATCATTGCAACGGTGTTCATGCAGTATAATTCGACGCTGTATTTGGCAAAGTACTCAGAGAAGGTGGTGGTGCCGACGGCTGTGGTGCAGTTCGGGCCGTACAGGTTGGTGCGGCACCCGATATACGCGTCGACGATGATGCTGTTCGTGACCTACTTTGCAGCGCTGAGGGCGCCGATGAGCGCCGTGTTTGTTGTGGCAGTGTGCCTAGTGTACTACGGGAGGAAGGCGGCGGTGGAGGAGGCGGCAATGGTGGAGGCATTCGGGGAGAGGTATACAGAGTATGCGAGTAGGGTTCGTTATAAGTTGATTCCGTTTGTTTATTAGTGTTTATGGTTATGGGTTTGGAGAATAAGAAACTCAGAGATGTTACATCACTTTGTTACTGTTTTGTTTGAATTTCTCTCTCTTTAAGAGAGAGATATTATTGCAATCGGTATGTATTGCATGTGAAATCTCATCAACATTTGATTGGTTCCAATTTGAATCTCAAATGTGCAACTTTGATTCATGTAATACTACTCCCACCCTTTTTGTCAATATTTTTATCTTTGTCTGTATGTGATTTGATACTCTTGTTCCACAAATTATTTGATGAGAAATGCATAGGTAAAACTAATAGAAAAGCAAGTCATCTGACGCAACGAAGATAGAAAGTATTACTACGAACTAGTTGAATTAATTGAATATCTTGGAGGGGGAATGTATGTATGTCAACATAACTATTACGAGGTAGAAAAAGTGAGTGCCGACTATAAACTTATGGAAATAATAATGTGACATGAAAGGAGATAGAGTCGCTACAATCAGCCGCAAGATTCTAAATGACCAGTGTACAACAATGTAGTGCGAGTGAGAGAGAGAGAGCGCCTTCCTTGCTAATAGTAACCCCTTCCTCGACCGCGTCCCCTCCAACCTCTACCTCCTCTTCCACCACCTCTCCCTTCGTTCAAACCCTTGAAAGCTCTGTTAACAAGTTGGTTTTGAACGCCTCCTGCTCCTCGACCCTTCTTCGTTGCATTCGTGCCAGATCCATTACCTGCATTAGCGGGTCTCTTTTGACTGCAATGAAGAAAAGGTTTAGGGTTATACCATATAAATGAAGTACTGTAAGTAGAAATAACTGTGTGGAATAACTTTGCCTGACATACCCAGCCGAAGGGGTTGTTGCAGCTTTGGTTGCTTCTTTCCAGGATAAGCTGATCTTTTGGTCCCCGATAAATGAAGGTGCTTTCGAACGCAGAGGCTACATCCACCATCAAAGTTTACAAGAACAGGTCAGAATTCATTGTGCTAAAGAATCTAGGCAAGGAATGGTAAACCCGTGCCACTTATTTAAAGTGAAACTATACTTCAGTCACGTAATTATTCCTTCTTATAGTCGTATCAGAAGTGTCGGGAAAAATCAATCACCTGCGTCATTGCTAGTATATTGTTGCAAGAACGAAGACCAGCCGTAGCATTCTGCTTCTGTTTCTTCTGTAGAATAAAACCCTCATTGTTATACACCAATAATAACTTGCAGCTTTATCCCTAAACAATCTACTCTCAAGAGTAGCAGGAAGTGACTAAGAAAAGACGTACAATTGTTTCTTTTTCCTCTTCTGTTTTTGCAGCTGCCATTGCTTTGTTGTGCTCCGCCATGCCCTGTGTCAACTTCTTATTCATTGCCTTGGCCAAATCCTCGCTAGTACTCAATCTATTCCATCAAGAAACAAGTAAACATTCTGAAATTCTATGGAAAATCCAGATCCGGATCAACATGAAAAATACAACAGATTACAACTCAAAAAATGCATTCTTTAGTTCATTTACATTAATTACCTCTCATTAAAATCTTTGTTTTGTTCTGAAAAATCTTCCCCAAGCCTATCTGAAGGTTGTCCGGTAACAATCTTGTAGCCACAAAGGCTATTTGTGGTATTGGGAGTCTACAAAAATACAAAAATATATTTTACCTGGTTCTGTGTTATTATAAACAACATTGTTGAACAGAACATAATTCATACCTTGTGGGCTAAATGGTGAAATGCGTACAGCAGACACTCAATGCTACTAAAATTCATCTCTTCAATCTTTCTTCTAACCATGTATTTCTGCGGAAATGTACGGAGTGCATTCATTAGGTGAACTGAGAAAGGTTCTGACAGCATACAATCACAAAAACTCATATATATCATGTTGTTAACCCAAGGTTCAAAATCTTTTAGCACCTTTTATTAGTGAAAATGCTAGAAGTAGATGTAAACTTTAATAAAGTTTTGGGAGATTTAATTTGAAACACAACTGTAAGATGCTTCAATACAATATCTAATTATAAGACTTGGATAAAATGATAGAGAATATATAGATAATAAAGCAAACTACATGTATATTGTTCGTACTTGCACAACAAAAGTACCTAAAAATACCCTGAGCAGGTTCAAATACAAAAGATAGTGTCATTATATCTTTTTTTCTCTTCCACTGCATATATTTGAGTAGTATAGCAGGTCAAGTGTACTAATATTTTCAAAAAATTCTACATGTACCAGATATATGCCCGTTATACTGGATCAACTGCTATCAATATTGATATTTCTCAAAATTACTTATATCAGACACAGATGAATATATTTTCCACTCAGAACACTGGACATATAATCCTCAAAACCAACATGTTAGGCAAATTCATTTTAATTACATTGATCATATAGCCAAGATTAGTCATTTATCCATGTATGGAAACCTAATACTCACTCGGTCCCTATGTCTTACTTACTTTTTGGGATGTCCCACTTTAGTGTCTCACTTCCTATTTGAGCTCTAAATTAAGCTTAAAAGTAGGTCAAACCCACCCCATTTTCTTCCTTGCGTTAAAACCAATGCCAAAAATTTTGGGATAGCCAAAGTGGGACAAAAGAAATAGTCAATAACAGTTCATGATCAAATGCTAAAGTCTTAGAAGTCACCATGAGCCTAAAGAGAAATCTAGTGTGATCAAAACCTAAGAAGCACCGGGACGAAATTGCAATATGAATACCATAGGATATAATACAATACAGGGACAAACTTACGTCCATTGCCAAAAAGCTAAGATATGAATACGTCTACAATAAGTTTTAATTTATTTATAAATAATTTATATACTATCAATAATTAAATTATGAAAAGCATATAACCCATTTATATTAAAACAAAGCAAACAACTAAGTGATAAACTAATTAGAAGTCTAATAATTGTCTTAAGTACGTTTTGAGGCCTTGGGGTTGGGCTGTTAAAATGAGTCCACAAAATGTCAACAAGCCCAAGTAGGAAAAAAAATAAATCCTCAACACTGAAGACCAATTCGAAACCTTAAAAACTGAGCAGAGACTGACAACAATATTGAGCCCTACTCGCTACTACAGCAGAAACCCTAAATATTGGAGCACTGTGAATCGAACAGCAGCACATGGAGCAAGCAGCAGGCGGCAGAGTAGAGTGATGGTAGCGATCACAGTGACAGTGCAAGTTGCAGACTTCGAGGTGAGGGACAGGTATATTGAGAAGAGTGAAGAGTGAAGAGTAGGAGAGTGGTGTTTTCATGAAATACAAATACCTGATTGTAGTTTCAGATTTTTGGACTCATGATACATATTTTCAAATAGGTGAACATATTTTGACCGTATTTTAAAAAATTTATAATATCAAAATAAAATTTATTAAAAGCATACATTTTTAATACATGTTCTGGCTATTTGAAACATATTCGTATTTAATATGTATTTTCTGGATATGTTACCCATATTGACTTATTTGAGCAATGTAGATCAATACGTTTAAAAGTTGCACAGCTTATGAAAGAAGCTGCTTGAAGTCACAATAGCAAGAATAATGTCATGGAAACAGGGTGGATATCAAGTCAGCAGAAACACATAACAAAAAAGACCATATAATTGACAATCAACAGCAGAGGTACAAGTAAAAGATAATGTGCCTTTTTATCTACTTTGAAAGGAACATACCTTTAAAAGTTGGACAACTGAGGGAAGAAGCTGTCTTGCATCTTGTGGTCTAGCATACAATGAACATTCTGCAAGATTCTTGAGCAAATCCACTTTTCTTTCATCAGGAAGCTGATAGAGAAAAGGTTAAGTTTTAGACGATAAACCTAAACTAAATTCCAAACAATAAACATCAAAATTATAGAGAAACAATACACTGTGTTTATGGTATAACTAGTTGATCTCTGCCTATTATCAGTAATCTGACAGCACATCATTTTAACGTTAATGAAGCTCAAATTGACATCAGAGAAAAAGTTGAAATGGCATATGAAAGACCACACAAAAAGGATACATATTCGTACAAACTAATTTCTCAATAAATTTGCTACCTCATCAACAGATATACTAACCTAATCTTACCGAGCTAAGGTTAATTTGGATAGGGGTGGATAGGTAAACATGAAAATAAAGAGATAACAAAAGAACACCGCATGAAGTGCTACTAGCTCTCTAATTGTACGACGACCTGATTGTTTAGAATGGTTTGTAGTGGTTTAGTTTGAGAATTACCTTGTCAAACACAGGGATGATTTGCTTGGTTAAATAATTGAAGAACTTGCTGCTTGAAGCACCCCTCTGAAATCACACGCATGCGTGTATCAACATAAGCTGATAGAATCTATAATTGTTCAGATGTTAGACTTAAGAGTTCAGTGTACCATAAAAAATGGAAGTGCCATTTGTAGGCAGGATATGAATCGATCAATGTGGTCACTGTCTGCTACCTGTGGACAAACACGAAGATATATAATAAAATATTAGAATGCACATCCCCATAACTGCTTCTACACTAGTATGGACAATGGACAACAAGAAAAAAAACGTAAGCACTGGGAAGCTGATTACTATGGGATGTCTTAACAAATTTGAAAAGCAACCAGAGCATCAGAAAAAATAAAAACAGATGTGTAATATAATGAATGGCCCTAAAGTAAAGCCTGCAAAAGACGTGGCACTAACGATGCAAAGAAGAAAACAGTTAAAGGCTTAACATACATTGAATTGAGCATCAAGATCAGCCTGGCCTTCAATAATCTCAACTAGTTCTTGAATACGCTCTACAGGAGCATCCTTTCCAAACAAGGTCAAACTTTTCAAGAAGTCAATGAACAATTTAAACTCGGCAGCTGTTACATCTTGCAGATTCTGAAACAGGAACAAGTCAGATAATTGTTCAGTACAAGGTACCTGACTTCTACAAGTGACATTTCAGATATAAGGATAGCCCCCTAAAAGAAGAAGATGATCTACATACCATTGATATTGAGAAACAAAACAATGAATCAAAAATTGGAAGATTGAAAGTAATACCTGTTTTACTAAATTAGTTATGTGCCTCTCCATTTCATCTTTTGGCTTTAACAGCTCTTCTTTAAGAGAGAACACCTGAATAATAGACATGGACACAACTATAATTAGGACTAGCTGTTCATATATTTTCAGGAATAAAAAGTCATTCACAAATTAGAAACGCCTTACTTTATCTCTGATAAAGCAGAGAACCTTCTCACGAGTGACCTCCCAAGCATTGAGATCCTCTGCATTTCTATCATCAGTGCTACCAATGTGCTTAAACAAAGCTGTTAATGAAGCTGCAAAAAACACACTAAAGAGCTTCAGAATTTGCAACCTGTAAGAACACCAAATTCCATGCACAGGAATATGCACTAAACATGTCTGTGTATCCATAACTTCGAATGTCTAGTTTATTAAATCCACATACGAGAAGTATATATCAGATATCTCATAATGACTTGTGCTAATGAATGGATAATCCAAGAGGCCCTTCCAGACTAACAGAGTCATCACAAGGCTGCTAGCAGAAGTTTAAATCACAGACTCCATGCCATCATACTGACAAGGCCTGACACCTGGCCTCCCAATAATAAGGAAATAAGGAATTATAGATGAAAGCATTAAGCATGACTTTTATCTGAAACTTAAGTTATCGGAATATATCTCTAGCATAACCTCTTATGCTTGTCAAGCTTCCTAATATTTAAAAGTAAAACTCCTTTGCTTAAAACTCTGGGTTAAAGTCCATATAAGAATTCCAGTTTTCAAGGGATAACATGCTTTTCAAACGAAATGGATTTCAAAACTATCAGTACATGACAGTCTTTGACCCTACCATAAGAATTCCAGAATATTCTGCAACCACCTGCCAGCTAATAGCTAGTTCATGATGTTATGTTCAACTTCCTCCGTGCATTCCACTGTCAATCCCCATGTGAAGAAAAAAAACTAGATCTTAACTCACTCTAACACGGCAACTCTATTTTTCTGGCAAGGAACCTCAGCAACAGAAAGCTCATTAATTAAAGCAAAACCTGGATACTATCTGCAGCCCATGTCCCAATAAGTTCCACTGCATCCTAGATGAAGGAAATGAGGAGTAAAAGAAGAAAATTCTATGTAACTCTAATGGCAGTTGAGACATAATGATAGTTCCAGGAACATATAAAATTATAAGAGAGCACAAACAATGTTAACAAATTCCCTCAGAGGCTAACTTATTCGGGTATACTTAGTCAAACTTAAAATTTTAGGCTTTCCAAAGAATGCTTCCAACAGATACATGTTTTTAAGAGTATATGTTATGTCTTAAAGCTAGGGTGATTGAGCCAAGAAAGTAAGGAAGGGCTAAAAGGATAAATAGAGGTACAATTTATCTAAAAAAATAATTAATACATCACTTACTCTTGACATCCTGCCGCAACAGAGACATAAGGGCTTTGTGTACTGCATCACGCTCCACATTATCACCTAATCATAACCGACATGATTACTTCATTAGAATTAAATGAGCAAAACAAATCTACCAAAAAACACCTAATCAGACGCCAAAGACTCAAATTACCAGCGACAAGGAGTTGGCCAAGGATGTCAACAATTTTTGCCAGATGTTCAGGTGTATCCTTGCAGAAAAGAGGAAGCCCTCGGATAGCTTGTACACGCACCTTCAGCAATTAAAGAAAAGGGAAAAAAATCTTATTTCCATGTCTGATGAGGATGTATAACATCTGGTTAAATACACTATCCAATGTGTGGAATGGTATGGAGTACAAAACTAAAATGTGGTTTGGTCATATTCAGATTGATATTTGAAACATGACAGTGGAAAGACGCCAAGGAAAAGAAAACGAAAGCTGAAATACATATTCCAACAATTACAATAAACCAATTCTCTTTGACAATGCAAATTAGCACACAAGGACATCACTTAACGAGCTATTTTAAAGCATGTGTCAAGCACTGGGCTAATGATGATGTTTCGCTGAGCAACGACTTAAAAACACTACCTCAATGCATCCCTATTACATGTCTATACTAAAATATATCTTTTGTCACCTAACTTACTCATGCGCTATAAGTAACGGAGTAAAGATACATATGCAACATTATTCAGAAAAAACGTAAATAACTTACACCGAGTTCCTCATCCTCGCACAGATACAAATGCTGGTCCAGAGCTTGCTCAGCAAGCTCGGGAAAATACTTGAAAAACTTGGGTATCATTTGCGCCGATAATTGCTTCGCCTTCACACTGCCATTCGCGGCAGCAATTATCCCCTCGTAATCCTTACGATTCTGCTCCAATAACCGAAACGCACACACGAGAAGTTGAGAACCTTCATCACGTATGCCCCCAAAACGACCAAGGAAAAGCTCGAAACGACGGAAGAGTCGAAATAGGGCGACTAACCTGGGACTTGTCTTTTGCTTCGTTAAGTTTTTCACCGAACTCGTAGAGCTTCTCGATGTCTCCGAGATGTTCGATGGCTCCCGCCATGATTTGAATTGTAATGTTGGAAAAGTAAGATTCGGTAAGGGTGTGAGTGGTGTTGGAGAAGATGGGATTAGGGTTTTGATTTGGAAGGAGGGAACGTCTGGTTTTGAAGAGGATGGAAAACGCTCGAAATGGAGTATTTTTTTCAAGTTTCTGCTACGAGATGATTAGTTGAACTTACCTTACTAAAATGGTTATATCTTATACTTTACTTTTACTTTTGATATGAAAAATTTCATACTGTTACTTTACATTTTCGGTATACCTTAATTCGATATATCTTACTTTCGACATTTTTATATATCTATATTTTACGTTATTTATTTTCGGTATACCTTTCTTTGGGAGTATACTAAAAATTTATTTATTTAAAATATGTGCATATATAAAACATAATGAACGACACCTTAAATAACATTAAACATATAAAAAAATACAAAGTATTATTTATAATAACATAATTTTCGAGATTAACCACTAATATCATATAATTAATTACTAAAAGATTAACTAATTATATTATTATATTGTTATATATGTACTAGATTTAAATATATGAATCATTTTCTTATTAATTGGTCATATATGCGTGATATATTATACTAACAAATTAAGTTATTTTCATTAATTATATATTATAATTAATATTATATTTAAAATCAAGTAGACATATTATATTTACAAACTGGGTGGAACAGAGGGAGTATGATTTTAACGAGCTAAAACTCTGTCGTGTAAATATGTTTTTTATTAAAATCTGGTTGATTTTTATGCATGTATGTTTAACACACACAATATCATACCAGACTTGTTATAATGATATTCTTAGACAATATTTTATGTTTTTAATATGAGAATGTTACTATAAACACAATGCATGAAAATATGGTCGCATAATAATGAAAATTTGGTCGGTTTTTATTCAAAAATGATGTGTTCATTTTCAAACAACCAGATTTTGTAATTTATATGAACTTTGACGACATGAGTTTATTGATTTATCATGCTAATAACAGGTAGAACATATGAGTAATATATGGTCGTGAGTTTCCATCTCAAACGAAAAACTTGGTCGATTTATGTCCAGGGAGGATGTCAATCGACTGGATTTTTATATTGAGAGGTCAGCTCGCGACCAGGTTTTTGTATATTGATATATTGATGATATTATGATTATAAAAATATTTTTTATTGTTCAGATAGATGGAAGTAAGTATGTAAACGTAAGGTACAATGAGTGTTGGGAGGATAGTTCTTACGTTGGCGATTACTAATGGTCTATGTTTAGTATGTTTTTATCGTGTTTTGGTCGTATTTTAGTATATTGTTTTGTCATGTTTTGTGTGTTGGTTCTTTGTTTAGTGTTGTGTTATTGTTCGTTTTTACGCCGGGTTCTTTGTTTCGTGTTTTGGATGTAGGAGGTGGAAAAGAGGTGGAATAGAAGCTTAAATGATGCCATAAATGTTGAAGATGCTAAGACGAAGGAATCCGAGGATAGCGGATGGGAGCTTACTAGGAGATATAGGCAAAAAACAAGAGGAGAAAGAACGCGGGTGCATGGCCATATGCGAAATTGTTGCGCAATGCGCAATAATTTTGTTTTGGCTCGTTCTCCTTCGTTACAACTCCGAATTCGGATCCGTCTGCGGCTACAGATTCCTATCGAGACAAGCTTCAAGTTGGTGTTTTCAAAAATTTCACTTTTTGCACAGGCCAGCGGTCGCTAGGCCTGTGCTGCAGCAGCAGACAGAGAAGCAAAGCCAGCGACCGCTGGCTAGCAGTTCCAGGCAGAATTTTAAGTCTTTTTGGGCATCATTTTCATAAGCTCTCTCATCACCAGCCATTGTAACTTGTAACAACTCTCTCAAACACTTGTTCTTATTGTTTTCTTAGTTTAGTGCCTTGGGGTATCCAATGATTGTAACTTGTAACAACTCTCTCAAATGCGCTTCTGATACCAACTGATAGAAACCATTTGAGGGGCTCATAAATGTGCATGATCCACATGTTTAATTAATCGCAGAAATAATTAATTTTTAATCACATAATACCACATAGGAGAATATAATTGCAGAATTAAATAATTATACTTTCTCATTCGCTAGTCATTCGCTTGTGGAGAAAGGAATTGAATCGTTAACAACGAACCGCAATTCACACCGTAGGAATCTCCTATTCATATCCTCGAATCCGACCTTGAAAACTTCTAGGGTTTGAATACTCTTGATTTTTGAAAATTGAAAGATGAATCTCTCAAGGGGTGGCCAAAAATATGGTGTGTGAGGGAGAGAATTTTCGGTCCTCTATTATACTCTATTTATAGATATTTTGGACTGGTTAGAATTTTTAAGGTTAATGGATAAGATCCCAAATAATAGGATTAATTCCCCATTTTATCTCTCTACAATTCCATCTATTATTTAAATTTAAATTTTGAACAATTCAAAATTAATTTGACTTAGTCAAATCTATAACTTAAGAGTAATTTTTATATAGCCTCAAAACCTCTCTTTACAGCCTCCATTTTAAACTAATACAATTTTTTCCTTATAACTCTAAATTTTATATTATAATAAAATATTTATTTTTTTATTCTCGAAGTTAGGGATGAAAATTTGGCATTGGAATTTTTGAAATTCTCGATCTCGATCCGAATCTTGATGGAATTATGATCTCAAGTTTTGAATTCTTGAAAATTTTCGACACATGTGAATCTCAAATTCCGATTGAGACTATCCTAATTTCATTAAATAAATTTTAATTCCAATAAAAAAATTATTTTTTTATTTATAAACTAAAAAATATATTAATAAAAATTAATTTAATTTTATAAATATAAGATTTTCTTTTATCCAATTCTAGATATTTGGGGAATAAAATTTTTCAGAGTTTTGAAGTTCCGTACAGAAACAAGACCGATATCATAAAATTAAAAATTTTCATAAGCAGGACTTCTGGTGCCTACACGATACTCATCCATATCTATAAATATTTATGGTTCAAGTTATTATTAAAAAAAAACAAACTAATATTTGAGCTTTTGAGTATTTATATTTCTAAGTTATTCACAACAAATAAAAAAAATTTGATATTTAATTTGATGTTATAGACTTGCAGTATATGCATTCAAACCTTTTATCTTCATGTACGTGGACTAAAAAATAAACTATAATTTTCTATTGTGAAGCTTGAGGACATAATAGTACATTGCTTTAAATGGAGGCTATACTCAAAGATTTGGAGGTTATGTTTAAAATTACTCATAACTTAATTAAATTAATTTCCAAGTCACTTTGAGCCCAATTAAATTTAATTAATTGTTTGATCCAACTTAGATTTAAACTATTTAATTTAAATTAATTTAACTTCAAATTAATTACTCTATGAAAATGTAATAAAGTGTAATTCCATTATAAATATTTATTGACTCCACTATATGATAAATATTGAACTCATCTAAATCTATCCAAATTACGGATGTAACTCTCTTGTCATTAATTATTTCTCGTGTTTAAGATTTACTAAATTCATTAATTAATTGAGTTCGCTTATTCGCTAGTGATCCGATTCAAACCTTAATTATTACATACGGAATAAATTCCAACCGACTAAGTTTCTTATGCAATAAACATTTCTGAATGCCTCACGCGGATTTTCGCGATTCTGTTCGACTGACAATTGAGCACTTCTATCTAACCAATCACTACTGCCCAAGACATCACTATTTATGGTTACGAAAAACCTGCAAGCGTAGATGAATCAAAGTAGCGTATAATCATCAGCATATACTAATTTCATCGTCACAGATTGAGAAATAACTAATTTTCGAGACTTCGTTCTAAGCAACAACACGTAGAACTTATCTCACTGTTAAACCTCTCAATATGCATACACAAAACATGTGTATCAACTTATACATACCGATATCATTCTGAGGGCTAAGGTCAGCGCTCACATCAAATGATACCGCAACCTTTACCAACTAGACTGTCCAAGTCTGTCTAGACTGTGAGCTTTATACTACAAAGGATCTGATTGTGTTACCTTCTGTGACCATCGATCCACTACACAGTCTACAATTGTAGTAAATTAACTTGTTTGTAATTCAATATATAAAGATAATAAATAGCAAACCAATGGTAGAAACATAAAGCATGCTTTGAGGTATACAAACACTAACAATATATCCCACTTATACTCAAACATGATTTAGAGTATACAAATCTGTGTCACGTAAATACAACTCTCCCACTTATACATAAAGCATGTTTATAACACGTCGTACTCATAATCCCTCTACACTTAAAGTTCAGACTTTTTGTGAAGGGATATGCCAGGTTTTCCTCCGACGCAATCTTCGTCACCACTATGTCGTCTCTTCTTCCTATATCATGGATGATGCAGTGGCAAACTCAAAGGAATCACAGGCCCATAAGACGAGTAAACACATCGTGAGGAAATATCACATCATCTGTGATATAGTAAGAAGAGGCGACATAGTGGTGCCGAAGATTGCGTCGGAGGATGTTTAGCCTCTTTTTGGTCATCTAAACTCGTATATTTATTGTCTTTATTCTTTTAGTTTTTCCATTTGGATGATGTTTTGAGCTCGATTTACGTTTCATTTTATGTTTCAAGATCACGAGCTAAAACTGGAAATAGGACGAGAAAAGATCGAGTGACGAAAGAATGAAGACAAGGGCCTAGAGTACAAGTCAGCGCCCGCTAAGCTTAAGGGGCCACTGACTAGGCCTCTTGGTGGCCCAGACCGAGCCAGTGCACGAGGGGATGAAGACCACGGTCAACGACCGCTGGCTCCTCAACTTCTATAAAAAGACGGCGCGTTTTCTCATTCTAGGACTAACTTCTCCCAATTCTAGATACCTTTTTTCGATTCTAAACACTTATACTCCGAGTACCTCTGGACTCATTATTCTAGGGTCGAGATTTATAATTCTTAATTAGTTATTTTTAGTTTAAGTATTTGATTACGAAGATAGTCAATTACAACATTCGAGTTCGTTGTTTTTCTATTCATCGTTATGGATTTGAGTTCTTCCTTTCCAGTTTATGAATCAATTTTGCTTCTACTTTAAATTCTAGATCCGAGTTTGATTTTATTATTGAGTTCCTTTATTTGTTAATGCTTTTATCCATTTCGTTTATCTATTCTATGTTCTTCGCAATTTCAAATTCCAAGTTACTTTCTTTTGTATTGATTTCAATATAGTTATCATTTAGATTGAAATCAATTGTCGTTTTTAATTCACAACTTGTTTCTTCAATTCTTAATTCGTTCTTCGTTTATTTTTTATCAGTTTAGAATTTATCTTCTTTCGTAATTTATATTTTCCGCCTAACTTTAAAAATCTCCAAACAATCTTTTACTTGCTTTATTGTTGAACAAAGAATTAAATTACCCTGCTAGATCTTCCTTGTGAAAATATGATTTGAGTTGACTTATCATTGCAAGACGACCTCGTTAGATTGTGAGCGACTTGAAATAGTTTTAGTCGAACAAATTTTGGCGCCGTTGCCAGGGAAGGCTTTAAGCGATTTAATTCGTTGATCTTTTTCTTTTATTTTATTTTTATCTATTATGTTTAATTCTTTCTTCTATATTGTAGTACGCGTAACATTTTCGTTTAGTGTTGTGTATGCAAGGTCGTCGTAGTACTAGAAATCCTTTGACGCCCTTCATTGACAACGTACACCGAAAATGTGAGATTTTAGCCACCCTAGAAGAAGACCTCGAGTGCACTCATAAATTCTCGCTACCATGACTATTTGACGAGATAGTCGAGGAGACCACAGAGGATAGACCGCGTTATATGGGCGATTTCACTGGGCTTAAATTCAGCGCTACCACTACTTCAGTTGTTGTCCTGTCAACTGCAGTCAGAAATTACAAGCTGAAACCGCATCACCAATCCCTACTACCAACTTACCACAGACTCCCAAGTGAAGATGCTCTGACGTTCATTCGAGAATATTGCACGGTGGTGCAAACTTTCCTACTACTCTCACTGACAGATGACCAACTCAAATTGAATTGTTTTCCATGCACTTTGAAGGATCGGGCCAAATCTTGGTTCTTATCTCTTCTACCCAGATCGCTAACCACATGGGCATTGACGTGCGAGAAATTCATGTTGAAGTACTATTCTCATCATAAAACTCAAGCGGTACGAACTAAAATAATGAATTTTGCGCAAGCCCATGACGAGTCATTCCATGAAGCCTAAGAGAGGTTTCAAGAGTTGCTACAACAATGCCTCCATCATCAGATGGCACCAGAAATATTGTGCCAGTTCTTCTACGATGATCTGTTTCAAACCACACAATTCATGGTGGACAGTTCTGCAGGAGGAAACATTGTTGTCAAGACGGCGGAGGAGATGAATGATATTTTCGAGACCCTAGCTGCAAGTTCTTAACAAAAATCCTCCCTACGACGATGAATGAAGGCCAGTGCAGTGACGAGTAGCCCCGATCTTAATAAGCAAATGGCGGAGATGATGTGGGAGTTACAAGAATTGAAGATCAACCGACCTCCTTCACCATCTGTTCAGCAAGTTGCACCTGAGCCATGCGGAATATATGGCGATTATGGCCACGTGGTGGAGGAATGCCAACGAATGGGAGAGATGACACCCAAAGGACAAGCTGAGATTTACGCTGCACATGGATTCACACCCCAGCCTCACCCCTCTCTACAATATTAGGGTTGGAGAAATCAGCAAAACTCGGGGTGGAAACCACAAGCTCAAGGACACGGAGCACAGAACTTCCAAAATTTCTCAAATGGACGACCCCAATTTCAGCAGCAACAATATTACTCACAACAACCTCAGTTTTTTCCACCACAACAACATATCCCCCACCGATGCAGCAATACCCACATCAACATGTTCCTCCCCAGAGATCATCTATTGATGACAGTTTAACTGCATTTATGCAAGAAATCAAGAAGGTCCGAGAAGCTCAAGATGACACAAGTAAACGTCTCGAGACAGCTATGGGGAAGATTTCTGGCGTAGTTAGCGAGCTACAGCAAAACCGACAGACAGGGAAGATTTCGAGACAAGGTCAGCAACCCCATCAAGTGTAAGTTGTGTCCGTCCTTAGGAGTGGAAAAGTGGTGGATAACAAGATGGAGATACAACCCAAAATTAAAATTGACAAGGAGAACGGACCACCACTTGGAGTGGAGAAAAAGCAGTCTGAAGAGGAGCTTCATATGGCAGTCAATCCGTATGTCTCACCCATTCTTTATCCCAGCAGGTTAAGGAATGTTAAAAGCGACCAACAGTTCATAAATTTATATAAGATATTATCCAAGGTGACTGTGAATGTCCATCTCCTCAAGGTGATTAAGAATATCCCCTCCTATGTCAAGTTCTTCAAGGAGCTGATCTCAAAGAAGAAGAAATTTGATGATGAAGAATTAGTCACAATGTCTGAAGTAGCAAGTACTACCATGCAACAATCTTTACCTCTTAAACAGCATGATCCAGGTAGTTTCGTTATAGATATCACTTTAGGGAACGATAAGACAACATCTGGTATGCTAGACTTAGGAGCTGGAATAAATTTTATACCTTATTCTATTTTTAAACAATTAGGATTAGGTAAACTGAAACCGACGCGTATGAGCCTGCAATTAGCGGATAGATCTGTGAGACACCCTAGAGAAATTATTGATGATGTTTTAGTGAAGATAGGTGGTTTGGTTGTTCCTCTGGATTTTGTTGTTCTTGAGATAAGAGATGTGCATGAGAACGGAACTAAGCATACACTACTTCTAGGAAAACCTATTATTACTACCACAAATACTGTTGTTGATGTTAGAAAGAGTACCATAAAAATATCTGTCATTGATGAAGAAATATCTTTTTCTGCACATGAAAATCACATCGCGCCATCCGCTAATTTTATTGATAGTTGTTGTTACATAGATACTACTAATTCTTTGGTTGAGAATTCTACTTTGCATGATTTCAGTAGTAAGAAGAGCGTCACTCAAAGGAAATGTGTTGCCGAGTTAGGAGAAAACTGGGGCGACAAACGAAACAAAAAGAAAAATCCACAGTCTGAAAAAGACCCGACGAGAAGCTAGGTCAGCGAGCGCGGGAACTCAGCGTCCATAGATAGGTGCGTGAAATTTATTTACGTGAGGCATGATTAGCGACCACGGCACACTTAACGGCAGTTGACCCGGTGCTTATTTCGCGCCAGCACCCAGTGTCACCCTCACCCCGAGCCAGCGGTCATTGACCCCTCAGCGGCCGCTAACTCCAATTCTCAGCCCGCCTTTTAACCAACATACGCGGAAGCCCTCATGTGAGCAAACACTAGACTTCGAACACTTCCAAACACGATCAAATCTTGATGGATCGACTCACGCATTGTTAGAAAATTTCTACCATCAAAGGGTGATACAACATTTGTCAAAAAGGGGAAGATGTCATTTCAAGTAAATTGACATCAAATAAAACCATACATCGAAAATGACTACATGCCCGAATTATCTCGTCAAGCTAGTGACGTAAAAGAAGCGCTTCGTAGGAGACAACCAAAGCTATTTCCCTTTTCAGATTTTTTTCTCTTTTTTTTCACATGAGAGTGTGATTGGCTAACCTTTTTTTTTTACTTTGTTTTTTGTTATTTTTTAGGTTGTTCTTTTTCTCGTTTTTCGCACCGAATGCAACACTTTAGGGATGTCTTTCCTATCTCTGCTCTATAGCTCTTTACTTTCTGCAATAAGGGCATTGCACTATCTTTGTAGGGGGCGGGGAGTGTCTTTTAAGTGCATGCATTCGTATTTTATTTTAGTGTCTTGTTTGTGCAAAATTTTGATTGTTCTTAATCTACTTTGTCTTGGTATCTTGTGGTTGAATCGAGTCGTGGCATTTGTTTGCGATATGATATGATTTGAAAACCTTGATTAATTTGACGTGATTCATGTTATGAAACGTTAGATGAACGTAGGAATGTGGGGAACATGTGACCGGATTCTTAATCTTAGTAGAATGATCGAAATAGTGATGCATGATGGTATGAATTGATTGATTCGGAGTACACACCAAGTGAACATTGTCCTTAAGATTCCTCATGTTTGAAAAGCAAAAAAGAAAAGAGAAAGATACGCTTATAAAGTGATGAATAAAAACTCTAGTCGGTTATATGATCTCGATGTTACCGTTTGCATCTTTGTTTTTGTTTTGTTCGAATTGATGAGTATCTAGCCAACATGGACCACTTACTTCTATGATCTCTACGTGACGTGACATGACGATAGAAATATTGATGTTGGGAATGATTTGAAGTTTTGTAAAAAATGCATGTCGTGTTAGATTTTTCCTATGGATATTTTAGACTAAGTTAAGCTTGAGGACAAACAAGGTTTTGTGTGTGGAGGTGTTTCTTAGCCTCTTTTTGATCGTCTAAACTCGTATATTTATCGTCTTTATTCTTGTAATTTTCCCATTTTGCATGATGTTTCGGGCTCGATTTACGTTTCGTTTTATATTTCAGGATCACGAGCTAAAATAAGTGTTAAAGTTGGAAACGGGATGAGAAAAGATCAATAAATGATGAAAGAATGAAGACAAAGACTGAGAGTACAAGTCAGCGCCCATGGAGTTTAGGGGGCCGCTAACTAGGCCTCTCGGTGGCCCAGACCGAGCCAATGCGCGAGGGAACGAAGACCACGGTCAGTAACCGCTGGCTCCTTAGCGGCTGCTGACCCCAGTGGTTGACTCGGGGGAGTTGGCGCAACGACCGCGTGTGTAACACGGTACCGCCTTAGTCAGCGGTCTCTGACCTTTAGGAGACCGCTGGCCTCCTCAACTCCTATAAAAATGCGACGCGTTTTCTCATTCTAGGACTGACTTCTCTTGATTCTATACACCTTTTTCCGATTCTAGTCACTTATACTTCGAGTCCCTCTCGACTCATTGTTCTTGGGTTGAGATTTATAATTCTTAATTAGTTATTTTTAGCTTAAGTATTTGATTACGAAGATAGCCATTACAACATTCGAGTTCGTTGTTTTTCCATTCATCGTTGTGGATTTGAGTTATTCCATTCCAGTTTATGAATCAAGTTTGCTTCTACTTTAAATTCAGGGTTCGATTTTATTATTGAGTTCCTTTATTTGTTAATACTTTTGTATTTCCGTTTCGTTTATCTATTCTACGTTCTTCGCAATTTCAAATTCCAAGTTACTTTTACTTTCATAATTCTTTCGTATTGATTTCAATCTAGTTATGATTTAGATTGAAATCAATTGTCATTTTTAATTCGCAACTCATTTCTTCAATTCGTAATTCGATTTCGTTTATTTTTATTAGTTTAGAATTTATCTTCTTTCGTAATTTATATTTTAGAATTTAACTTTAAAAATCTCGAAACAATCCCTTACTTGCTTTATTGTTGAATAAAGAATTAAATTACCATGCTAATCTTCCTTGATAATTCGACTTGGGTTGACTTATCATTGCTAGACGTCCTCGTTAGATTACGAGCGACTCGAAATAATTTTAGTCTAACAGAGGACAACTTGGTAGATCCTTTCGCGAAAAGCCTGAACAATAAGATGTTTTAGAGGCATGTAGATGGACTAGGAGTACGACGTGTTATAGACCTGCTTTAGGTATAAGTGGGCGATTTATATGTCATGCGACACATATTGTATACTTTTGGGAACCTCAAGAATTTATTTATGTTTTAATGATGATTATCGAAACAACACTTAGCTAATATAAGTTCTTTAAAACCAAGTGAACAATATCATGTTTTAAAGAACAACTCGCTTATAAAAGGAGCAGGTCGTTAGTTATACGATCTATATTATTCTTATGAGCTTTCTTGGACATATTGATTACTATAATGACGGGTATAAGTTTATTTCAACAGTTAGCCAAAATGTAAATGAACAGATCGATATTAAACGCTTTGTCCCTATTTAGCAGCTAGCTGAACTTCCTTGTTTAGACTACCTGTCACGGTTTAGACTTAGCATCACTCTAAGTATAGATTTTATCAGATCGATGTTGTAAAAAGGGAGTTTGTAGTTTCAAATCTATCTTTAGGAACGATCTAATTATCTAGTTCTTTAAAGAACAATGAAATAATTTGTAAAAGAACATAATTTGTAAAAGAACAGGTGGATAGAAAAAAAAAACCCCTGTCATATAGATATATCTATTCTTTAGTATAGGATCAATGAATACTTGAGTCATCTCAAGTAAATGATCATGGAACAAACAGGTTGTTTATCTCACTACAAATAGCGCGCTGTGTCTCAATAGCAGATCGTTGTTAAAACGATCTGTCCCAATATTATCTCGATGTATGAATCAAGATGGACTCGGGAATCAAGAAGAATAATCAAAGTATTAATTTTCTTTCAAACAAATTAATACTTAATTGGACAGCTCGAAGGACAGATCGTATAAAACGATATGTTAGCTTAGGACAAGCTAGTTGTTCCATACCATAATTATGGTGGGCTGTCGACATACCTAGATTTATCTTAAGTCAACCACTCAGTGTATTGTCACATCAAAAAATATATTTAAGGAATGAAGTACAAGTATATCAAAGTACATGTACGGTGAATCATTTCAAGTAAGGTAAAACACTGGGAAAACGCGTGAAAGGTAGAACAAGACGCATTACATGCGGCGCGTGTAATAACAACCATGCCATGCATTTAATGTTGTCATTAATGCGAGGAAGAATGACTATTTTCTCTCTAACGGATAGTTCCAGCAATGGTACTATAAATACCATCTTCAATTCCAGAAATGTGCAAGAGAATTCAAACAAAAAATCTGCAATTACTATGTTCAAATATCTTCAAGCTTTCAACATTCAAAAATACTCCAAGTTCAACCCAAAATTCTCTGAGTGTTTATCAACTGCTTGAAGTCTTTGTGTTATGGAAAACCGTTTTCAAAACCAAAGTTAAAGATCTAGAGTAGATCAAAATATAGTTTCTTTTCTTAGATTGTAGTTGTCAATCTTCAAAAGAAGTAAACTGTAATCACAACGAATAATATTTATCCCGAACCACGTTAAATACTTGTATTCTTTATTATTTCTACTTGCTTTGATTATTCATTCTCATACATATCATTCTCTTAAATCATCTTTCTAAGATCTTGAGTAAGAAAATCGTTTTCATATTAAAAAGAGCATTAACCACCAATCTTCCGCACACAACTCAGTTTAAGTTTTACTTGCCTAAGTTATTTTAATCTAAGTTATTCACATATCAAGGTATTATTTGTGTGAGTTTAGTTCTTTGTAAAAGAAGAACTCAACTTGCTATTCAAGTTATTTTAAAGTTATTAAGTGTGCTTAAGCCTTGTTTTTCAAACTTAAACGAAAAAACCCTAAAAGTTTGAATTTATGTATCCCCCCTCATACACCAATCTTGTTCTTTCGGGAGCAACATATAATCTAAAACATGTTTGAGTATAAATGAGAGATTGTTAGGGTTTGTATATCTCAAAGCATGCTTTATGCTTAGACGATGTATTAAACTTGTTTTCAGTTCCATTAAATGAGAATAAATGTTTTCAATCATTAGTTTGTTATTTATTATTTTATGCATTGAATTGCAAACAAGTCCGTTTATTGCAATTGTAGACTGTGCGGTGAATCGATGATTACAGAAGGTATCATTTGATGCGAGAGCTGACCTTAGCCCATATAATGATATCGGTATGTATAAGCTGATACACATGCTTTGCGTATACATATTGAGAGATTTCATAGTGAGATAAATTCTACGTGTTGTTTCTTAGAACGAGTTCTCAGAAATTAGTTATTTCCTAATCTGTGACGATAACATTAGGATATATGGCTGATTAGACGCTGTTTTGATTCACAATCATTTACAGGTTTTTTGTAACCCTAGATAGTGATGTATTGAGCAGTAGTGATTGATTTAGCTAGAAGTACTCAATTGTCAATCGCACAGAATCGCATCTCGTTAACATGAGTTGATTAAATCCACGTGAGGCGTTCAGAAAGGTTTATTGCATAAGAAACCCAGTCGGTTCGAATTTATTCCGTATGTAATAATTAAGGTCTGAACCGGATCACTCGTGAATAAATATATTAATTAATTATGAGTTGTCAACTAACTCAATTAATTAATGGATTTAGTAAATCTTAAACGCGGGAAATATTTAATGACAAAAGGGTTACATCCGTAATTTGGATGGATAAGATGAGTTTAATATTTATCCTATAGTGGAGTCGATAAATATTTATAATAGAATTACATTTTATTACATTTCCATAGAGTAATTAATTTGAGAGTTAAATTAACATAATATAATAATTAATTTATGTATAAGTTTGACCAAACAATTAATTAAATTTAATTGGGTCAAAATGATTTGGAAATTAATTAAATTAAGTTATGTATTCGAGTTGGTCAAATTAATTTTGAATTATTAAAAATTCAAATTTGAATAAAAGATGAAATTGTAGAGTAATAAAAGTGAGAATTAATTCTATTATTTGAGATCTTATCCATTCACTTTAGAAATCCTAACCTAGCTTATTATATATATAAATAGGGAAGTAGAGGTGGCCGAAAACCCCTTCCCCATACACTAGGATTTTCCGCCATATTGAGTAATTTTAATACTCATTTTTTGAAAATTAAGAGCATTCCACACTCTAATTTTCGTTGTTCTTCTTTAAAAGATTTGATAGTTTATTGCCTACACAATATTCAAATCATAGATCGAGAAAAGGTTAGAAGTTTCTGAGGTAAGATTGAAGGAGATCAAGAGAAGATTTGATTGGAGTGGATTGCGGTTCGTTGCTAACGATTCAATTCGTTTCTCCGTAATCGAATGACTAACTAAGGAGAAGGTATTATATTTAATTATGTTCTTATTTTCTCCTACGTGGTATTAAATGTTATAGAATTAATTATTTAAGCAATTTATTAAACCTGTGGATCCTGCGTAATTATGAGCCCCTCATACGAGTTCTATCATATGGGGGAAACACACCAACTGTTAACAATATATCAACTTGATCACATAACACAAAATGCGTGTGATCTGGGTGTCCAACAATTTGTGTTAAGTAAAATACATATGATGACCCAGATAGCGCGTGATCTGGTACGTGATATGTACTTACAGATTAAGTAAGTAGTAAATTGTGCGGAAAGTGGTGGTTACTGAAAGTTGCTCTATTTAGAAAACCCTTTTGATTTAACCAAGTGTTTTTTAAGATGATCAAGTTACATATTATGAAAATCACAAAGATAGTTCTAGTGGGGTGTGTTCTAGCTTAAGATATAAACTATGAGCGCTAAAAACTGTAGATTCAATAGATAGTAGAAATACTGAGTATGAAATGCTAAGAAAATAAGAACTTGAACTATTGAGCACTTCGTAAACTTCAGATATTGATTTATGCAAAGTTTGTTCGTTAGGAATCCAATTATTGTTTATGAATCCTTGAATGAGTATAACCATTACTGGAACTAGTCGTTTGAGAGATGAAATGTCCTTCTTCATTGCATTAAATGTAGCATTTAATGCACGATAAGGTGATGTTACACGTGCCGCCTGCATTGCTTGAAGTTCCACATTTCACGCGATTTACCAGTGCTCTGCCATGAATGTAATGATCTATCGTACTTCTACTTTGATATATTTGTACTTCATTCATTAAAATATCCTCTTTGATGTGACAACACATTGGAAGATTGACTTATAACAAATTTAGGTATGTCAACAGTCCACCATAGTTACCGTATGGACCAACTAACTGCTTGTTAATTTGCAACTTGATTGCAACAAGCTGGTCATCGATCTGCTCTTCAAGAATCAACTTGTTTGAGACCAAATTGATACTCTGAGTCTTCTTCTTTATGAGCCAAACTTTAGTTAAACAACTAGTTTGATATAGAACAGGTCGTTTGAGATCGACCTGCTCTTTTTATAAATCGAGTTGTTCTCTAACATATGTTATTGATCACTTGGTTTTAAAGAACTTATAATAATTCTAAATATTATTTCAATAAACATCATCAAATTTAATAAATTCGTGGGGTTCCCAACATACCGTATCGAACAAACCGATATACCATTAATTAAATATTTTCATTTTTTTAGTACGATATGTTTGATTTACCGATTTAGTTTTTCGTTATATTTACCCACCCCTACTTGACTACGTATACCGCCTTCCTTGAAATTAATCTCTTCCCTTGATTCTAACAGGGTACCGGACTTATTCACTTGCAGTGAATCTGGAAAAGGTTGGAGATTACGGTGCCGATGGTGGCTGAATCGTCACTTCCATGACAGAATCCTAGCATCTGATATTGCATTAGGTAATCGAGCTTCTTCTTTTGTACCCGTACTAGATGCTCTGTAAAGATGTACTGCGTCTTAGCAGGATGCACGTCATCTGTATAAGTTGTGAGAGATGTTGATCGTGAATTTGTGTGTGTATTGTTGTGAGGCAGGTGATTTGAAGGTTGCGACGTACAAAGCAGCTGCAGCTTCACATATTTATGGGCGAAATTTCAGATACGTAGCGAAGATAACTGAATATCTGGAAAAAGAAAATGAAATGGAGCTCTATTCTTTCTTACAAACTCACCTTCTCAATTATGTTGGTTTTTGTATTGTTGAAGGAAGATATTGACATATTCATTCATATATAAAATGGAATTCATTTATACATAAAACTGACAAAAGATAACCTTTAGTAATATAGATTAACTGGAAATTTCACTTCTTAGCCACTTAAATCGATCACAGCTTGATTTTGTAAGAGAATGACTTGGATCCTTTTTTATATATGCATTAGTTTTATTACTGAATTCCCCAATTAAGTCGCCCAAAATAGTAATGTAACAATATGTGGCCTTTTTATATATACATGCACAGGAAATACTTTGAGCGAATCTCATGCAACTTACTGGATTTCTCAACTAATTTAAAATTAAAATCTAATTAAAAAGTTAATGACCTCTTAATAAATATTATACTTCTTAATTAGCTGTATTTAGATTGGAGCTTATGATACGTTCAAATGCTAAGCTTTTATCAAATTTAAAATGAAAAATATACACTTGTTTGTTCAGTTCTCACAAATTTTGAGAAAAGGTGGAAGTTAGAAGTGACAATATGGAATACGTTTAGATATAAAACCATGTCTTTGATTTCAAATAACGTTGATATGGTTGTTGAGCGGACTTCATAACATGTAAAATTATTATTTTGAGTTTGTAAAATCTTTTCATGCCAAATTTGTTTAAATTTTACCACTTCAAATTCGAAAAATTCAATCAAACTAATGTGAAGTTGGTGTACTTCATTAAGTTAGTTAGTTTAGGTAGGGATTTTTGTGATACTATTTATTTGTTTATTATTTTCCTATCATTGCTTATAGTTAGCACATTCTTCTTGTGTAAGTACTAAACAACATGACATTGCATCAGCTCTGCTTCTTGTTCGCAACTTTTAAAAATGTAATATATTCTCATCTCACTAATAACGACTAATTTGCTTTATACATAAAAAAATAATGAACATTCAATAATAATGTATTATACAAAAATTAATAAACACAATATATATTAATGTTTACTTGAAAAGAAAATGAGGATCGTGATCAATAAGACGTTCCAAAAAAATACGAATTGTTACCAGGATGAATGTAGTACTATTTTGTTCTTCTTGTTCCTATGTTTTGAAGCCACAAATGTAAGAACTTTGTACATTTTATGGCAATTAGAGTAGGATATGTAGAAGTTTAATTTTAACACTTTCTCTTTACATAAAAATATATTCTTATTGCATATTTGGACTATTCAAAAAGAGTACACATTTTTTTCTTTTCTAGACATGGTAATAACAAAAAACTAATGTTTTAAATTTTCCGCTAAAAATTCACTTTTCAAGATATCTGCTTTACTGTAGGCATGGAACATGATATCAGTCTAACTCAAGAAAGGATCAATAGATGGCAGTAAAGAACATACTCAAGTACCTTAAACGGAATATGGAGTGTTGTTTGGTTTACTAGTCAGACACCTTTTATCCTTTTGGTTAAACAGATTCTGATTTTCAAACTAACCAAGATTCGAAGAAATTAACCTGCAGTTATGTGTTTACTTTAGAAGGCAGAGCCGTAACATGAAGAAGTGTGAAGCAGAAATGCATCATGGACTCCACCATGGAAAATGAATATGTGCTCATGACAGAGACCTCAAAGCGTGGAAACACTGCTATCTGGGTAATTGTGGACAGACTCACGAAATGTGCCCACTTCATACCAATAATGATCACATATGGATCAGATAAGCTAGCCCAGCTAAACGTTCGTGAGATTATACGTCTCCATGGCGTACCAGTATCGATCACCTCCGATCGAGACTAAAAAAAAAAAAAATTGCATCCAGATTCTAGATGAGCCTGCAGAAGGAACTAGGCACGAGATCAAATTTCAGCACCACCTTCCACCCACAGACTGACGGACAGTCAGAAAGGACGATTCAAACCTTAGAGGATATGTTGAGAACCGTGATTCTCGATAGAGGTGAGAGCTGGGAAGCAGTACTACCCTTGATAGAGTTTGCCTATAATAATAGTTACCAGGCAACCATGGAAATGGCACCGTACGAAGCCCTATACGGGAGAAAGAGTCGATCGCCGCTTTATTGGGATGAAGTCGGCGAGGGAGCAATAGTAGGTCCTGATTCTGTTAGCGAAATGATCGAGATCATTCGTCAGATCCGAGGTAGAATCAAGGAAGCTCAAGACAGACATAAATCCTACGCCGACACCCGTAGAACTGAACTACAATTTGAGATAGGAGATAAAGTGTTTTCGAAAGTATCTCCCTCTAAGAAAATCGTTAGATTCGGTGTTAAAGGAAAACTGAGACCCCGCTTCGTAGGACCCTACGAGATCCTAGAAAGGATAGGACCGGTAGCATACCGACTGGCATTACCGCCGAGCTTCGGAAACGTGCATAACATTTTCCACGTATCTCAGCTCAGGAAATACGTGTTTGACCCAAAGCACGTTATCCACCAAGAGGGGATGATTCTAAACCCCGACTTGAGCTATGAGGAGAAACCCGAAGCTATTTCAGACGAGAAAGTTCAACAGCTTCGAACCAAGTCAATAATATTAGAGAAAGTATTACGGAGGCACCACGGGCAAGAAGAAGCCACGTGGGAACTCGAAGAAAAGATGTGAGAAAAATATCCCAAGCTATTCAACGAGAATATGCAAATTTCGGGACGAAATTTTTAGTTAGAGGGGTATGATGTAATGCCCCGACTTTTTCACTCCCGAATGAACTAGCAATCCGTTCGAATTTTTATGAACTAGTATTTGGTTTACGAGACAAATGTTTCGATAATTAGTAAGAATAGTCTAATGTATTAGTGACTCGTGTAAGTTAGAATGTATCCGAGCCTTTAGAACATAAGCCGGTGTCGCTAACTATAAATTAATAGCGAGTCACTATGTACATGATAATGACCTTATATAGATAGGAGATTATGATATTCATGGACTAATTATATTAGAATGGTGAATGATGTAAGATAGTGAGCATTATAGTAAGCTGAATAAATGGATTCATTAATAGCTAAACTGACGGGTAAGTTCAAGGATAAAATCATTTTAATGATTCTTTTAAAGCCCCAGGGCAGCACCATTAATACACGGTTTATTAAGATGTGGGAACTTAAAGAGAATATCAAAACCCATCTTAATCCCCACGAAAATAAAATAAAATTAAATATATGTACATATAGGTGTATAGAAAGACCAAATCAGAAGTGGGCATTTAAATGCTCAATCACCCAATATGTAATACAGTTCAATAACATATCTACCTTTAATACATGTGGATTAGAAATCTGAGACTATTACATACTATATTTAGCAGATGAATAAGACAAAAGAAAGAAAAATTAGGTGAGGTGTCGAAGAGAAGGAAAATCTGGTAGGATCCTCTATTTCCTAATTAAAACAAAAGAAAGAAACCAGGGTACACAGATGTACATAACATTTTAAGCAAATAAACTGAGAAGAGCAACCTTGCTCTCTCTTCCCAAGGCCCTGCCCCCTTCCCAAAGCCTCTCTCTCTCCTCCCAAAGTGCTGCAAAGGGGAATCGAATAAGCTGCAACATAAGACAATATATATGTGTCAGAGGAGGAACCATAGTGGCAAACAGATTTCTACTAGAGGAAAAAGGCAAGGGAAAAGAGTGAAGTATGGGAAAGAAGAAATGAACCTATTTTGTGAAATAGAGGGATTGAAGGAAGAGAAAGGAGTATGGGCACTGTGCTGCTCGATGCAGCTCACTTCCACCTGTATGCTGCAAGGAAGACAGCTTTTATAATCCTGCAAGACAGAGAGAGAGAATCAAAAGGTGACACCACAGAATTTCCTAAAATAGAATAGAACAAAAGGGAAATTTCACCACTAAAGGAAGTAAAGAAAAGAGAAGGAGCAGACCTTACCTGCTCGATGCAGTCCTCCTCTGCAGCCCTTCTCTCTCCTGTATGCTATACAACTTCACCATAACATCTCTCCTTTCCCCTGTAAACAACAAAAACAACTCAGATTAGAAAATAACACAACAAGAGACAAATCAGTATGCCTACAACACAGGAACCGAGTAATCCAACCCTTAACCCTTGTCCTCTCCTATAAATACCCATCATTCCAGCCTTAGATAGAGTTACATTCTTCCACACCCCAGAAACTCACTCAAAACACCACATAGATACATCCCACACTTAAAGCTTAGCAAGGAACAAAGGAGGACCAAGGAAAGATAGTTCTGCCATTCTCAAACCAGCAGTTCACTAAGGTAACGCAAGCAACTGAAACACTAAGCTTTAGAAATATATATGCATAACTGTTAATTTACCAATAGAGATTTACGTTTATCAGTGAACTTAAACTCAATCTTTAAGCTTGGGCATACATCGTTTAAGCTCAACTAAAGACATAGCATACAAACTGCTCTCTAGCTAACTTAGAAAACTCTCCCATGGGCTGGATAAAATGAGAGAAAGAACACACAACATGCTTATTAGTTCACTGCCTAACTTAGAACATAACACATACATGCCAAGAACATAGAACAAAGCTTAGAAATAAATTTGGAAATTTGGAACATAGACTGCATAGAAACTATCCAAACTTAGAACCCACAGACACATGAACTCCTGTCTCGATTTCATAATATAGAAGATTTCTGTAAAGACTTAGAACATAACTAAGCATTCAACATACAAAAAAAAAGAAAAAAGAATGAGAGTGGGACTCTACCTCGAAAACGGCAGCGACCAGGAGCTGCTGCCGGCGAGCGCTCCCATCGTGGAAATCAGAAGAAGCAGAACTCCACTGAGCCAGCCCCAGGCCCCAAAACCACGCCCACCAGCCCCTCCACTCATACCCAGACCAAAACCAATTTCCCAATTTTAGCAACAAGTAAAATCATGCAGTGAATTAACAACAATAAAATACAATAGGAATAATTTAGGGATTTAAAGAATAGGATAGGAAATTGATAGAGGTGAGCATGAGGGTTTGACCTTACCTTAGGAAATTGAATCTGTCGAGAGCCCGACGCTGCTGCTTCCACCATGAGCAGTCGCGAGAGAGAGAGAGAGAGAGCTGGGAGGCGCAGAGGGAGTGGGAACCGAGTTGTCGGGTGAGAAGGGAAGCTTTCACGCGAGAGAAAGAAGACGAGGCGGGACTTCACCGAACTAGAACGACGGCTAGTGGCGCAAGGGAGACGAACGTCTCTGTTCGGGGAAGAAGTAGGTAAATTAGGGTAGAGTTAGAGAACTATCTAGAACCGGGTTACGGGCCGGGTTCGAAAACTAACGGGCCTGGGTTATGAAATTGGTTGGACTAGAGGGAAATAATATGGATGGGCCTGAACTTATTTGAACCAAATGGGCCAGGAAGTGTAAGGTATAAATGGGCTGGAAATGCATTATAGCAATTATTCATGGGCCAGATTACTAAATTCACTGGGCTGGGAAGTGGGTTTAACGGGCCTAATTTAATTAAATTATTTACGGGCCTAGCTATTTATTTTGAAGGGCTGAATAAAATTTAAGGATTTGACTTAATGTTAGGATTTTGGTTTTGTTATTCAATTAATTTATGAATTACTAATGGGCTAGAAGATAATTAATTAATCCTAATTGAGTTAATTATTCAATTAAGGTACAAAGACTCCAATTAGTGGGTTATGTCGAAAAATGAGATTTTCTAATTGAATTTAGAAAATTCAATTTAATCTTAAAGGGTTAAATTATAGATCATATTTAGAGTATGATCCCTTGAGTTAACCTAACTCCTAAGACTTTATTATTTTGATTCAAGGATCAAAATATTAAATTAGAAATTTCCCTTACTTACTTTACCCAATAACTAATCCTTTAAGGATAGTAAGTTTCTAAACCGTAACTTGATTAGAAATCCTCAAACGACACCTCTAGAAATATGACCCCTAGAATTAAATTCCGAAACTCGATAGATAGCTGAGTTAATAGACCCGAGAATTATTTCTCAAATCGCAAAGGATAATGATTCCGTGCACTTAGAAGTATTAAATATACTTGATAATTGTATCTCACCCGAGATCTATTTAAGGGTTGCGGCGAAAGGTCGGAATTACAGTTCGGGGACAAAGCAGTCAGCAACCAAGGCTATTCAGGTAGGCTTTTCTCACTCTATAAAAATATGTGTGCATGTCTTTAGAAATGAAACAAGATATTTTCAAAAGCACTGTCTTGCCATAAATGTTTTCGCTTTATGTATGATGCCTATCTGTTATATTTATAATCGAATTCGGGTTCCAGTGGGTTAGCGTCTCCACTCGAACTAGTGTACACAATGGACTGTGAGTCAGCGAAAGGTTGACCGGTCAAGTGTTTGTGGGAAGTGGCCACTTCCCCGGCACACAGAAACTTCAGATATGGTTAAATACAGAGAACTAGGACTGATCAATCAAACTAGAACTTTCTCAAAGAAATGCTTTTGTGAACATAGGTGCTTTAGAGACAAAAATCCTTATGTATCACTCAGAATGGCTTGACAGTTATATATGTAAGTGTGCGATTTCGGCATGTGTCTACTGAGTACAATTTGTACTCAGCCCTGCATGTATTTCTAAACGTGCAGGTTAAGAACGAAGAAGATACGGGTGCTACGTTGGGCTTTTTGTCGGTCTCCTAGTAGCTGACTCTTGGGGGTTCTACGTGTCTTCATACACGTAGGATTTCGTTACGCGATCCTACATTTCCGCTGCTAGACCCTTATGTAATAAGATCGAGTTTTGAACTCTTTATTTTAGTTACGTGATGTAACGAGCTTATGACTCTGACTTCATGAATTTACGGAATGAACCCTTGATTTATGTTATGAGAGGAATATTCATTGTCTTACTTTCGTCATTTATTCCTTTCATTAGTCACGTTCCCGACTTCACCTGAATTAGTAGAAAGCGGGCGTGACAATTATATATATATATATATATTGAATAGCAAACAAGTCCATTTATTACAATTGTAGACTGTGTGGTGGATCCATGATCACAAAAGGTCACACAGTCGGCTCCTTTGTAATATAAAGTCACAGTCTCGACAAACTTGGACAGTCTAGTCGGTAAAGGCTGCAATATCATTTCGATGCGACTGACCTTAGCTCCCAGAATGATATCGATATGTATAAGCAGTTACATATTCTTTGCGTATACATATTGAGAGGTTTCACAGTAAGATAAGTTCTAATGTGCTGATACTTAGAACGAGGTCTCGGAAATTAATTCATTTCCTAATCTGTGATGATGACATTAGTATAGGCGGTTGATTATACGCTGCTTTGATTCATCAACGCTTGCGAGTTTTTCGTAACTCTAAATAGTGATGTTTTGGGTAGTAGTCGTCGGCTTAGCCAGAAGTGCTCGAGTGTCAGTCGTACAGAATCGCGTATCGGTGACACGAGTTGATTAAATCCACGTGAGTTGTTCAAAAAGGTTTATTATATAAGAAACCCGGCCGGTTGGGAATTTATTCCATATGTAATATTAAAGGTTTGAACCGGATCACTCACGAATAAATATATTAATTAATTGTGAGTTGTCAGCAAACTCAATTAATTAATGGATTTAGAAAGTCTTAAATGCGAGAAAATAATTAATGAAAAAAGGGTTACGTCCGTAATTCGAATGCATCAAGATGAGTTCAATATTTATACTATAGTGAAGTCGATAAATATTTATAATAGAACTGCTCTTTATTACATTTACATGGAGTAATTAATTGGGGGATAATTTAATTTAAATTAATTAATTTAAGTCTAAAGGTTGGGCCAACCAATTAATTAAATTCAATTGGGCCCAAAAGGAGACTTAAAAATTAATTTAATCTAATTATGGATTTGTCCAAGCCCATATTAATTTTTAATATAATTCAAATTCAAATTTGAATTATTGTTGTAACTGCAAGAGATAAAAAGGGGATATAATTGCTATTATTTGGGATCTAATTCATTCTCCTTCAAAACCCTATCCTAGCCCACTACATCTATAAAATAGAGAATAAGAAGAGCCACTTTCTCTCTCCTAAGAGAAACCGGCGGTCAATCATTAAGAGATTTAATTCTCTTAATTTCGAAAATTCCATAGTATTCTACACTGTGTATTCTCAGTCTTCTTTTCTCTTGACTTCTAGATAGATTCGCCCTGTTGATTGTAGATCATTTCTAGCGATTCAAATCGCTTCTCCACAAGCGGAGGACTAGCATATGAGAAGTAATATTCTCTTATGTGATGTTAAGAATTAATTGTTTATGTAATTAATTAATCTATGGATCATGCGGTTAAATGAGTCCCTCATACGGGTTCCATCAGTTGGTATCAGAGCGGTCATTGAATTTAATTAATTATATGAATTGGATTTAATTTTTATTTATGTGCCTTTGATCGTAATTAGATATTAAGGATGCTAGATTTAATTTTCTGCATTATATCATGTTATTACGTGGCATATATGATGTAATTCCGCTTATTATTCGTTTGTTCGTTTTTTGGTGCCCGGTTTGAGGCTTTAATGTAATCACACGGGGGTTGACCGTATTAGATTAGGTAGATTAGAATATTTCCCTATAAATTTCATATTTATTATGTAATTTGAGTGGGAGATAAATCTGCGTGAAAAACGAGGCAGAGAAACGAAGGCCGGAACCGGGCCATGGCGCGAGCCATGGGGCCCCCGGCGCAGGACCTAGCGCGAGCGGCACAGGGGCCAGCGCAAGCCAGCGGGCGCTGGCTCAGGCGGCACAGCGCGCCACAGGGCCAGGCGTGCCCGGCACAGGCCACTGGCGCGCGCCACAGGGCACTGGCACGGGTCAGCAGGTGCTGACCACTCGACAGCCCTCGGGGACGGCTCGGAAGCCCTCGGCTGTGGGCGGGGCGGGCTCGGGGTAGGTCCGAATGGGATCTGGGTTCGTTTTTTTTACATTTTTGGGTTTTCTCAAGCCCGGTTTAAATTCAAAATTCGAATTGGATAAGAATGAGGATTTTAAGGAATTTGTTTCCTCAAATTGAAGGATTTATTTCCCATATTTGAAGAATTAGTTTCCTTAGTCTATGGAGTTTGTTTTCTTTTATTTGAAGAATTAATTTCAAATTCGAATGAGATTTGATTTCCTACATCATAGGAATTAATTTCAAGATTCGATAGAAATTTGGTTTCTTCAAATGATAAAGAATTAATTTTGTAGAATTTCTTTAATTTGAAGAATTAATTTCAAATTTGAATGAGATTTGATTTTCTATTTTTTAGGAATTAATTTCAAGATTCGATGGAAATTTGATTTCTTCAATGATAAAGAAATAATTCTTGAGATCCAAGGTGACTTGATTTCCTTAATCTTAGAAAATAATTTCCAAGATTCGGAGGAGATTTGGAATTAATTTTCGGTATCCGATGGAAATTTAATTTTCTAAATATTAGGAATTAGTTTCCAATATCCATGGCATCTACAAGACAAAGAAGATGGATGATTCAAATTTAAATTCCTTAGTTTTAGGAATTGGTTATTTTTATCCTGTTTTTGGATAATTAATATAATTATTTGCCTTATTATGTGTTTAATTGTTTTAATTTGGCTTTTATTTTGTTTTTATTATGTGGAACTTGTCTAAATTGATATGCCAATTTATTGGAGATATTTTCTGGATTTTAGACATGTCATAATATGTGATTATCCATGCTAAAAACCTTTTTCAAAATTAAAAATGACTAACCAATAATTGTAATTGCATTTTATTAATTTAATTTGCTAAGATTACATGTGGTCTCCATGAGACGGTCTTTTCGTGAAGTAACTTGTCTTGATTCCAAGTGGGATCACATTTTACCAGTTCACGTGATAAGACTTTTCTATAGATGACTGTAAGAATTTAATTGGTGGCAATATGACCCCTCCACTGTGGGCTTATTAAAATCAATTAATTTCTTTGGTTTCAGGCTCATGGTAATAGCTTAGGTGTAATTTGGCAGTTAGAGCAGCACTGCGCGGCCTCTGACTGTCGATCGAGTTGCATGGCTAGTAAAAACGTTTTGAAATTGATTGTGTAATCAATCACATTGCGTGGCTTGCATGATTAATTTTGAACAGTTTGCTCGAATCTTATTTTATTTTAAGGTTTTTGATTATTTGCGTTTAAGCATGTATTTATGATAATTTATTGGATTTATGTAATTTGGCAGTTAGAGCAGCATTTGCGTTATTTGCTTTCACTCGACGGTCTTATTTATATTGATTGTTTTAATAATTTGGACAAAGTCCTGACTAAAATGACATGAGATTTGTTCTTGACAAGAATACCCTCCAGATTTCCTAAACACCATCTGGGAAGGAGAAACTTCGGTTGACAAGAGATAACAAACTAAAAGTGTCTAGGTTTAGTCCGATAGGACATTGGATATCTAACTATCTACTTCGTAAGAAGTGGGAGATAGTCAAGATACATCTTACGCCTTAGTAGTGGAAACATTTGATGGCTAGTTCTGCCTAGTCTTGGGTAGTAGATACAAGAGCCACATACCATATTTGCTGCATCTCGCAGGCATTCCTGCGAACTAGACTACTTAAGGAAGGCGAGAGTTCCTTTTTGGGGCAACGCTACGAAAGCGGCGGTCGTTGCAATGGGAGATGTGCAGTTGAAGATTACTTATTCTATTCTTGTATTGAAAGATGTTTTGTTCGTGACCAGTTTTAGAAAGAATTTAATTTCTCTTTCTAAACTGATTCAGTGTAGATATTTAGTTTCCTTTGATGATTATATAATTATCAAGATGAGAATTATGTTATCTGCACAAGCACGATGGTAAACAACTCATATACTATATCTGTGCAGCCTAAGCAACAAACTTCAACTTTTAACTTATCGACTAACTCCAAGAAGAGAAATGCTTCTTATCTTTCGTCGAATGATACATATCTTTGGCACTTAAGACTTGGACATATTAACCTTAGAGGATTCAAAAGCTAGTGGAACATGGGCCTTTGGATAACTCCAAGCTGAGCCATAACTCTACTTGTGAATCTTGCTTGGAAGGTTAAATGACCAAGAGACCATTCAGGGTCAAAGGAAATAGAGCCCAAGATGTGTTGAATATCATTCACTTCGACGTTTGTGGTCCAATGATGACCCAGGCCAGAGGTGGCATGAAGTATTTCATCGTTTTTATTGATGATTACTCGAAATATGGATATGTCTACTTCATGCACCACAAGTGAGATTCCTTTCAGAAATTTAAGGAATTCAGGGTACTTGTGGAGAATCATCAGAAAAAGACTATCAAGTGTTTGCGTTCTTATCGCAGAGGCGAATACCTCAGTGCTGAGTTTTTGAACCACTTGTCGGAAGCAGAGATTCAATCCTAGTTAACTGCACCGGGTATTCCCCAGGAAAATGGTGTAGCAGAAAGACGGAATAGAATGCTTTTGGAGATAGTAAGATCTATGATGAGTTATGTAGAGTTGTCTATTTCATTTTGGGGATATGTCCTAGAGACGGCAGTTTACACATTGTACATGGTAGCATCCAAGTCGGTCCCTAAGAAACCGATTGAGCTGTGGACGCGTAAGCCCAGTCTAAGACATCTCAAGGTGTGGGGTTTTCCAGCACACGTGCTAGAGAAGAACGCCGACAAATTGGAACCTCGTACTGACTTGTATCTGCTTGTGGGTTATCCTAGAGAGACGAAAGAGTGGGAGTTTTATAGTCTAGGAGATCGAAAGGTCATGATCACCACCCATGCTTGATTTCTAGAAGAAGACTTTTTGAACAACCACAAGCCCATAAGTAAGATAGTTATCGAGGAAATGAGAACTATAGTTTGTCCAAATTTAAAAGAAACACAACCACCACCAGCACCAACCCAAACACTTATACCACTTGTAGTGGAGCCTTGTCGTAGTGGGAGGGTTGTTCGTCATCCTGACCGATTCATTGGAGTGGGAGAGACATCTAACTCGGTCCCATGCTCAGACGAATTGGACCACCCCTGGAACTACAAGGAGGCAGTACACGACAAGGACTGCCACCTCTGGTAAGGGGTGATGGAGTTTGAACTGCAATCCATGGTAGACAAGGAAGTATACGAGCTAGTTGATTTGCCAAAAGGTTGCAAGGCCAGTGGGAGTAAATGGATCTTCAAGTGGAGATGAGGAACTGATGGTAACGTCGTTGTCTTCAAGGCTAGACTAGTAGCTAATGGCTACTCAAAAGGAAAGTATCGATTACGATGAGATCTTCTCACCAGTAGCCGTGCTCAAGTCTATTCATATACTTTTGTCAGTTACATCATATATGGATTGTGAAGTATGGCAAATGGATGTCAAGACAACTTCCCTAAACGGAAGTCTTGAAGAAAATATCTATATGCAACTACCCGAGGGCTATGCAGTTCAAGGAAAGGAACACATGGTATGGAAGCTTAAGAAGTCCATCTACGGGCTTAAGCAAGCCTCACGGTCATGGAACCTTTGTTTCGATCAGGTTATCAAGTCCTAAAGGTTTGATCAGTGCCCTGACGAAAGATGTGTACAAGAAGTGTGAGGGCAAGACGTTGTTTTCTTGATACTATATGTAGATGACATTCTCTTGATCAGAAGTGTCAAGAAGATGTTATGGGAGCACACCTGTCCAATTAATTCGATATGATGGATATGGGAGAAGCAGGATACATTCTCGGGATCAAAGTCATTCGTGACCAAAGAAAGATAATGTTGTGTCTATCTCAAGAGTGCTATATCGAGGATATACTTAGACACTTTAGCATGCGGGATTCCAAGAAAGGTTTCTTACCATTCAGGCATGGAATCGTACTTTCTCAGGACATGTGTCCTTAGACACCTGTAGAGAAAGAGGAGATGAGATAGTACCTTATGCTTCTATAGTAGGTAGTCTCATGTATGCTATAATGTGTACTAGGCCAAATATCTGCTTTACCGTAGGCATGGAGCATGATATCAGTCTAACCCAAGAAAGGATTAATGGATGGCAGTAAAGAACATACTCAAGTACCTTAAACGGAATAAGTAGTGTTGTTTGGTTTACTAGTCAGACACCTTTTATCCTTTGGGTTAAACAGATTCTGATTTTCAGACGGACTGAGATTCGAAGAAATTAACCTCCAGTTATGTGTTTACTTTGGGAGGCAGAGCCGTAACATGGAGGAGTGTGAAGCAAAAATGCATCATGGATTCCACCATGGAAACCGAATATGTGGTCATGACAGAGACCTCAAAGGAGACGGTTTGGCTCAGGAGCCTTTTGATAGACCTAGATGTGGTTCCGAGTATTCCTTTGAGTATCACGGTTTCTTGTACAACTCAGGTGGAGTGGCAAACTCAGAGGAACCACGGGCCCACAAGGCAAGTAAACACATTGAGAGGACACATCACATCCGTGATATAGTAAGAAGGGAAAAAGTAGTAGTGTCCAAGGTAGCGTCGGACTACGACTTGACTAATCCTTCAAAGAGCCTGGACGGTAAAACGTTGGAGATGCACTTAGAGGGATTTTGGGTGAGACGTGTAGTGGACTTGCTTTAGGTATAAGTGGGAGATTTGTGATCTCATGCGACACATATTGTATACTCTAAAACATGTTTGAGTATAAGTGGGTGATTGTTAGGGTTTGTATACCTTAAAGAATGCTTTATGCTTGGACGATGTATCAAACCTTTTTTTCAATTGCACTTTAATGAGAATAAATGTTTCTATCATTGGTTTGTCATATATATTATATATATATATATATATATTGAATAGAAAACAAGTCCATTTATTACAATTGTAGACTGTGTAGTGGATCTATGATCACATAACGTCACACAGTCGGCTCCTTTGTAATATAAAGTCACAGCCTAGACAGACTTGGATACTCTAGTCAGTAAAGGCTACAATATCATTTTGATGCGACTGACCTTAGCTCGCAGAATGATATCGATATGTATAAGCTGTTACACATGCTTTGCGTATACATATTGAGAGGTTTCACAGTAAGATAAGTTCTAACGTGTTGATACTTAGAACGAGGTCTCGAAAATTAATTCATTTCCTAATCTGTGATGATGACATTAGTATAGGCGGTTGATTATACGCTGCTTTGATTCATCAACGCTTGCGAGTTTTTCGTAACTCTAAATAGTGATGTTTTGGGTAGTAGTCGTCGGCTTAGCCAGAAGTGCTCGAGTGTCAGTCGTACAGAATCGCGTCTTGGTGACACGAGTTGATTAAATCCGCGTGAGGCGTTCAGAAAGGTTTATTATATAAGAAACCTGGCCGGTTGAGAATTTATTCCATATGTAATATTAAAGGTCTGAACCGGATCACTCACGAATAAATATATTAATTAATTGTGAGTTGTCAGCTAACTCAATTAATTAATGGATTTAGAAAATCTTAAACGCGAGTAAATAATTAATGACAAAATGGTTGCGTCCGTAATTCGAATGAATCAAGATGAGTTCAATATTTATCATATAGTGGAGTCGATAAATATTTATAATAGAACTGCTCTTTATTGCATTTACATGGAGTAATTAATTGGGGGACAATTTAATTTAAATTAATTAATTTAAGTCTAAAGGTTGGGCCAACCAATTAATTAAATTCAATTGGGCCCAAAAGGAGACTTCAAAATTCATTTAATCTAATTATGGATTTTTCCAAGCCCATATTAATTTTAAATATAATTCAAATTTGAATTTGAATTATTGTTGTAACTGCTAGAGATAAAGAGATGATATAGTTGCTATTATTTGAGATCTAATTCATTCTCCTTGAAAACCCTATCCTAGCCCACTACATCTATAAAATAGAGAATAAGAAGAGCCACTTTCTCTCTCCTAAGAGAAACCGGCGGTCAATCATTAAGAGATTTAATTCTCTTAATTTCGAAAATTCCATAGTATTCTACGCTGTGTAGTCTCAGTCTTCTTTTCTCTTGACTTCTAGATAGATTCGCCCACACGTATTCTAGAAGATAGAAGGGTAATAGGATAGAAGTTCCTAAGGTTGGCTCTTGGTGGAGATCAAGATTATAGATCCAAAAGGTGTTGATTGCGGATCGTTGCTAGCGATTCAAATCGCTTCTCCACAAGCGGAGGACTAGCATAGGAGAATGTATAATTTACTTTTTCCGCATTATATTCTCTTATGTGATGTTAAGAATTAATTGTTTATGTAATTAATTAATCTATGGATTCTGCGGTTAAGTGAGCCTCTTATACGAGTTCCATCATTGATAAAGACAATATTCAAGGGCATATGTGAAAATATAGAAGTCTTAATTCAATAAGACTTCTTAAGCTGCACATGTGCTTACATTTACATAAAAAGAACCCACTGCATAGGCATGAACGCTAGTATCTTTATAAATGACTACCCACTAATATCATCTACTGGTTGTCCATACTCATACCAAGTGATTCCATTAACTGTTCTACATAACTAATAATCCTTCTATTTTCTACCAAGTAGTTAATGCACTCTTTTACAAGCTGCTTTGGTGCTTCAAATCTGTTGACAGTTCATTAGCTCGTATTAATGCATCCTTCTTCATATGTAAGATCTTAATGAATTCTAATCATTTTCAAAAGAGTTAATTACTGCATTCACTAGTTTCTGCACATTGTAGCTTGTTGTCTCTATTTGTATACTTTGAATGCATCTAAACATCCAAATCATTGACAATAGTGTATGGTGAATTGAGTCGTTGATACACTAATGTGATGTCAAAATAGTTTTTGCTAGCTACCTCTATGAACTCAGGATCTGAGTCTTTGATGTGTGGTTTAACATTATCCGGTTGGATAAAAATCTTTTTAGAAGCCCCTTGAGGCCACTTGACCATTATTGTTGGTATAATATGCATTTAGTACACATTAAAGATAAGACACATTAAAAGTAAGATTCATTTATTGTTTGTATAATCTGCATTTAGTACATATTAAAAGGTAAGAAATATTAAAGGTAAACTTCATTTATTGTTGCATCGAATGCATTTAGTACCTAGTAAAGGTAAGAAACATTTATTGCTACATAGTTAACATTTATTCATTACATATTGGATCTATTGTAGTTAGTATACAACCATACATATTGACATTGCATCTCATCCATATCTCCTTAGATTTTCATACTTTTTGTATCAAACACTCTTTGATGACATCTTTAGTGATTGACTAAATTGGTTTGTTTTCTAAAATGCCTTAACTCTTATTTTTGTTATTCCTCTTTGTTGGTACTTAGTTCAGTAAATGAGAATATCTCTATTTTTCCATCAAACACTACATTGCCATTATCATCGAATATGGGCCTGTAAACTGCACACATGAACATTACTTTTTTGATAAACTTCTTAGTCTTGCACGTCCTATGTGGTTCGACCTCCCCCGGTGTGAGGTAGAACTTGTGGGACGTTTTTGAGATGTGGAACCACTTCTCATCTATGTGTATAATGTTGTTCATGCTTTTAAATTTCAGAATATTAAGAACATGATAAAAATACAAAGCATCTAATGAAAAACTTAACCTTAACAATTTGTTTGGAGCCGTAAGATTAGGTTTGATGGCGTCGCTGTGTGATTTGATTAGTCTTCTATTAACCACCTTCAAACTGTGCTCTTGCTATAGTTTATTCCCCTTGCTAATTTCCTGATTGTTGATCATTTGAACAATTTTAGACTCTCAATTAGTTCCAAGTCTATCTGCACTCTTTTTGGCCTTGATGTGCACTTCCTGGATTGCACTTTAATCATCTCACTCATTGCTTTCTTTTCTTTTGCAATAGCCAGATCCTAGAGACAGTACGTATGCAGCAATTAAATCTGGTGGTTGCATCCTTCATGGCTCCTCAGTTCAGTTTGCCATCTTTCGAATTAAGAAAAAGAAGTAAGAAAAATTTTATTTTTTTGTTTCTGTTTTGATATCCTTCTCTTTCCTCATACTTTTGTGTTTGAAACAAGAATGTAAAGTGTAATGCTTTCTGTTTTAGTTAGAACACTTATTTGTAGTTGAATTTTCGTGGGAAATTCAAATTTTAATTGAAAGTTCTACCTTGACGCATTTCTTAAAATTTTGAAGTTCTGCTTTCTGTTGCCTTGGTTTATTTTTAGGTTGATTTCAATTTCTGAATTATGATAATTAAATTGAAAAAATAATCAATCAATTAGTTAATTAAACTGAAAAAATAATCAATCAATTAATCTGCTAAATTTATTAATCAATTAATATGCTAAAATAATTTGATAAATTAATTATTTAATTAATCTGTTAATTTAATTAAAGAATTAATTTGGTAATTAATTTAATTAATTAATTTGTAAATTTAAAAAATTGGTATATAAATTAAATCAAACAAAAGAGAGATATTTAAATGAGTTGAAGTTCATTAAGAAAATACTTAAAGAACATCAATACATTTAAAAACAAAGTATTGATTTACGTGTGAAAAGTAAATACGACTAATAAGGTCTAACTGAAGGAGTGTTTACCGAAAAGCTTATGGTAAACACGCACGAGTCTAAATGACCTAAAGCTTTTGAGAAACAATTTTCACAAAAATTTAAAGCCAAACAAATTAGTGTGTGTACTAGTAGAATTTTACACCCTGCCATGCGTGATAATATTGTTTCAACTTATTTTAAACTTTCAGTATGTGACATTGTTTAGATCAGACCCACTGTTCGATAAAGGGACTCAGTAACGGGTACGAGGAATATTTCCAGCCGATATACTTCCAATTTATTTTATTAAATTGCTCGCAAGAGTACGAGTTCGTTATAAATTAATAAGTTGACCCTAAGTCGTATTCTCAAGGAAGGCTAAGGAGGGCTTTATCTATGTTGCAGAATAGAAAGCAATTAAAAAGAAGGGGTTTTGATATTTTAACTAATCTAATTAATCTATCTAGGCAAATGAAATTAAAGAATTTAAAATACGAATTACCTAGGCGAAAATTAATAAAACGATTAAATCCTAAATCTAAGAACAAAGAATTAAGGAAACTGAATTTAAACATGCCTTGAATTGATTAATTAACATGATTGAAAGGTTTGATTAATGAATTGAAAATTAATCAAGAAAAGAGCAAAAATAAAATAGATCATAAAGCAATAAAGAAAGCAGTAAAAGAAATCACGAATATAAAAGGTAAATAATGCATTAAAGTACTCTGGGTTTGAATCACGAACGAAATTGAAAAACGAATGGAATGGAAATCTAGACTAATAGTGTTTTCTCTCGTGGTCTAAACCCTAAAAAGTAATGTGAAGGAAGTGAAAAACATGTAGAAGAAGAAGACGACGCTGGTTTAAATAAGGGCTTAGAATTCCCGCCAGGGTAGCGCTCGCTAGGGGCCAGCGCTCGCTACCCTGACTCTCTGTTCAATCTTCACGCGTAGGGGGCCAGCGGCCGCTAGGGGGGTAGCGGTCGCTAGCCCCCCTCTCTGTCCGTCCAACGTATTGCAGGGGGTAGAGAGTGCTAGGGGGTTGCGCTCGCTACCCCCACGCTCTGTTGTGGGAAAATCCATGGGGTAGTGATCACTAGGGGGTGGTGACCGCTACCCCCTCGTTCTGCCTAAGAGACCTAGTGATCACTAGGGGGGTAGTGATCACTACCCCTACGCAATGTCTTCAATCCTTCTTTTTCAAGCCTTTTCATCTCGTTTCTCTTTTCGAGTCTTGCTACTCCGTTTTTGTCAATCATAACCTACAATGCAACATATAGAAGACCAAAGCATCAATCCGAACAACAATAATCAACATTATGAATCTAAAATGCGAGAGAAATGAGACCAAAAATAGAGAAAACAACCTCCCATACACAACACCTTGCTTGTCCTCAAGCAAGTCTAAGCTCAACACAATACGGGAATTTCAAAATAAGAAACAAGTTTAATCACGCGACAATACTCCTATTTATTACGAATGCTTCAATAAAGATCATAAGACTAAGCATTATCACTAACACATGTTTTCCTCATAATTGCAACTTCAATCCGATCAAACTCAATTTATCAATCAACGATCCGGTTTTCAATCACCCAAGGCTAGACTTTATAACAATTAATCAATTCAATCCCATTTTTTTTATAGTGATATATAGAACAATAGTCACTAGGTGTGAACATCGGTATAATCCGAGTATCCTAGTGTGGTTTCCTATATTCATTCCTCGAATTCACAATTTCTTTAGATTTCGTAGAAGAAGAGGGGTAGAGTTCTTATCACTTATTCAAAACAATTCAATTGATTCAATGTTAAGGCCATTCGAGCCAATTTCAGAAAGAGTGGGTTATATGGCCAAAAGTCACGAGATATGAACATTTAGAGGTCATCTAAAGTGTTCTCGTGTGGTTTCCCATGCTCATGGTTCCCAGAAGAGCAGAAGCCTCCCAACTTAATCTCACAATTTATACAATTTAAACACGAGTCTAGTACCTCAAGCAACCTTATACCAAATCAAAGATGCCGAGAGTTATCACATCAATCCATCACAACAGAGTACCCCATGACAGTCATGATCAAACGCAAAGCTCGTCACTAAATCAAAGACTTACATCAATTTTTCATGATCATATTGAAGCATAATCAAACATGCACTTTCATCAAAATTAATCACTAATCACATCGAACTTAGACACACAATTGGATAAGCATGCATCAACAACTAGCACATCTAAAAATACGCCGCATACTAAAGAAATACATGCACAACGCCCCCTCCCCCCCCCCCCACAAAGAAAGAAACAATGTCCTCATTGCGACAAGAAGATCAAGAGGGAGGAAGGAAAATACCCGAGTCGGGGTGATGCGGCGGCAAGGACGTGTGATCATCAAAGATAGAGATTCAATCAAGCAAAAATAGAAATCGAAACCTGAAAGAGAAACACCACAAGCAAACAAAACAACAATAAAAGGGAAATAATGAAAATGAAACAACCCGGAAAAAACAAAAATAAAGGAGAATAAAGCATACTAAACAGCAGTGAGAGGTCACTGCTGATCTGGTGGAGGTGGAGGTGGATCATCATAGAACGCCCAGCTCGACCACTGAGCATTTAGCTCGGTAATCCGGCAGTTGTTCTCGACAATCTGCTGCTCTATCCTCCACTGACTCGCCATCATCGAGGTGTTGTACCCTCCAAAATCACGGTAAAAAGTACGAGCCGTGGAGGGTGAATAACGTCGAATGGGGTGCGTTAGAAATTTCGCCGAAAAGTAGCGGCAGCGGCAGTGAGCAAGTGGCGTCCGATGGTGGTGGAAAGAGTCTCCGGTAGGTGGACATGGGTGGTTGTGGAATGGGGTGAGAGAGATGGTGGATGGAAAAATTAAGGGAGGAAAAGTGGAGATGATGAATTTTGATGGAGGTTTTGGAAGAGGTGTGCGTCGTGGGAGAGGAAAGAAAAGGGGAAGAAGAAATTTGTGATAAAATTTGTGTGGAGGACGAGAGAGAGAGAGACGTGGGATAAAAGATGGATATGTTTGATTTCGTAGAAGGTGGCGGCTGCTAGGTAGGCCGAGCTGAGGGCTAGTGACTGCTCCTACTTCGACGTCCTATCTGAGGCTCTCTTCCAAGATTTATGCTCCTTCGAATGCTTCCTCTACACTGGAATCCTGCACAACAGAGTTCTCGGTCAAGGTATCAATAGAATCAATAAATGCACAATCCTCAGTGGAACTAACAGAGATCATAGCATTTTGCTTATGCACAGAAAATGAAACTGACTCTTCTAACACTGACATCTTAAGATTACCATTCTTAACATCAATCAAAGTGTTAATAGTTGCCATAAAAGGTCTACTTAGCAGTAAAGTATGATCACGCTCATTCTCATGCACATCACCTATCTCTAGAACAACGAAATCCATAGGCACAATCAAACCACCAACACTCACAAGATTGTTCTCAATAATACCTCTAGGATATCTAACAGAACGATCAGCTAACTGTAAACTCATGCGTGTGGGTTTTAACTCTCCTAACTCTAATTCTTTAAAAATTGAGTAAGACATTAGATTAATACAAGCACCTAAATCAAGCATACCTGTCACAGTCTTACCATTTCCTAGAGCGATGGGGATGACGAAACTACCTGGATCTCACAGCTTCTGAGGGAGAGGCTGTTGCATGATAGAGCTGGCTACCTCGGACACCATCACGGACTCGTCATTATCAAATCTTCTCTTCTTGGAGGCAAGCTCCTTGAAGAACTTGAGATAGGATGGAACATTACGAATGACCTTCAATAGGGGCAGATTCACACGAACTTGAGAAAACATTTTGTAGAAGTCCTTAAATTGTTGTTCCTGCTTCTCATTCCTCAGTGTGCTCAGGAAGAGAATTGGTGTCTTGTACGGGTTGACCGCCTTGTGCAACTGAATAGCTGGCTGCTCCGATTCCATCTCCTTCTTCTCCTCCTTCTCCTCCTCAGCTTCCGGGAGCTCCACTTTGTTATCCACGTGCTTGCCACTACGTAGAACAGTAATAGCTTGCACCTGGTGTGACGTATGTCCCTGTCCCGGTATCCTTCCTATCTGTAGCTATTGCTGCACCTGATTCATAGCTCCAGATATTTGCCCCACTTGATTCTCGAGGCGTTTGATAGTAGCCTCTTGAGCCTCTTGAGCCAGTTTGCTCTCCTGCATGAAAGCTGCAAGACTGTCCTCAAGAGATGATTTAGGCTGAGCCGATCGCGGTGCAGATGGAAACTGTGGCTGGAACTGAGGTAGCGGCGGTTGGGGTAGCTGCTGATAATGAGGTGGCAGCTGCTGATATGGTGGAGGAGGTGGATAAACTCTAACTGAGGTAGGTAATATGGCTGATGTGGCGGATAATACCCATGTTGAGGTGGGTAGTACTGCTGTGGAGGTGCATGTCGGGTAGGAAAATTTGAGCCTTGGCCTTGATTCAGCCCCTTCCACGTAGAGCTGTTCTGCGCTCTCCATCCTGAAGTCGGCTGGACTGGATGTTGCTCGAATGGCTATCGTGGCGGGAAGCCTTGTGAAGCATAGACTTCCGCCTTTCCTTCATAAGTCATCTCTGCCATCCTGGTGCATTGATCTTCATTATGTGTCAGATCACCACAAATTGAGCACGGCTCGGGTGTGGGCTCGTGCTTCGCTATTGCAGGAGGCTTACTCATCTTCAACTCTTGGAGCTCTCGCATCATATCGGCCATCTGCTTCTTGAGGTCTGGGCTCACTCCAATCTCTCGGACTTCCACTCTCTTGGATCGGGAGATTTTCTGCTGCGAATTAGTGGCTAGAGTCTTGAAAATCTCTATCGCCTCGTCAGCCGTCTTCTCAGATATATTTCCTCCAACCACTGTATCCACCATGAACTGATAAGTGTGCTGCAACCCATTGTAGAAAATCTGCCAAAGAAGTTCAGGCACAATCTAATGGTGCGGGCACTGCTGCTGGAGCCCTCTGAATCTATCTAGGGCCTCGTGAAAAGGCTCGTCAGGCTCCTGAGCAAACTGCATGATCTGAAGTCAGATCTGCTGCGTCTTATGGTTCGGATAGTACTTGAGCAGAAATGTAGTACTCACCGCCTTCCAATAAGGTAACGATTTTGCTGGAAGGGAGAGATACCATGACTTCGCCCTATCCTTAAGTGAATAGGGGAAGCACTTCATGAGCAGCTCGTCCTCGATGATAGTCTGGAGTGGAATAGATTGGACAACTGTGCAAAATTCTCTGATGAATAGGAGTGCGTCTTCATTAGGTAGCCCGTAGAACGATGGAAGCAAATTAATGTGGTTATGCTTCAATTCATAGTTCATCCCCGTAGCCGAGAGCACGATGGCAGATGCGGTAATGCCATATGTGGGCCTGGCAAAGTCTCCGAGTTTCCTAGGGGCTTCGTCTTCCTCGACCATTATGACTAGTTGTTCTTCGAATAATGATGCGAGGTTGACAACGTCCCTAAATCGCTCCTCAAGCACGACTTCTCTTCTATTGATGTTGTCAACGTAAGGCACCAATTCTTGTCTCAAGCTTCGGCGACCAAGCATACACAAACCAAAAGAAGATCAAACGCACCTTGCGGGAGAAAAGGAATAAACAAAAATAAAAGAAAAATCAAAAGCAACACAAATAAATGCCTAAAGCATTCCCCGGCAACGACGCCAAAATTTGTTTCAACTTATTTTAAACCTTCAGTATGTGGCGTTATTTAGACCAGATCCACTGTCCGATAAAGGGACTTAGTAACGGGTACGAGGAATATTTCCAGCCGATATACTTCCAATTTATTTTATTAAATTGCTCGCAAGAGTACGAGTTCGTTATAGATTAATAAGTTGACCCTAAGTCGTATTCTCAAGGAAGGCTAAGCAGGGCTTTATCTATGTTCCAGAATAGAAAGCAATTAAAAAGAAGAGGTTTTGATATTTTAACTAATCTAATTAATCTATCTAGGCGACTGAAATTAAAGAATTTAAAATACGAATTACCTAGGCGAAAATTAATAAAGCGATTAAATCCTAAATCTAAGAACAAAGAATTAAGGAAACTGAATTTAAACATGCCTTGAATTGATTAATTAACATGATTGAAAGGTTTGTATTAATGAATTGGAAATTAATCAAGAAAAGAGCAGAAAGAAAATAGATCATAAAGCAATAAAGAAAAAAAGCAGTAAAAGAACTCACGAATGTAAAAGGTAAATAATGCATTAAAGTACTCCGAGTTTGAATCACAAACGAATCCACAACGAAATTGAAAAACGAATGGAATGGAAATCTAGACTAATAGTATTTTGTCTCGTGGTCTAAACCCTAAAAAGTAAAGTGAAGGAAGTGAAAAACGTGTAGAAGAAGAAGACGACGCTGGTTTAAATAGGGGCTTAGGCTATGGGCCAGTGCTCGCTACCCTGGCTCTCTATTCCATCTTCACGCGTAGGAGGCCAGCGGCCGCTAGGGGGTAGCGGTCGCTAGCCCCCATCTCTGTCCGTCCAACGTATTGCAGGGGGTAGTGAGCGCTAGGGGGTAGCGCTCGCTACTCCCACTCTCTGTTGTGGGAAAATCCATGGGGTAGTGATCACTAGGGGGTAGTGACCGCTACCCTCTCGTTCTGCCTAAGAGACCTAGTGATCACTAGGGGGGTAGTGATCACTACCCCTACGCAATGTCTTCACTCCTTCTTTTTCACGCCTTTTCGTCTCGTTTCTCTTTTCGAGTCTTGCTACTCCGTTTTTGTCAATCATAACCTACAATGCAACATATAAAAGACCAAAACATCAATCCAAACAACAATAATCAACATTATGAATCTAAAATGCGAGAGAAACGAGACCAAAAACGGATATAACAAATATAAGTATAATATAATTTCCTATATATATATGAATATTTGTTTAATAAGTACAATAATTATTTTATTTTTAAAGATTAGTGATTGTGAAATATATTATTTTATGATTTATCCTATATATGTTTGTTTAATAACTGTATATTAATTATGACACACAAAAATATTTTGTGGACGTATAACCTGAATTAATTAAAAAATTTTTAGACTATTTGTTATTAAGACACGACCTTTTAAATTAGTGATAAAAATTATATTTTTATAAATACAACATAACATAAAGTGTTCTAATGTAAGAGTTGTTAATAATTTTATAACAAAATAGTCAAATAATACTCTCTCTAGCACACTTTAGTTGTCTTGTTTTTTTTATAATAATACAATCAGTTAAATATAAAATAAGACTATTAAAGTGGAATGGAGAAAGTACTAATTAAAAGGGAAGAATTAGAATTTAACTAACACAAACTCGAATAACTAACAGGAGGTTGAGATCAGAAGATCTATATATATATATATATATATATACCACTTAAACCTGTTGTTAAAGATGGAAGTCAATTACACTTAACTTACTGTAAAAATAAGCAAAATAAATGGTTAAATTTAAAAGAAAAAATAACCAAAATGTATTATTAGTTGATCTTCAAAGAAATATGTAACATTTTTTTATTTCACCTAAATAAATATACCTACTTTGATCGATTGCTTTAGTGTGCTCTCTTTTTAAGTGTTAGTATCAGTTAATCTAATTGTGTTTACCAAAAAAGTACATAAAAGATCAAACAATTCAATACAACACACATATATAATAGGCACATATTTACAATAAATTCCATATCAAAATTTTAACTGAACATATAAAAATATCATAAGAGATTATTGTCCATCAATGATAATATTAAAAGACACACAATCAAAAAAATAAAATGCACAAAAAAATAACAAAATGACATTATATTTTCAGTCTTCAAAATAATTTAATAGCTCGCGTCTGTCGAAGTAATGTGATTTAAAATAAATTGAAGTTAAATATAAAAATGAAAAACAACAACAAAAAGTAAAAAGAAAATTTTTTAACAACTAAAGAATAAAACAATAGAAAACGTTATTGGTAGAGTCACTTAATATTTTTCTTCTTGGTTGTTTTCTTCACATCATCCTTCCATGACACACTTAAAATTAATGAATATTTTTTGGACATGGTCTCAAAAATTATATATATATATATATATATATATATATATATATATATATATATTGAGGGATGACTTCAAATAAAAATAGGGTAAATGGTAAAAAATAGAAAATGATCTTGTCCTTTTATTACAAATCTAATGGTTGCGATTCATCCCTTAATTTCATCGTTAAATTACAAAGGATGAAGGACATTTATGTAAAAAATTCGACAGTTTCTAAAATCAAGGGATTTGAAATGGATATGATATCCATTAATTACGGAATTGCAATAGCAAAGAGAAAAACTTCCCTTAACCACCTTTGCTTATTGTTGCATTGTATAGTCATGTAATTTATATATATATATATATATATATATAGTGTTGCACTGTAAAGTTAAGTAATTTGCATTCAACATATATATATTGTACTACTATTTAATTTTTGATAGTTGGAGAAATTTATGGAATAATATAATATTGCAAAAATATTTGAAAATTTCCTTAATTTTCGAAATACAAGAACTTTAATTGGGAAACACAACCGAAAATCACTCTATCGCATGCAATACTGATTTACGTCATTTTGATTGACAATCAAATGTCTGATGCATTACGTTATATTTATTGATGCAGTGTAGTCTGTAAAAGTTATAAATTGGTTGATACTTAAAATATTTCATTCTAATCTAAATGACAATGCAATTTACATGTATATTACAATGTAATTCACATGTAAGTGTGGTGCAACATAATATTATTAAAGAGTACAGAGATCAAATAACATTGCAATTTATACGTATATAATAATGCAATCCACATGTGTATGTATTGCAACGTAAAAAAGTACAACAACATGTATATTTATACGTCTTCGCCGCTGGAGACGCCCATGTCCAGGTGAAGAGCTTGAATAGGAGCGTGGCGAAGGTGGTGGGGCGGTAGATAGTGACGATGTCGGTGTCTTCGACCGCCGAAGTAGCGGATCTCGTTGTCGTGGGGGCAGGGGAGGATTTTGCCGTCGAAGCTGCACATTAAACGGAGGCGCGACTGAAGAACGTCGGTTGTGTCGCCGTGACGGTTTTGGTAATTGGCATGAGTGTGGACACGACAGAATCAGTGGCGGCAAAGTCGAGATTCGTGAAAGAAAGAATGGAGGTGACATCAGGGTTGAAGAAGGCGGTGAAGAGAAGATTTGATCTAGGTTTCATCTACAAAATATTTTCTCTCTCATTCCATATAATATACCGCATATTATCTCTAGTATGATAACTGCAATTCTATAATCAATGAAAGAATTTCTCTTTCATCATACAAATTACGTATTTAACCTTTTCGATATATATATATGGAATATTTTGTTACATTAAAAATCGTATTTTGGCAGTTTTTTGTTGCCGTTAGATGAGAGAAATAAATAGATTAGATTTCTTCCTATTTTTTACTGAAAATTCACTTGAAGTGTATATATATATATATATATATATATATATATATATAAATGTACTTCTTGCTGCTTCTTAAATGCACCTCCAGAGAAAATGAGTACCCGCAAAAAAAAGTAACAAAAATGCCAATATACATGATAACTTTATTTTATTTTATATCCATCAATCAAAACAATGGCAAACAATTAATAAATAGACGTCTAAAACACCCTCTTGCATTAGATTATATTTGCACATCTGACATCCTTATATCAAATTAATCTATAAAGAATTTGAATCATATCCCCATATTTAACTCCTTTCCTCAATAACTTCATGAAATTTGGTTCTAGATTGTGGCAATCCTTGAAATCTGCAAAGCCTCTAAAAGCGCACCAGTCCGCGAAAGAGAGCTTAGTGAAGCCTAGAATGTTGGCCAATAAGAACACCCGCAGCGGTAGGGGTGTCAATTGGGCCGGGTTGGGTCGTTATCAGGTTGACCTGATAACGACCCAACCTGTTAAGGCTAAATTCGAACCCAACCTGTTAAAGATATAGTAAACCCGAACCCGAATCCAACCCGAATGGTCCAAATTCGAATCCAACCTGAACCTAACTTGATTCCAAACTGACATGTTATTTTTTCAGGTTGACCCAACATGATAACAACCCGATAATGACCTGATCCAACCCGATTATATAAATATATATTATTAATAATTATTATTTTAAATAATATATTTATATATTTCAAGTAAGCCGAACCCAACCTGAACCCAACCCGAAAATTTTAGGTTCTTATTGGGTCAACCTGATAAGAACCCGAATCCAATAAAGGCAAACCCAAACCTATTAATATCGTGTCGGGTTATCTTGTCGTGTTGAAAATTGATAGCCTTACGCAGCGGGGCCTCTCGGGTAATAGCCTCTCTGTCTGAGAAACCGAGGTCGGGAAGAGCTAGCCTACCGATGCAGGAGCGGTGTCTCGGGAGGTGAGGCTGCCATTTGAGAGTCTAGGCTTGGTCTCCGAAGCCCGCCGTTGTGGGGTGGGTCTCCGAAGACCCACTGATTTTATTATTATTTTTTATTTTTAATTACAATTTTCAACTAAAAATACACTATGTCAATCCCACATAGGGATGGCAATCGGGTCGGGCGGGCGCGGATATGGCCAAACCATTTTCGTACCCGCAAAAATAATCCGCGCCCGCGACCCGCCTGCGACCCGCGAAGGGTATGAGATCCCCACCATACCCGCGAACCCCCGCGAAATGAAGAGATCCGCCACCCGCGACCTGCGACCCGCGAAACCAAATATATCAAAAAATATGAAAACAGTGCTTCCATTCTTTAATTCAAACATATCACAACAAATACATAACATATCACAACAAATCCATAATTCATAATAAAATTTAGAAATAAAATAATAAAATAAGTTATTAGATGGGTAGGTTTCGCGGGTTCGTGGGTAGGCTTCGCGGGTAATTGGCGGGTAATTCGCGGGTATTTTCGCGGGTAAACGGGTTTCGCGGGTACGGGTATTGCAAAACCATTTCCGTACCCGCGAACTAAACGGATACTAGTTTTAAACCACGAACGTACCCGCGGGTACGAAATGCCCACCAAACCCGCGAATAATCGGGCGGATACCCGCGGGTTTCGGGTATCCGCGGGTCGATTGTCATCCCTAATCCCACAATTTGACATATCTAATATATTTTAATTCTAATTTTTATTTTTCTAATTAATGTATTTAAATTATAATTTTTTAAATTAAAATTAATATAATTAAATCAAAAAATTAAAATTTGAAATTAAATTTAAATTACATATTTTTATATAATTTAAATTAATAAATTTCATTCATAACAAATTTTTCAAAAAAAAACATAAATCATAAAATAAAAATTAAGTAGAGAGACTCACATATGAGAGATTCCCACTGTGAAAAAACAACGCAACCTCTCTAAAATTCTTACACGACGAGCCCGTTTTTTGTGCTCTTTTTGAGCTTGTGTAGGTATAAATCAAGTCTTCTTTTCATTCTTTTTGTATTTGTGTCTGGGAGGACACACTTTTGTGAGACATGTAATTGGAAAAAGTCTTGGGCAAGTCAGACCACATTGCGTGAAAGAGGTAAATTCCAGGTGTTGTAACAACTTGAGCAAGGAACTGATTGCTTAAGATAATGTACCGTGCGGGATCTGGACATGACATTACAAAGCTGGAAGGTGAGGTTTTTTTGAGCAACACCTTGGGCAAGCCGTTCGGAGACTCTTTGTCCCCAAGATAGAGTACCTGACGAATGAGGAGATGAAAATGAAAGATTTGACGAGATCTTTGGAGGACCGGATGCAGATTTTAACCGTGGAGCACAAACAAGAAAAGATATGCTACATAAGAAAAAAATCAAGGTGGTCGACTGTTGGAGATACTAGTGATCCACTCAATAAGGAAAGAAGATCTTCCATACAAACCCTAGCCGCCACCAAGACGAGTTGGATCCTGAGCAAGACGATGCACGAGTCAAGACCTTGAGCAAGAAGACGAGGAGAACATTCGTCTAGAATACTTTATGACACATGAAGAAGATTGGAGAAGAAGAAAGAGTAGTTCCGGCAAGTCAGAAGGCAAGATGCATACGACGCATGTCCTGACCATGTCCTCTAGCAAGGTGCGGAAGATCCTGACAGCAGCGAGAAAATAAGGAAATAAATCTTTATTTTCTTACACAATGGATATGCACGATTTGGACCTCATTGATGATAGAGATGGATATATTTGGTATATTTATGAAAGGAAATAAATCACTTAAAACTCTGGCTTGCTTAGAACTTCATGAGACTAACCCATAACCCACTTAGCTTCTATATAAAGCATTGGTCGCAGCAGCAGTCTGCATAGAGACAGATAGAGAGCATAACTTGAAGTACGTGGAGGAGAGCCGCTGCTGCTGCACGAACCACTCACATAACTTGAAGTACGTGGAGGAGAGACAAATATAGAACGTAATGGGACTCACCCATAACCCACTAACTTGAAGCCTTCAAACACCTTTTATTTTTCTTCTATTTATTTGCCTTGGTCAACGTTGGTCCTGCCATGGATTTTTTTCTGTTATCTATTTAATTATAGTACGTTTTCCTTTTATCTTTTCTTTTTCGCTTCTTTTATTTATGTTTAGGTAATTTTAATACTTGGTTTGAGTTAAATAAGTTTAGCTAAAATCAACTTATGGTGAGGTCTAACTTGGTTAACGTAGTTGCATGTGTGTGTTCCTAAACGCTGGATCTGATTCCATACAACTTGATTGATTCCATGGCGCTATCATCTTGGGCAACATCAGATTACCATTGTGAACTGGAAACTCCAAGTGTTAGTGACTTTTGGCTTGCCAGTCTGAGGGATCAGCGTGGTGATGTAGGTGGGGACGCCACGGGTAGGGTGTCTGAGATGGAGTGCTCGTGGTTGCGCAGCCCCGCTAATGCCTATTTGGATATGTTGGAGTAAGCTTGACTTGAGCGCGAGCTTGGACAAGGGGGATAAGGGGATGAGTAACCCTTACCTTCTGGGCTGAAAAAGTATGCTGGACGAGACTTATGTGGCTACGTGACGAGTAAAAAGGGGGTTGTCTGAGTGATGCGTTTGGGTGGTAGGAGTAAAACCCCATTCTTACTCTCACATTTAACCAATAACATGTGTATACAACGAGAATCTTTGTACCGATAAGCAAGGCGTAACAAGTTGAACCCCAAGCCAAATATCTTTTTTTTGCTTTTTACTTTTCTTTAGTTTTATTTCAGGTTTTAGTTACTTCCCTGCCCGAGGCAGGTCCTTTATAAAAATATATAAAATCGCGACAGAGAGAGAGAGAGAGTACATCAACTCCATGTGTGATTGACCCCATATTTACCAATAGCGGAATCTAGTGTAAAGGATATGAAAATTATAACTTTATCTTGATTGTGTGATAACGACTGAGCCCCGTTAGTACTCCACCAAAAGAGTACCATTTTATTACGAAAATACCCTCGAAAGACTCTCGAATAGATGCTCTAAGGAGTTCACTGCGTCGCACTCGATCAACCCCTGACATGCATGAACTTTATGAATTCATTATTTCTCAATTTCTCAATTAATTGATTGTAGAGCAATTAAATTGATATAAATGGATGAAAACCTTAGTTTTGATAAGAGATCCATCGACAAGATGAAGGGACTTGAAGGTTGAGATCTATATGGACCACTTTAGAGGAATATCTGATTGCATCTTTTGAGAGTTGGCTTTCCATCATCTCCAACAACACCTTTCTATTCACGGATCAACGCTCCAGATTCCCCATGCACAATAGTAATTCATAAACCAATATTTCAAATGGTCATGACAAATCAAATTAAGGTGGTCCTCGTAGAGTTTATAATCTCTTTAAAATAGCTTATAAGTTCGTTGAAAATATTTGACAAATTAAGCTTCTTGAGAGCTTATAAGTAGTAAAAATAAGTTCTTGGAACTTATAAGTTGTTCAAAAAATAAATAGCGCTAATTCAATTTATTTTTCCATAAACTTATAAGCTGCAACAAAATTACATAAATAATCATACAATATTTTGTAATTACCATATTTACTCCAACAAAATCACATATGAAGAGCTTAAAATACTAAATATTTTATTATCTTATAAGCCCTTTAAAAGTTCTTATAAGCTCATTTATCCAAACACTTTGACAACTTATAATCTCATAAGATATGTTATCGTATAAATTATTTAAAATAAATTTAGCCAAACACCCTCTTAATTTTAATTCGTACTAATCAATGTGTCTTTCTGCAGAGTTGTTATGCCAAACACCATTTTCGAAGTGGCAAGTCCTGAAATTACTGATGTAGTTGCCAAGTTGCATAGCAACATGCATTTATATGATCATGTGAGTGCATTGATTTCAAATAATTTTATTTTTTAATCAATTATATAAATTTAAGAGAGTGAGAGAGAACAAAATAGTGATGCCAATCAGGTCAACTCACTTGATTTCGGGCTAGCCCGCCGGACTAAAATATTTATGATGAGTTCTGCGATTTTGTGAAGATGAGGGTACTTTATGAAATCGAATATGTTTGGATTATGAATTAATCCACAACAAATAATAAAAAAAAGAGTATGAAAGTTCCAAGAAGTTTGGATATCATAACTCAAATATTGTGATGAAAAACAATCGCAAGCAGCTGGGTCTTTATCTCGCCGGCAGAGCCTGCAAAACATGACTGGAGAATGGTTGGAGTTCTCCGAGGAGAGACTCCGACGCTCAAGTTAGTACATTGTAGACTCGAGAGTATAATGTAACGAACGCGTGAGTATTGTGAACAAATGTCTAGAATGTAGTGTATCTCAAGAATGAAAATGAATGGGGTACATATAGTGTAAGATATAAGGATAGAATAGTAACATTACCTTGATAACTACATTTGATTCATAGTACATGTTGTTGAAATCCTCTCCAATAGAGAAATACCACGTCCGCAAGGGACCACCTGATTGTTGAAGTCCCTTTCGTCCGCATGGCAGCTTTGAAGGGTACAAGAGGGACAAAATCTGACATGTGTCAGTCTTGACCACTTCATGCAATCCGCACTCCATCCGACCCGCAGACCTAAAACAAGTATGGGCTCAATGATCGGGTCTGAGCTCATCACACTAGTAAAAAGCCCAATACGAAATATACGTGCTCTGCTCTTTAAAGTCTATTGGCTCTGGCTAGAGGAGACCATCATTTTACAAATGGGTTCTGCCACAGCAGACCTCAAGCTCATTTATTCATCCTCACTTTAGCTAGCAGAGCTTACACAAATTCCTTATTTTATTACTCTTAGTCCTTAAATAGCTTGAATAACTTATAAGATAAGTTATGCTGATATTCATCCATATCAGCTTCTCTCCCCATATAGTCTCAGAGGAGATATGCAATCCATATCAGCTTCTCCCCCCATAAAGTCTCAGAGGAGATATGCAATACCTCTGAGAATTAAGCTTCAAAAGTTTATTATTTAAAATATTTATGATGAGTTCTGTGGTTTTTCTACTTTGTTGATGGCCTTTTTGTAATTTTATGGTTGTACCCTTGGGTATCGCACCTCATCATTTTCTAACATAACGTGTAGAATTTGTAAATTACCCTTTTGATTATTAACTTATAGTGTCTGTCTTTTCACTGTCCTGTCCTTGGAGACTTCAACCGTCGCCTGATCCTAACCGTAGGATTATTAACTTCCTTTGCATCGGGACACTACACCTGTCCCTTTTTTATTTCTAACTTTTACCCGACTATGCCGCCTATAAAATGGAGCCTTAGAGGATTATTTTGAAAAACTTTCAACATTTCCCCCTCCCTGCTATCTTAAACTTCCAATCTCACTTTCTCTCGAAGGTAATCTCATTCTTGTTTCTATGTAACTTTATTTTCTTTTCTCTATGTAAAATTCCTTGTTATGCATTTATTTTGCAGTATGTTGGACGACCTGGAGGTGGAATACCAAATGCAGACGAGTTTATGTGAATACATCATGCAAACTCTAGCCGACGAGCGGGTTAAACATGGAGAGAACATTCTGAACACAGTCTCGGAGTCCTATCGCAGGGGTTTCGAGGCAGGTAAAGCCTCCTTTGATAACAAAGCCTATGTTTGCGGAGAAAAAATAGGGGCATAATTGTGCCATAACGCCATTCTCCTCTCCCCATTCAGGCAGAGGCTATTTCATCGAATAGTCTCTGATCTGCCAGAGGCTTACCTCTTCTTGCACCAATGTCGTGCTCGTCTTTCTGAGCCTATAGCTCATCGGGCTATTGACATTATCATGGCTACATGCAAACAACTGGGGATGTCCGATCGCTGGAACAAGGTTAATGTGGATAAGGTCCTCCTAAACCTCTTGAAGGATCCTCCAAGCCTTCCTAAGGATCCCAAACACGGGGAGTCCTATCTTTGGTATATGGACATACTAAAACGTGGAGCCCAAGAGTTCCTACAAGTTGACCCCGTGGCTTCTGAAAGTAATCCTGTCTGGGGTTTGGTTCCTTACCCAACGCTCCCCTAGAATGCTAACCGGGTCAACAAACTGTCCCGCCTTTTGCATTCGGTATGGTCTTCGGTCTAATAATTCGCTTGTCTAGTTTGAACTTTGCTTTCCCCACATCTACTTATAGATTTTCTTTACATACAGGTGGCAGGTAAAGGCTATGTCTTAATTTGATATCCTCTAGTCTATGTTTATTTTTGCTGACTTATTTTTGTTTCTTTCTATCAGGAGGCGAGTGGATCCGCTTTCAGTGGAGGGCCAGTCATCGACATCTAGGAGAGCTTCCGGGAAGATGCCAGAGGTCGTAGGGGAGATAGGAAAAAGTGGCACCGCGTCCGAGGAAAGTCGCAACTAACCAGCTCCCCCCATTTTGATAACGCCATATATGGGTCTACTCCACCTTGTGGTTTCTAAAGTGTTTGGGTGTTAGCTAAAGTGTAATTCCCCATTTTTGCCCCCCAAAACACTTTTTTATACTTAACTTTTTGGATAGGTGCCTCTGGTCAGTCAGTTTGATCTGACCATGCACCTTAAATATTTTGTTGGTGCGTTACTTCCCACGTTTTTTCTGCTACTCTCATATTTTAAACTTGTCTTTCTAAAAAAAGACAGAAAGAAAGCAGAAATTCAATGAAGACAGAGATAGAGATATAGAAAGTGTGCCGCGAGTGACGAGTGATCAGTATCCTAGGGATGTGACTCTTTACTCAAAGGATACAACCAGCAAGAGGGTAACTACTATTCTGAGACATTCGAACCAATAGGCTTAAAGCGGTTCTTAACCTCAAGGCTCTTCTCTCGGCATTTGATTTGACCGAGCAAGAACAGAAAAGCAAGTGTCCGAAGGAGCCGGTAACGTCCACGTACGGCTCCGTGAGAAAGGCGGTGGAATTTCATTTGTTACCTATTTATTTTCCGCTATGTTTGTTATATGCAAAACACATTTCATACTCTTTCAGTTATATTCGTTACATCCATATTACATTATAATTTTTTGCTCTGATTTCTGCATTATTTTGCATATGCTATATCGTCGTGCGGATATATATAGAAAGTGAGTATGAAGTGGGAGAACGATAATATGCTTGATTGCGGAGTTTGTCGAAAAAAAATTTCATGCACACTAGGTGCTACATTGAAATTTCAAACAAAATACCCTTTAGGGTCTGAAAGGGGTACTCTAAACATAGAATCTTTTTAAGGTTGCGACGTTCTATGGCCTTGGTAATTCCTCTCCATCTTGGTCAACCAGCCAGTACACCCCTCCCCGCAGGACCTATTTCAAAATAAACGGATCCTCCCAATTGGGTTCTAACTTGCTTGTTTGCCTCAGAGCATTAGCCATGGGCAAGACCAGATCTCCCTTGCAGAACCTCCTTCCTTGCACCTTTTTGTTATATATCCTTTGGATTTGTGTTTTATAGAGATCTGTTTTCAAACGTGTATTTTTTCCCTTCTTTCCTCAATCAGATTTAATTCCTCCCTCAGTTTGCCCTGATTTTCTAACTCCTGGTAATTTATGATTCTTGGAGCGTCCATGCTTACTTCTGCAGGTATCACGGCTGTAGAGCCGTAGATCAAATTAAAAGGTGCTTCTCCGATGGAAGTCTTTGGGCTAGTTCTATAAGACCACAGAACTGAGTCCAACTCCTCCACCCATTTTCCTCTTGCTCCTTCTAGTCTTGCTTTTATTCCATCCAATATGGTTCTGTTAGTTACCTCCACTTGCCCATTGGCTTGCGAGTGAGCAACTGATACGAACCTCTTTTCGATCTTCATTTCTTTACACCAATTTTGAATCATGGAACCTGTGAATTGGGTCCCATTATTAGAGATCAAGATCCTGGGTATTCCAAATCGGCAGCAAATATTTTTCCAAATAAACTTACGTATCATTTTTTCGTCAATCTTAGCTACCTCTTCTGCCTCCGCCCACTTAGTGAAATAATCTACGGCAACGATCAAAAAAGCTCTGCCGCCAGGAGCAGTTGGGAACTTTCCCACAATGTCTATCCCCCATTTATCAAATGGACAAGGATAAAACATGCTTCCTAGCTCTCTGCTGGAACATGAATTAACCTTGCGTGCCTTTGACAATTCTCACACTTCTTTACCCTTTCTTTTGCATCCTTTTCAATGGTTGGACAGAAAAAACCAGCCCTCAACACGTTACAGATAAAATCTTTGTATCCCGTATGACTTCCTGCACATCCCTCGTGAATTTCTCGTAAAATATATTCACCTTCGTGCTCTGCCACACATCTTAGCAGAGGATGTGTGAAGGATCTTCTGTAAAGTTAGTCTCCAATGAGATAAAATCGCGCTAAAACCGCTTTTCCCGGAATCCCTGAGCCATCCGTCTTCTGTCCAGTTCGCAAGTAATTCACAATCGGAATTCTCCAATCCGGATCATTTGAAACTGGTGCTACATCCATGGCCAATGTCTTTTGCTCTGCGCACAAAAGAGTGATTTCCCCGTGCCAAATATGCTCTGCTGCGCTAGCTATCCGAGCGAGGTGATCAACCTCTGTGTTTTCTTCCCTCGGGATCTGCTTTATTTCAAACTTTGCAAAATTCTTCTTTAGATTTTCGATTTGGTTCCCGTACCATACCATCTTTTCTTCTTTCCTTTCATATGTGCCTAGAACTTGTTGAGCAACAAGTTGAGAGTCAGAATATGCAACTACTTCTTGAGTTGTGAATTCCTTCAAAATCTTCATGGCTCTAACCAGAGCCTCGTACTCAACTTCATTGTTCGTTATCCTAAAATTGAACTTGACTGCAAAATGCATATGCTCCTTTTTCTTGGGTTATAATAAAAATATTCACTCATGCACCATCCTTTGTAACTAAGCCATCAACATATACGATCCAAATCCTTTCCTCGTGTGATCTTGTAGACTCCTGTATGAAATCTGCCAAAGCTTGAGCCTTAATAGCGACCCTATTCTCGAATTCTATATCATACTCACTGAGCTCCACAACCCATTTCACCATCCTACCCGATAGATCTGGTCTTCCAAGGATCTGCTTAAAAGGCAGATTAGTTCTAACCTTTACCCGATGAGATAAAAAGTAAGGCCTTAGCCTCCTTGCAGCTACCATGACCGCCAGAGTTGCCTTTTTCATATCCGAATATCTAAGTTCCGGACCTTGAATCATTTTGCTCACGTAATAAATTGGTTTTTGATTCGCCTTCACCTCCCTCAATAATACCGCACTTACATAAGCTTCTCTCACAGCGAAGTACAAGTACAGCTCTTCTCCGGGCTCTGGCTTTGTCAGAAGATGCAAAGTTGCCAGATGCTCTTTCAAACTCTGAAATGTCTCTTTGCATTCCTTAGACCACTTGAACTTAGCTCTCTTGCACAGAATCATAAAAAAGGGAAGACTGCACTCTGCAGACTTATGAACCTGCTAAGAGCAACAATTTGGCCATTTGGCCTTTGAATTTTCCTCAGGGTTCTTAGAGGTTCCATGTCCAAGACTGCTTGTACCTTCGCTTGATTGACTTCAATCCCTTTGGGGGGTCACCATGTATCCCAGGAACTTTCCCGATTTTACTCTGAACGCACACTTGGCCGGATTTAACTTCAAACCATACTTTCATGCTACTGAAAAGGCCTCTTCGAGATTTGCTGTATGCATTTCCTCTTCAAGACTTTTTACCAACATGTCATCCACATAAACTTGCATGTTTGTACCGATTTGATTCTGAAAAATGGTGTCCATCATCCTCTGGTAGGTAGCTCCTGCATTTTTCAAACCGAATGGCATGCTCGTGTAACAAAAAATTCCATCATAGACCCCGAAGGCGCATTTGGGCAAGTCTGCTAGATTCACTTTAATTTGATAGTAACCTTGATATGCGTCCATCATAGACAAAAGATGGCAACCCGAGGTAGAATCTACGAGTTGGTCGATCCTAGGCAAGTGATAGTGATCCTTGGAACAAGCCTTATTCAGGTCCCTGAAATCATTGCACATCCTCCACTTTCCATTACTCTTCTTGACCATCACCGCATTAGATAGCCAAATGGGGAATTGAACCTCCCTAATGTGTCCAACATCAAGCAATTTTTTAACCTCTTTCCTTCTGGCTTGATCTTTTTTTAGGACCAAATTGACGCAATTTTTGCTTGATAGGCTTCACCGTAGGGTCCACGTTCAAACAGTGTAGCGCTATGTCCGTGCTCACCCCGGTTAGATATAAAGATTTGAATGCAAACACATATGCATTCCTTCTAAGGCAGTCTATTACTGCCTTGGCCTCCATACTTTTCATCTGAGTGCCTACATGCGTAACAAAACACGTCTTATGGGGGTATAGCTCGACGATCATAAGCTCGTCTACGGGGATTATCTGTTGCAAGGAAGCTTCCTCTACATCCCTTTATTTCCTCTTTCTCTTTTCCTCACGGCCCTCCGACCTCTGGCACACCTCCTAGGGTGGTACCATTTTTCTCTTTGCTTCGCCCTCCTTTACAGATTGCAAATAACACTTCCGAGACATATCCTGACAACCCATCACTTGCCCGACCATGTCGCCTACAGGGAACTTCATTTTCATGTAGTAAATCGAGACTACCGCTTGGAAAGCATTGAGATTCGGATGACCAACAATAGCGTTGTATGCAGATGGGGTATCCACAATAAGGAAACTAACGGGTCTGGCTATCCTCACCCCTTTTTCTCCCAAGGAAAACATTAATGTCACCGAGCCCAAAGGTATCACCAGTTCTCCGGCGTAACCGTGCAGAGCCGTGGCTATGGGTCTGAGGCTTGCCTCTGAATGCAGTTGCTTAAAACAATTCAAAAATATAACATTTACTGCGCCGGTATCTACAAATACTCTCTTTACATCGTAATTCTCGATGCCAGCCGTGATGACTAGCGCATCATCATTGGGTCTGATCAAAGGTCGGGAATCCTCTGCTCCGGACGAGACATTCGGACACACTAATTCCTCTTGAATCCTCATTACTTCATCTTTCCCCATCAATCCTCCGCCTCTAATGTAGGATTTTCGTGCTTGGTTCGAATCACCTGACGTGGGACCCCCGTATATCATATTAATAGTACATCTGCATGGGGGGGATTCTACTCTGGTAGAGATGGTGGTTGCTCGGGAGCTGTTTCCTTGTTATCATCCATTCGCCTCTTAAAACCCCAGTCAGTCTCTCTTCTTACATATTCTAAAAGATGACCCTCCTTGATCAATTTATCGATTGCTGCATTGAGGTTGCGGCGATCATTAGTCGTATGACCGTAATCATTATGAAATTTGAAGGTTCTCTTGTTAATGGAGTATAAGTTCTCTCAGCTCGGTCCGACCTTTCAAAGGGTTTGCGCGAGTCAGGACTGAACTTTCTTTTATCTTCGACTTTCCTTCTTTCATCTTGAGTCATGTCTCCCCTCCTCTAATCTTTTATCCTTTTTAGGGTTCACCTACTCTAATTTACGGAAATTGCATGTATCTTCCAAGTGTATATACTTTCGGTTCGCGAAAGTAGGTCTTCAAAATCATGAGGCGGTTTTTTCACCAATGAATCAAAAAATAAACCGCTCCTCATACCCTCTAGGAACACGTGCACCTTGATGGACGGGTGCACGTCGGGGGTTTCCAAAACTATCAAGTTGAACCTAGTTAAATATTGTCTCAAGGACTCCTGCTGCTGTTTGATAGTCGTCAAATGCAAAGAGCCTCTAGTAGTTCTTCTGGCACTAGCAAATTGATGCAAAAATAATTTTCTCATATCCTCGAAATAAAATATGAAATTAGCGGATAATTCCTTAAACCACTGGTGAGCTGAGCCAGCCAATGTAGTGAGGAAGACTTTGATTTTACACCTTCAGAGTACTGGTGCAGCATAGCTATATTGTCGAACCTCATCAAATGTTCCTCTGGGTAACTATTCCCTTTATACTCCATGCTAATTGGTCTGAAGTTGTTTGGAAGAGGATTCATCTGGATTTCTTCAGAGAAAAGGAGTGTGTGACCTGAATAGAGGCATATTCCTGACTTCCTTCCTCATCAATGTAATCGGTTTTTGGGAAACAGAACGTGTGTGATGCGTATTCTGCTCAACATGCTCTTCGGTAGCATTGGCTCGTTCTCAATTAAGTTCCTCAATCTCTTTCAACAATTTATCCCGTTCCTCAACCAGGGTCTGAATTGTTCCCCCGGTGGAAACGACATCAGTTGCAGGCTTGTACGTCGTATCACAGCTCTCCTCCGTTTCGGAAAATTTTTCATGGTTGACCATATGATTAACCCTCGCAGTTCTTGGTGGCACTAGATGACTCTCGGGGGTGTTTGGCATGATTCCAGCCTGGATTAAGGTCTGCTTAACCACAGGGGCAACATGGGCTACCAAAGCCTCTGGCATTTCAACTTGTCTAGCATACGTTTCCAAGTTGTCATCTTAACAGTGTTCTTCAAATGGACTCGCCATTCTTTCCTTAAGGCATGTCAGAAGGCAATTTGAAATGCGTCAGCAATCTTTTGAAAAGCCTACCTAAAAAAGGTTTTAGGTTTGCAGAAGTCTCTGGAATCTATCACGAAAATCATTTTACTTGAGCTTTGCAATACGCGCCTGGGGTTGCCAGGACTTCCGCTAACGAGTGCAGACATTCGCCTAATTATGATTAGGCCTTACGTGGTCTGAATTAATCAACGTTGAAGCACAGAGCTAACATAACCTTCGCCTTCCACTATTATAAGTAAAAGGCAAAGGCCACAAGAACTCTGAGTGTAAAGAAATAAAACCAAGTGCGTTTTTAACTTTACAGGCTTCACCGCCATAGTGTTAAAGAGATTTTGGCTTCATCGCCATGATTTAAAAGAGATTTGGTTTCATCGCTGCGGTTTAAGTAGATTTTGGCTTCATCGCCATGATTTAAAAGAAATTTGGCTTCATCACCGTAGTTTAAAAGAGATTTGGCTTCATCACTATGATGATCCCTCACGACTTCAACATCTGATTTTTATGGCCCGACTTCATCGCCATTATTAAAGAGGATTTGACTTCCTCGCCATGATTCTTACGACTTCAGCGTCAAGTATTTAAGATCTGGCTTCATCACCATGATATCATTCAATTTTTCAAATCTTATCTCTCACGATTTTAGCCAAAGGAACAAGACATCGAGAAGAGGGAATTTGCCACCTCTTCTCGGCCAAGTTCCCACAGACGGCGCCAGTTGTTGGATTATGAATTAATCCACAACAAATAATAAGAAAAAGAGTATGAAATCTCCAAGAAGTTTGGATGAACCTCAAATATTGTGATGAAAAACAGTTGCAAGCAGCTGAGTCATTTTCTCGCCGGCAGAGCCTACAAAATAAGACCGGAGAATGGTTGGAGTTTCCGAGGAGAGACTTCGACGCTCAAGTCAGCACGTTGTAGACTTGAGAGTAGAATGTAATGAACGCGTGAGTGTTGTGAACAAATGTCTAGAATGTAGAGTATCTCAAGAATGAAAATTAATGGGGTATATATAGTGTAAGATATAAGGATAGAATAGTAACATTACTTTGATAACTACCTTTGATTCATAGTACATGTTGTTGAAATCCTCTCCAATAGAGAAATACCACGTTCACAGGGACCACCTGATTGTTGAAGTCTCTTTCGTCCGCATGGTAGCTTTGAAGGGTACAAGAGGGACAAAATCTGACATGTCTCAGTCCTGACCACTTCATGCAATTCGCACTCCATCAGACCCGCAAACCTAAACTGAGTATGAGCTCGTTGATCAGGTCTGATAGAGTAATTATCTTATATATGACATTCAAATCGAGTCATATATATGCTTAAAACAATGTCAAGTAAATTTGTCTCAAAAACTAAAATTAAAGTTGGCAACGTATGAAAAAAAAGAAGCTTTTTTGGGAACATGTTGGTTGGACTTAAATAGATTTTTTAGTAATAACAATATTTCATGAAGAGGTATAATTAAAATTACAAAAAATAACTATAAAAAAGTTCTGAAATCTTGTTTTTATACTCCATTCATCATATTATTTCTGGTTTGTTTGATCATAACTGTAAGTGGAACAAACGAACTATATTATATTGATTTGACATTTGAGATGAGATATTTATTTTAAAATGCTAATGAGCGTGTTAATTATCTTAGATATTTTTAATCTGACTGCTAGAGATGTTCATCTAATTTCTAAAATATCTATAATGAGAATTAGTTTTAAAAAATGTGTTCACAAAATAAGAGGATAAAATAATGATCATCATGTACTCAACATTTGAGTTCAAGTTTATATCTACCAAGTCTTAAAAACAATTTGAAACACAAAATGAATATCAATTTGGCCAAAAATACATAATATAACATGAAAAATAAAAATACACACTTTACCCACATGAGAACAAATATATAGATATAGGGATGACAAGTAAAATATGGATATATTAAGTCTCTATTTGGTAAATATATTAATCATGAGGGCCTGAAAACTTTGGCTCGACACTAATTTCACTTTTTGGCACGTTTCCATACTTGACTCTTATATAAGATTTAATTATATTAAATTTTACAATGCGGAAGACTTTGACAAAAGACCCAATATTAATTTCCCACGCTCCATCACTTGTTTTCCAGCTTGCACCCCAAGAAAGTTATATATTCTCAAATTGGAATTGTATGAGGATTTAAGATGATAAGGTATAAGGGCATCCGCAGCACGGGCTAATGGGAAGGGACTCGCTGTTTGGGAGCCCGCAACTAAGAGGGAGACACGCGCTAGAGAAGGGAGGAGCTCGCATGCGAGAGACTGGTCTCGGCCACGCGAGACCAGTGGGAGCCCACGTTGTGGGCGGGTGGCTCGCCCAACCGGGCTCCCGAGCCGTTTTCCCTTATCTTGATTTTTGATTTTTTTTTTAAAAATTTTATTTATACCAATTTTCATCAATAAATATCACATTTCAATCACAGTATTTCACAAATCTCTTATAATTCTTCAATCTTCTTACAATCTCTATTCAATATTTTTAAATTTTTCTCTTCAAATATAAGTGAAGGCTTCAATCCCAAGTTCAAATATAAGTGAAGGCTTTAAATTTTTCTCTTCGCGAATATATTTTTCTCTATTTAAATTTTCAATCCCAAGTTCCAACAAATTTTCTCCGACCATATTGGACATCGGACCAAGTCCAACAAACGAGACAAGAACAATATAAGTGAAGGCTTCACGAACAACTCGATCCCTTATGAAACTGAGCAATGTCCAATAGGGACGAAGGCGGCCAAAAGGAAAAAGAAGAATAAAGCTCTCGAGGAACGTGACGAGCCTTGCAATATTTGTCTACGAGTGCCAAAGTCTTAGTGGAATTTAGACCACTCATATGCAACTCATGAATTACAAAATCTTGATGAATGACACCTTTAAGATGACTCTCGAACAACTTGAAATGCATATGATGATGGTGACGAAAATAAAAAGCAAATGAGAGTAATTTTAGTTTTTTATTTTAATTAATTTAATTTTATGTAATTTTTAAATTGTAATGAATTAATTTTTCAATTTTAATTATATTTAAAATTTATTGTAATATTTAAATAAAAATGAAAATTTTAAAATAAAATACAAAATTCCTAAACCGAGAGTTCTTTTGAGAAATATTTTGCAGAACTTTTAAAAATATATAGAATTTATAAAAAAGATTTTAAAAAACTACAAAAATAGAGCCCCATTGGTATATAGGTTGGATGTAATGAAATAAAGTATGAATGATATGGAGCGTGGAATGGAATGAAAATGTTAATACATTCATATGTTTGGTATGTATATAAGGAATAAGGATGAAATAGAATGACAATTTATTTGTTAATTTCATCCTTATAATTGATATCTACAACTAAAGTGAATAATAAATTATATTTATATTGTATTACAAAATCATACCTTTAATATTCCAAGTAATTAAAGTTTGTAATTAAAGTTGTTATTCTCATTTGTTTTGTTTTTTGATTGTGAAATTTCTCTATTTTTTTTCTTTCTTTACCTTTGTTTTTTATGAACCTAAATAATTCAAATAAAAATGTTTCAATATAGAATTATAAAACGAACATTCTGATATATGGTTCAATTTTGTCTAAAAAATCAAACTAAAACAAATTAAAAAAATGGATTGAAAAAGATAATCCAACCAAACAAAAAATTAACTTGACCAAATTAACCAAATTTATTTTGATTTGGTTCGTTTTATAAAAATATTTTATTTCGTAACTAATTCAACTCAATTTTTAAAATAATTAATTATAAAAAATTAATCATTCACATATCATCAATAGTTATTATTTACTAAAAAAATCTAAATTTTAAAATTATGATCACAATATGTAAAATTATTAAATCATTCACATATATCTTAAATAATTTTCAAGTTTCTAACGTAATAAACATTACAAATTTATTGAATTTCATAATTCTACTATTTTCAAATATAGAAAAAATTAAAATAAGAATGAAGTAAATAAATTATCACTTACATAATATTAAATTTTAAAAGACACAATAAAATATAATAAAAAAATAAAAATATATATGATGAAATAATTTTATTTAATAAAAATAAATTATATTTTAATATTAAAAAATAATTCTATTTTTGTATATTATTTTAATGTGGTTTTGTCTAAATCCAATTCAAATCGAATTAGAATTTGAGTAAAAATAAAATCGAATCAATCAAATATTTGAGTTTGGTTATTCTAATTCAGTTAATTTTGCTCACACCCACTAAAACGTGTATGCTCAATTTTAACTATCTTATTTAAAATTCATAAACAAATAAGGGTGCTACGTGTAAAGTGTCCACTTTTGTAACAAAAAATGAAAAATACTCACTTTGTAAAAAATATATGAAGAGTGCCCATTTTGAGTGTAATTTACCTAAAATACCCTTAATTAAAATTAGATTTGCATCTTATTTTGAAATGTAGTATTAATTAATTATTTTCTTATTTTTTTACAATTAAAAAAATACTTGTATATGTTTAAAATTATACACACTCAATTTAATTAAACAAAAATTATACACATCCAACACCACACATACGTATTATTTAAATAAAAAAAAATTAGGAATATATACAAAAATGAAAACCCGGTCGTATTTAAACAAAATCCGGCAGCCGAGTTTTATTTTAACCGACCGAGTTTTCGTTTTTGTGTATATTCCTAACTTTTTATTTAAATAATACGTGTACTGATAAAATCAAATGCAATTAAATCAAATATTAAATATAAAATTCAAATATATATATACCACAAAAAATACAACATGATTTCATACAAAATTGAAGTAAGGGTGTTTTTGAACTTTTGGGTATTTTTCATGTAAAAGTTACAAATATGACATTTTTCATGTTGAAGTTACACTATAAGGTATTTTTCATAAATAACCCAACAAATAAAATCTAAATTAAATTGAAAATTTTATATTATAACTCTTTTTTCATAACAAATAAATAATATTCATAAGCTTAAAAATATCATTCAATGGGGTGTCACGCTACGGTAAACCTTACTAAAATTGTCATACCTTATATCTTACCTTTATCTTCGGTACGGAAAATCTCATACTGTTACCTTACCATACTTTTCGGTATACCTTAGTTCGGCATATCTTACTTTTGGTATGACATTTTTACATACATATACCTTACCTTATTTTCGGTATACATTACCTTACTTCGATATATCTTTTTTTAACGTATAACAAAACTTATTTATTTTCGAATATCTTACCTTATTTCGGTATAACTTTCTTTCACGGTATACCAAAACTTATTTATAATGAACAATTTAAACAACATCTAACTTATACAAAAATATACTACGTGTTAATATTTAATAATATAAATTTCGAGAAAATCCACTAATATCATATAATCAATTACAAAGATATTAACTAACTACATTATTGTACTTTTATACAACTAACTAAATTTAGGTAAATGAATCATAATTAATTTGGTCATTTATACATGATATATTATAACAAACTAAAGATATTTTTATTAATTATATATTATAATTTATATTATATTTAATATCAAGCAGATGTAGTTATATGATCATATAAAACACTTATATTTTTAACTTATACTTTTAGATTATAATTATCTTTATGTTATCATAGTTAATTATATAATTATTTAGATTGATATGCTTGTTTTTGAAAACAATTTAGTAGATCTTGTAATTATTTCATAATTTTATAGTTATGTAACAATAAAATATATATTATAATTTATCATTATCATTGAAAATAATAAGTTGTATAAGTTTTTGTTCAATCTTTTTTATTATCAATAAACTCATATATTTTATAATTTTTCATTAATATTTATTAATTATAACTCATAATTTATAAATAAATAATGTTGTTATAATTCACATCGAATATATATATATATATATATATGTAATATATGATATTATAAATCTATACACACACACCCACCCACACACACACATATATATATATCATATCAAAATAACGGTATATACCGCGGTACGGTATATGACAATATACCTCAATATTTGAAAAAATTATACATTTATCTTATCGAAAAGTTCGGTGAGATATCATAATTTACCAAAAAAATTCGGTATACCTTGTATTAAGTATTTTACGGTATTTTTTTATTACGGTATACCATTTTTCGGTAATTTTGACATCCCTAATTCAATGAATCTTTCTAATAATATTTTTATTAAAATATGGTTTTGAAAATATGATAAAAAAAAATTAAGAATTTTTTGGTTGGGGCACAAGTATGGTGTCTAGTCAAATTAATAAATATTTTAATTAATTTTGTCCAATTAAATAATAACAAAAAAAATTATAAATAGATTAGAAATGAATAATACTTCGTGATTAAAGATGAAGGACTATTTTGACTCTAATGGAATTGTGTTTACAAATGAAATGCCGATTTATAATTATAAAATGAACCAAATAAAAAAAATGAAATAGAATCAGAAATATGATTTCATTCCATGCCCGTTACATTGTACCAATCACCTCTTCTAAAATGAACAAGTTATTAGGTCCATAAATATATTTAGTTAGAATTTAGAATTTTATTAAATAAAACAGCTGTTATAGTTTGATGAGTGATGGGGCAGGGCAGGATTTCATTAAAAAATTAAATAATGTTGAATGTAAAGGAATAAACACAACATAAAGATTAAGGAAAGCAAGCGGCAGGCAAGCTGGTGGTAAGTGGTGGCCTGCTTGACGCAACCAATATCACTCACTGCCTTTTCTCCCTTTTCTTTTTCATTTCTCTCTCGCAGCACCGCCGCCGCCTCCGCCTCCGCCTCCGCCGTCGACACTATACTATCCTCCACCTCTCTGCGCATGTGGATGACATAGAAGCTTTAAAAATCTTTCTTCGGATCAGGCGCCCGCCTCGGACACACACAATACCAGTTACTGAGCTGCGATGGCCGGAGGTTACAGGGCTGAAGATGACTACGATTACCTCTTCAAGCTGGTGTTGATCGGTGATTCCGGCGTCGGGAAATCGAATCTGCTCTCGCGATTTACGCGGAACGAGTTCAATTTAGAGTCAAAGTCTACCATAGGCGTCGAATTTGCTACGCGGAGTATCCGCGTCGACGATAAGATTATCAAAGCTCAGATTTGGGATACCGCTGGCCAGGAACGGTAATATGCTGTGCTCTCTTTGTATATTTTAGATTTTATGCTGTTTTTTCTCCGCTTTTTTACAATACCAGATGCGATGAATAGGCCGAATTTAATAGCGCGTGTGTATTAAAATAAGAATTCTAGATTTGAGAAGATTAGTGAGAGGAGGATAAAACTTGCAAAGTTATAACATCCCAGCAGATCCATGGAGCAAAATTTCTTGTACGTTTGTATTTGAGGTTTTGAAATTTGAAGTGTTTCCGATATGAAATGACAACCTGGCTAGGACTTAGGCGAGATTTTGATACAGCTATGATGAATTCTGATTTTGATCTGGACAGTATTGATGCAGTTTAGGCTTGCTTGCTGCAATGATTGTGAATTGTTAAATGTAATGGGTTTTTTTTTCTTACGGTAATGGGCATAAATTTAGATGCTTCTTGCTTAGGATATATTTGTTGGATCATTTCCTTGGAATGAAAGCATTTGCTCGGTTTATGAAGGAATGATGGTGAATTAGGGATCCAGCTCTTAAATGTGTGTTTAGACACTTGAGTTGCATCGGTTGTTTTAACACTTTCATTTTAATGGATGTACGATAGAGTCTGAACGTTGTTCAGGAAGGTGCACATTAAATATTTCATGATCAAAAAAGGATTGTATTGTAGTAGCTTGCGATTCGTAGTTTCTGTGGTAAAACCATGAACATTTGCACTTTTTCACATCTTGTGTGCCTTTAGATACCGTGCTATCACAAGTGCCTACTACCGGGGGGCTGTTGGGGCATTGCTCGTCTACGATGTTACTCGCCATGTCACTTTTGAGAATGTTGAGAGGTGGCTGAAAGAGCTTCGAGATCACACTGACCAGAATATAGTGATCATGCTCGTGGGCAACAAGGCTGATCTGCGTCATCTACGTGCTGTTTCCACGGAGGATGCCACTGCCTTTGCTGAGAGGGAAAATACCTATTTCATGGAGACATCTGCCCTTGAGTCATTGAATGTTGAGAACGCGTTCACAGAGGCGCTCACCCAAATATACCACGTGGTTAGTCGCAAAGCACTGGATGTAGGAGATGATCCTTCCGCCTTGCCCAAAGGCCAAAATATAAGCATAGGGGACGACGTTTCAGCTGTGAAAAAGGTAGGCTGTTGCTCGGTATGATTGCAAATTCTACTCAAAACTGGTGTTTGGATAGTCTTCGAATCTGGAAACTTGTCGTTGATTGGAGTTGGTAGTGGATGTTGCTGTCAGTTTTGGATGTTCACTCTAATTTACTCAGGGTTTTGTTGTATTATGATCTGCATATTATATAGTTTTCTTTTGTGCCGCGATTTTTGCTTCTTTGCTGTTTAACCAAGATTACTATTTGTACCTGCTTGTGGAGTTGTGCATCATTTTGTAAATCCTATTTCACACATTAACATTAGAGAAATATTATTAATTTAGATGCTTTTGGACATTTGGACATTATTAATCTCGAATTTGGCATACTATTTTATCAGAGGTGCCAAAAAAATCGGAACTTTCAGTTTCGAACTGTCGGAAATGGTTCTAAATAATAATTATGAAAGATAATTATGGTGGTTCTAAATAACAATCATGAAAGATAATTATCGGTTCGATTACAGTGTCATTTTCTTTTAAAATAATACTCCATCCGTTTACTAAACTTCTTCCCACTTTGATTTGACATGAGTTTTATTGTAGTTCTTTTGACTTTAGTGATGACGTGTTGTAAGTCGAATTTGCATCTCACTTGATATATTATTTTAAATTATGTTGTGTGTAGTTAGTAGAATTTGAGTTCCATCTAATGTAGTATTATTTTAAATTTAGTTGTGTGTAGTGAGTGTGGTGTGTCCACTTACTATAAATTAAAAGTTTAAATTTAAAAGAAATTTTGTGGACGGTCGAAAATGACAAAATGAGAAGAAGCTTTGTCGACGGAAGGAGTACGTGATTATGTGTTGAAAATATAATATTATTTATAATTTGAGATTAAAATAGCATAAAATAATATTAAAAAACCAAAAAAAATCCTGGAACCAGCTGTTCCCCCTGCCCAAAACTCAATAATATTCATAATTTACAGAAAAAAATAAAAAATAAAAAAATTAGATTCTAATGATTCAAACTGAAACTGCTGGTTCTGGTTAGAATCTACTTATAGACTACATGACCACGTGGACGTTGCTGATTGGATGAAGAGCAAGAGAATCGTCCACTTAAGCAGAACTCAGTTGGTAAACTAAATAGTGACACGTGTTAGCATTCTATTAGTACAAGTTTATGGAATATGTTCCATCAGCTTTGTTAAACTAGGAGCACGTTAACGTGCTATACATAGCATTGTTTGATATGGAAAATGAATGCAACAGTAGCTTTACCCTACTAATCTATATCACCTCAAAACTTTCCTTTATTATGATACATTTAATGTTTCCCTTAGAGAAACCGCATCTCACTGCTCGAAAGACCGCGACTTGGAGAAAGACTGGCATTGGGAGCTTGCAAGATTGGCTCACGCAAGTGCGTTCTGTCTCGGGCAAGTGAGCCCATGCACGAGACGGTGGGAAGAGGGTCTCACCTGCCTCACGTTCCCCAACCCTCTTTTCATTTTTTTTTAATTTATTTATACTAATTTTCAATTATAAATACTCTATTTCATCAATTTCACAATTTCACACATCTCTTTTACTTTTTCAATCTTTAAACTATATTTTTAATGTTTTCAAGCACCACTCTTCTTAATTTGAAAAAAAAATGGATGATAAATTTCTAGCCTATCTTGAAAAAAAAATTGGGGCTAATATCCAAGCTCCGATAATCCAAGTTATGGTGATTCGCCGTTGCTTTTTGCAAGTTTTGCAAATCAAACTTCAAGTTTTTCACTCTCCATTTTCAACACTCCTCAATTTTATGCACATCTATTTCCGACTCAAAATTATCCCGTCAAATATTTTTCTTCCCAATTTCCTTTAGAATTTTCTTCACCTTCTCCCAACGGATTTGAAGGAATTAATTTGAACGATTACTTCGACGAAGTTTAGGATGACACCCTTGCTCTCACTCTCCATACATGCAACAACAAGTTCGAGAGAAAAAAGCTCGAGACGCCTAAGACGTCGAAGATGACGTCATCATTTTACGAACATGACTCAACACAAGTCAAGACCCCATAGCGGGAAACAACAAAAAATGCGAGACATATTGGACTCTTATCACCAACGCCTTCAACCGATAATGAAGCGATCCTTCCAAACTCTACACTTTAAAACAAGAAGTGCCATTAGAGTTGTATTCAATATACAACTCGGGAGTTATGCCCAATCTGCAACCGGTGTGTTGATTTGTGGGCAAGCGACAGCTCCATCGATGTGTTGATTCGTGGACAAGCGGAAGCTTCGATTACAACGTATTCAACAAGGCGATGGCCGAGTACAAACAAACGAAACGAGCTACTTGCAAATATCGTAATTGTTAGGAGATTTTGCACAACATGACCAAGTTTAAACGGATTATGCTCAACTATGTCGGATATCAGAGCGAATCCAAGAAACGGGGCAAGAACAACAAGGACGAAGGCTTCACGAGTGAATCAACCCCATACGAGTATGAGCAACGTCCAATGGGGAAAAGACAGCCAAAAGGAAAGGGAAGAATAAAACTACCGAGTCTAGTGACGACGCCTTGCAATATTTGGCTTCGAGCGCCAAATCATTGACGAAATTCGCCATCAAACATTTGATAGTTATGGAGTACAAGATCTTGGTGAAAGATACATCCAAGATGACTCATGAACAACTCAAGACGCACATGATGATGGTGGCGCATATAAAAAGCAAATGGGATAAATAGTTTAATTTTTATTTTTAATTAATGTACTTTTAATTTTTCAGGTATTTTTTAATTAATGTAATTTTTTAATTTTAATGAATTTCCTTTTCAATTAATGTCAATTTTAATTTAATTTAAATGTTATTTAAATTAAAATTTAAAATTAAAAAAAATGATAAAATTGAGATTGAATACGAGAAATCGAAAGACTCCCACTGTGGAACATTTTGCAAGTCTCCCAAAAATTCATGTACCCTACTTAAAAAGTTTCCAAAAATTACAAAAATGGCACCGGGAGACCCAAAAATGGGAGACACCATTATGAATGCTCTTATAACTAAAATCGTATGACCATTTAGTTGGTTCATATCCAAATCATGAATACGTTTATAATTCATATTTAGATGTTTATCAGATGAGGTCTTTTTTTTAGGTTCATTATTGTCGTTTCTTTGACTCTTCTTGTACACTATGTAGTCTTAAATCATGTTTTAATCTGTAACAATCATATATCTAGATGTGTTCAAGGTTACGTGTAAGATTTAGAATCATAATCGAATAATTGGTACATGATTTCATTATTTCAAAATTATAACTGAACAATGGTTAATATAATTCATGGTTCGGAACTGAAAGCGTCCAAGGTGGTTTTGGTTCCAAGCTGACAGTCTCGATTCCAAACTGTCGGTTCTTTTGGAACCTCTTTAAAAAAATTATATTTTTAAATGAATTTATAAGTCAAAATATAATTTTATGATTTATAAACAATGATTGTACATAATATGGAAAAATATAAGCTTTGCTTATCAGGCGAGCAAAGAAATGTTATGTCTAGCAGATGTCTCTCGGGTTTCTGATTATAGACAACATCTGGGATGAGTCTGTCCCGCAGAGACCTCTCGAGTTCTACTTGGAGACAAACCTCCAGATTATTGGGGCATGTATAAGGAGGCTTACGTGTCACCTCGTAGGTCTGCAAGACACACATTATAAGCCTGTTATTAGGGGTGAGAATTTGGGGTCGGAATTTGAGATTTTCCGGTCACGACTCGAGTCCCGAATTTTTCGGGACCGGGATTGAAAAATAAAAAAAATTTGGGATTCAGGAGTCCCTAATTTTTAAATTCGAAAAATTTTGGTCTCGTTCAGGACTTTTTTTTGGGATCGGGACTCCCGATGTCATCCCGATTCTCACCCTTACCTGTTATTTACCTGACATGGTATCATGATCCTACCTGACATGGGTGCAGAATAACTATCTTCCAGATGGATATTCTCTAACAATATTTGAGGATCACAATGACATGACTCTTTCTTACTGGAGAGGATTTGAAGGCGTACATTAGGAGCAATGTTGTTATTCTATATGATATTACTTTTATATCATTTACATAATATATATATATTATTTTTACTTACCTATGTTGGCATACATAACACTCTAAGCCTATTTCTTACATTCATATACACTTAGTCTACTTTGAGCTGACTTGAGCTTCAAAGTCTCTTTTCGGAGAACCCCGACCATTTATCTGGAATTGTTTCGCAAGAATTATGACTGGGCAGATGTAATACCCTTAAAGAATTAATTAGTGCTTAATTGCTAATTGGGAATTTAATAAGGCTTTGCATCCTTAAGAAATAAAAATAGGAAAATTTAAAATTTAAAGGTAATTAGTTGTAATTATTGAAGATAAGTGATCTAAGTGTGACTTAAGCATGATCTAAAAAAAATGCTAGCATATTATGGAGAGATAACCATAATAAAATAAAATAAAATAAAAAAAGAAGAAGAAGAGAATTCTCTAATTTTCTAGAACATGGTAGAAGTGATGAATAATCATCTTAATTAATTAATTCCAAATAAAATTAATTATTACTTATATAAAGATCTAGCATGTTACTATTCATGATAAACACAAAATTTTTTCTCTTCTCCTCCTCCCCAAATTTCGAAAATCACCCCCCCTTCTACACTAAAAATTCTTCTTGTCCTAAGATCATTAGTGTGATTTCAAGCTATATCAAATCATAAAGCTTAGTTAATTGAAGGTAAATGATACTCTTCTATCATGCTTATGTGTTTTAATTTTGATAAATTATGATTTTGAAACATGATGAAGGAAGATTGGAGATTTGAAAGTATTAGTGAAGTTTCTTGTTGTTTCATGATTAAATCATGCATAAAGTGGAAAGTATGTAGAAATAGGATGAATTAGATGAAGATATGACCTTAGAGTCTGAGTTTAAATTTATGTTAATAATATTGTGATGCTATGCTTAAATTAAGTTTATATTCATGTAATTAAGCATGTTTAAACATAAGGTTAGAAAGAAATTTGATGAAAATCAAAATATAAATGTTGATGTAATTTCGAAAATTAGGGATAAAAGAGCTATGGAGATTTTATTTTATTTGTCTCAATTAACTTGATATATGATCTTTGTGAAGCATAATAAGTGATATATAAATTATTTAGATTTTTCCAAGCTCATATGTAAAAGTTGGGAAGAGTTAGTTTGTGTATTCATATGATATGTAGTGTTTAAGATATAATAATATGCTTAATCTTCCTTAAATATTAGGAAGAGAAATTGAAGAGCATGTAGTAAAATACGTTGTTCAAAGACGATATGTTGGAACATAAAGAAGTGACGTAGTAACATAGATTTGATAAGTAATTAATATAACGTTAAAAATAGAAGGATGCAATAGCCGAAGAACTTATAGTTATATTAGTTGACAATCAAATAAATTATAAGAAGAAGAACGAAATTACGAATTGATGATTTCATAGAAATGAGTATGACTTTCTTATTCTTAATTGTATTTTATTAATGTAAGTTCCAGCTGAGAAGGGAAAAGAAGTAAAGAAAGAGGGAGACGAAGCCCTGGATTATATAGATTAAATCATTCAGGTGGGCTTTCGAACTAAAGAATTAATTGTGTTGATATGTTGTTATGTTTAAGAAGGTTTGACTTGCCTGTTTTGAGCATGTTACATTTTACCTATCTACAAGAGAATTACGATATCGGCCTTATGCCGGACGAGCTGCCGGTAAATATTTGTGTACACATTGGACCGTGAGTCAGCGAGCAGGTTGGCCGGTCAGAGTGTTTGAGAGGGAGGCCTACCTCTCAACACGTGCGTGTAGATATGGTATTACAGATATGAAATAATTGTCTGCAGACACATGACATGCATATTCAGTTTTTATTTTATTTGAGTATGAAAGATATATGTTTAAAGAAGCGTATGCAGATTATTTCTTAAAAGTCCTGTGTATGCTAAAGTTGGCAAGTCAACAATATAGCTCTAAGAGCAAGTTTTAAATATTTTCGGCATGTGTCCACTGAGTGCTTTATGTACTCATGCCCTGCAGGTATTTCTAAACGTGCAGGTTGAGCTCGAAGATGGCAATGGAGATGAACACTGTAGCATACTTTTGATATGTAAATCTTGAGAGGGGTTCATCGTTATTTTGATAAAACCTTGTTCGAAAATAGAATTTTGTAAGCCCTGAGTTATTTGTCGTCATACATATAGCTCATCCACTCTTCCGATGATGAACTCTGTTTCCTCTTTGTTGTTTTTGTTGTTAACCTGAATGTTTGGTACAATTATGTCTTGCTAGCTTATAAAATCCTTGTTCGTATTTTCCTTTGTGAATCATCATCTTCAACCACTTAACCATATTGTCTGAGTTTTGTTTTGGTGAATTGAAACCTGAGTTCGTAACTTGTCTGAATTTATTTTCGCTAGAAACAGGGCAGCGTGTTGGAATCCCTTTTTCGTTCATCTCATCTATCCAAATTCTTTTAAAATTGGTACCATTTTAAAGATATTCTCGATACCTTTCTAACGGCTCCTTCGGATGTCAATTCGGAGTCCAGATGAGTAAGTTATGATCCTTTGAAGTTAGGGTGTCAAATCTGCCCGGAGGATTCCTGCGAAAATTTTGATTCAATTTATCCCTGAGATTCAATTTCATTTCCAAGAGTTTCTTTGTTAACCGAGTCATGGTCTAATTACTTAACTAAGATATGGTTAAGAAATTGGGTTGTGACAGCAGACCTCGGACAAAGAACTCTTTAAGGGGCATAGATTTAGATACAAATGTATAAACTTCAATCCTATTGAGGGTTCATACATTCTTTTATAATCTATTGTGGATTAATCTTTAATCCAACACTACATAAAACAATGCGTCAAATTTAATTAGGGTATGAAAAATTTAAAAAATTGTTGAGGAACCAACGGTTACTGTTTGAAACCAAATTGTCAAGGATAGTTACGGTTCTGAAAACCATTGGTTCTGATTTTCCAACGGTTACAATTATTTTGAACATCTCTACATATATCATAGAAAAATCACTTGTGCAAATTAATTTCTAGCTTTCATACTAACCAATTCCAAATATATGTGAATTGGTGTATATGTAACACAAACATTAGTTTTCTATAATTATCAAAGTTTGTTAAGTAGACAAATTTTGACATTTTTTCAATTTTTTCTAAAAGTTAATTTTTAATCAAACCAAAAATGAATATATAATTTGTCTCCGTGCCAGAACACTCAGAGGCGGATTCACCACCCGGGCAGACTAGGCGTTCGTCCGGGTAAAGTGAATTTTTTTTTTATATTTTATATATATATGTATATATTACTAATTTATTAATACCAGCTGCGTGGCTCTTCCCCAGCCATTTTAATCGTTTCTCCCTCTTTTCTTTATCACTATATTCTATTGTGTGGTCCCACCTATTTGACTTCACACTAACAATATTAAAAAATTAAATCAGACTTTCTTTTCCTTTTACAAATATACAAAATCAAGAATACAAAGAGTCATTACACATTACAGAGCTTCCATTCTTCTTCATTCATCCTCCCCAAAAAATGGTCTTATTCCACAATAGCGAGAGACGAGACTTCACGAGAGGCAGGCGAGACAGCGAGAGCCAAATTTACAAAATCACAAACATATTTACATATCTAATTAACAGTTTTTCCATCATCCTCATCCATTTGTAAGTTTTAAATTATTTGAATAATTGAATTGTTTCTTCATTTAAGTTTATTGCGATTTAATTTTGGTTGTATTTTAACTTATATAATATTTCAATTTCTTTTGTGTTTTCAAATGCTGTTTGTCCTACAATATGTTGATATTATTATTTATTTTTTTGTGGGTGGAAGAATTGAAGAAAATTAAATTATTGAAGTAATTCCATTTATGTAATTGTTAATGTTAATAAATAATACACATATTTGATTGTCTGCTACTTGAAAACATTTTTAAGAGGACTGCTAGCTAATTCATTGTTATAATGTTATTTGTTATTGTTAATTTGTTATAATAGATTAATGGGCAAGAGAAGGATTGAATCATACTTTCAGAAAATAACTACTCAATCAGAAATTGGTGGTTCTTCAAATCCCCAGGTTCCAATTAGTGATAAAGATGGCATTGTTGTGAATAATCCTCAATCACAAGCTTATTGTCCAGAATCTTCCCCGCTTAAGATTTTGAAGCTTGGCAATGAATCAATTGATAGTCATATAGAACGTGATCCGGGTAAACGCAAAATGATTTGGGCTTATTCTGTGAATGAAAGAGATGAAATTCGTCGGAAATATTTGATGTATGGTCCTTATCAATGTGAGGTACCCAATTCTGAAAGACATATTGACAAGAATGGGAGGAAGTTTCTGATTTCTTGGTATAACCAGTTTCCTGATTGGTTGGAGTATTCACCTTCCGAAGATGCTGCATTTTGCTTCCCGTGTTTTCTTTTTGGCAAGCTAGATCCAAAGTATGGATCTAATACATTTGTTGTTGGTGGTTTCCGAGCTTGGAAAAGGGTAAACAATGGAAAAAATGTGCTTTTTTAGTCCATTTAAGAAGTAATCCAAATTCTGCACATAGAGTAGCTGTAAAGAGTTGTCTTGATTTGATGAACTCGTTACAACATATTGTTAGAGTTGTGGATAAACAGACAGCTTTGTCAGTGGAAAAGAATCGACTACGAGTGAAGGTTTCAATTGATACAGCCAAGTTATGTGCTTTTCAAGGTATTGCTTTTAGGGGACATGATGAGCGGCCTGACTCTCGTAATCGTGGAAACTTCCTACAGATTATAAAGCACACAGCTTCTTACAATGAAGAAGTAGCTTCTGTTGTATTAGGAAATGCTCCTAAAAATGCTACTTATACATCTCATTCAATTCAGAAAGAGATCTTATCCCTCTATGCAAGCAAGATTCAGAAATTCATTCGAGCTGAGATTGGGGATGGAAAGTTTTGCATCATAGTAGATGAATCTAGAGATGAATCCAAACGGGAACAAATGGCCATTATTCTTAGATTTGTTGACAAGAATGGGTTTGTTCGTGAAAGGTTTTTTGATATAGTTCATGTAGAAGACACAAAGGCAGCTACTTTGAAGACAAAAATAAGTGAAGTTCTTTCTCGCCATAACCTCAACATTCAAAATATTCGAGGGCAGGGATACGACGGTGCTAGTAACATGAGAGGGGAATGGAATGGTTTGCAAGCTTTATTTTTGAAAGAGTGCCCATATGCATATTACATTCATTGTTTTGCTCATCGATTGCAACTTGTATTAGTGGCTACATCTCAAAGTGTCATTCCTATCGAGCACTTTTTCACACACCTACTTCTTATTATTAATGCCGTTGATTCCTCGGCGAAACGTCATGATCAATTACAGCTTGCACAGGCTCTTCAAATTGAAGAATTGGTTTCAACCAATCAGCTTGAAACTGGAAGAGGAAAGAACCAAATCGGAAACTTGTAGGATGTTGTGGTATTGCGTGAGATCATAAATGACAAGAGTGCTGCTTCTAGAGCTATGGCTGATAAGGCATATGATGTTATGATGTCCTTTGAATTCATATTTATCTTACATTTTCTGATAGAGTTGTTGGGAAGAGCAAATGATCTTTGTAGGATGTTGCAATGCATATCTCAAGATATTGTTAATGCAATTGATGCCGTATCAAACACAAAAGAAATCATTCAAAATTTTAGAGATAATGGTTTGAATGAGTTGTTGATAAAGGTCAAAAGTTTTTGTGAGCACCGGGAAATTGAAATTCCTGACATGTGTGGGGTGCGTCGATCAAGTAGAGGTCGTTCTCCCAATAATCCTGTCACATGGGAGCATCATTATCGAGTCGATATTTTCTATGGAACAATAGATTGCATATTACAGGAATTGAAATGTAGATTCAATGAAGATGCAATTGAGCTACTGAAGTTGAGCTCATCTCTACATCCACGACTTGGATATGAATTGTTTGACATTGATAATATTTGCAAGCTAGCCGAGAAGTTTTATCCAGCGGATTTTTCAAGTCACGAGATGTTGCATCTTAAGTATCAGCTTGAACTTTACGAACTTGACATTCGAAAGAATGTGCATTTTCAACAAGTTACAACACTTTCCGAATTGTGCCAAGTTTTGTCAAAGATAGGTAATTTATTCTCTTGTTGATAGGTTGATTAGACTTATTTTGACTCTTCCGGTTTCAACGGCAACATCAGAACGTGCATTCTCCGCCATGAAAATTATGAAGTCAAGGTTGCGGAATAAAATGGAAGATGACTTTTTGTGTAGTTCTTTGATAATGTTTATCGAGAAAGAAATTTCTCAAGAGTTTGACGTGGACTCAATTATCAATGAGTTTGATCTCATGAAAACACGGAGGTCACAATTGCGAGTTGGTTAATGAATGTACTATGTAATGTCTTTCATGTACTTTATGTTATCTATTTTGTAGACACTCGAACTTTGATTAACTTTTGTAATGAAAGTTGGATGACATTTTTTTATTTAGATTGTGTGATTATAAATAAATATTTTTAGTTTTTAACTTCATTTCTCTACTGTTAATCAAAAAAAGAAAATAGAATTTTTCGATGGGATCTCGCCTGGCTAATCTTAATTTTCTGGCTCCGCCCCTGAGAACACTTGTGGCCACATTTAGCGGAATGGAGATAGTAGTAAATATCATAATTAATAACCGACAAGACGATGATATAAAAAAGTCAATGAAAGTGAATAATTCTCTATGTTCTTTAATTTACTTCATCTTCCTCATATAACTAAAATTCTTTTAGTGTTTCTCAATTTGCCATGAGAATAGAATCTTAATTGAATTTCATTCCACTATATTTCTCCATGGTACACTTGATAGAGAGGGCTCTAGTTTTCCTACTCTCAGTAGTTGCACTCCTTCTTCACCTGTTAATAGACCTCGTTCCAATCCCTTTTTTTGCTTTCAATCAACAAGTGGTGGCCTCACTCACTCTTCAGCCCACTACTGCCACTGTTTCGTCATCTTCGTCTTCTATTTTAGTTGATTTAAATGTGATACGGTAGATTGGTCATTGTACTGAGGAGATTTTTGAAAAAGCTTTCAACTCATGTAATATTCATTTCAGTACAATGAAATCTCCCCATTTTTGTCAACCTTGTGTTCTTGTCAAGATGGATCGTTCACCTTACAATGATTCTACTACACAACATTTCTCACCCCTTCAGCTTGTACACAACGATTTTTGGGGACCTGTTCCAAATACCACTTTAGACAGAGAGGGTGTTTGACTAAATTTATTTTAAATAATTTATAAGTTATTGGAGGTTATAAGCTCTTGAAGAAGGATGTTATACCTTAAAGCTTATAAATTGTTAATGTGTTTGGATAAATAAGCTTATAAGCTCTTTTAAAAAATTTATAAAATGATAAAATGTTTGACATTTTAAGCTATTCATATATTGTTGGGATAAATATGGTAAAACAAAATATTATAAGGTTATTTATGTAAATTTGTTGGAGCTTATAAGTTCATGGAGAAATAAGTTGGGATGAAACTACTTATATTTTGAACAACTTAATTTGTCAAGCACTTTCAAAAAGCTTATAAACTCCTAAACAACTTATAAACTGTTTTAAAGAGCTTATAAGCTCAACCTAACACCCCTTAATACACACTGACCATAAACTAAAACCTCTCTCTCTATCATAACAATTGACTTATATTGGAACTGAAAATCACTACTAGGGGTGGGTCGGTACGGCATACCAAAAATTTTTCACCGTACCGAAATTTTTTGGTATCTTATTTTTGTATACCGTATCGTACCGAATGTTTCGGTATACCGAATACTGGTATACCAAAAATTCGGTACATAAAAAAATCAATACTGATACCGTACCGATTTTTTGGTATACCAATATACCGAAATTCGGTACGATATATCGAAAATACAGCATTTCATACCGAAAATTATACCGAAAAATTATAAATAAACTTATTTTTCTTTTTCCTTTTTATTTTAGTTTATACTAATAATTACTAATTAACATAAAAATAAGTACATAAATTATAAATAAATTTATTCATATTATGAATTATATTAATATTAATTGATATATAACAATTACATACAACTTGATTAAAATAATTTTAAAAAGATTAATGATGTAAACAATATTACTATATAAATTATGGCATAATTATGATAAATGCCCTATTGTGTAACTCTTACATGAAAAATGTCATCTTCCTAAAATTCATTTGAAATATGCCCAAAAGGACTATTTTACCCATACTTATATATTCAAAATACTCTATTATATACATGGTTAGTTAATAATTAATATTTCAAAATAATTTCAATTAGTAAGATGCTCAAAATATTTGAAGATGGTAATAAAAAATTAAAAGAAGGATGGTTTCATATTAAAATCAAAATCGGGTTGAGGAATAGTGACCGGGTTTTGAGACCAAGACCGACCGGATTTTGAATATGTACCGACCAGATTTTTGTTTTTCACGACCGGGTTTTTATGAAAATTTTTGAGCATAGTACTCATTGAAATTAGAACATGTTGATATTTTATTTGCATGTTTTGTGATAAATCTTGGCATTAAAATACACTTCTATTACAACATAAGTATTTATTTGGACGAGCTACAAGGGCCCCTCCAAAAAAGGAATATGGTCGACAGAAATAAAGAGGCCATGTGAAGATAAAGAAGAAGATGCTTTCGGTAAAAGAAAGCATGTGAACAAGAAGCACCCACCAAAAGGAAAAAGACAACGGTGGGTGAAAGAAAAAGACGTTCCACCATAAAAAGAATCATCGGTGGAACAATAATAGAGACGGACCACTAACTTTGAAAAATAATTCAAAAAAGGGGTCCGACCACTACAAGATGTTTGCGTCGGCAGCCTTATCTGGACCCAGCTTCATGTGAAGAAGCATCATTCACAGGATAAGGATCCGAGGCAAGAATACAGAGAATAGGAGGCCTCCAGCCTTCTATATAAACGAGCATTTGGAGAGAATAAGGATCATCGAAAAATCTTCTAAGTTTTCTCCACAATAAACATTGTATTTTCTCTTACTAGTTTATGCGAGTTGTTTCAATTCCAGCTACCATAGGTAGCTAAACAAGTTTGTCTCCTCCCAAAAGGGGATTTACTTATGTTGTAATAGATATTATATAATTCCTTAATAAAAGATCGGGTTTTTGCTCATTCTATTCCGTTTCTTCTTTACAAACAATATACTGTTACGTCCCGGGTAGGAAACGAACGAGGGCTGTGCTGAAGGCTGCTGAAGGAATCTACGGCTGGAAACCATACGGTGCTCCGGGTGGTTGGACGTGGTTCTTAAACTTCCGGTGGATATAACCCGGTAGTCTATCAGTCAAAAAGGTATAAAAGTTGGTTTACATGTTACGGAAGTGTGATGGGCTTGATTGAAATGCATGATTTATTCCATTTGAAGTGTTAATTAATTAACTATATTGATAATAGAGAAATTTGGTTAAGAAAGGGTAAATTAGGTAGTTCATACTAAACTTGGGTATTTTTCTTATGGTTTTTAGAAATGAGACATTTTTTGAAATAAAAGTTACAAAAATGGATACTATTCATATAATAACCATAAATTATCAATATATGTACAACAATATATATTAGCAAATTATATTTTAATCTTACGTGGAATTATATTCATATTTTTTTATCAAAATTTTAAATTATTATAATTTTGCCTTATTAATTAATGATTTAATCTATTTTTTCATAATAAACACATTTAAACATTAATAAATAATAATTAGAATACATATACTAAAATCATAATAAATTTAAGATATATCTCACTTTGATTCTTACCGAATACTGTTATTTGAAAGTATTCTATTCTATTTGAATATTCAATTTAGTTATAAATATATGTATAATCAAATATTTATGAATATTGAATTGAATATCATAAACTTTTATTTGTATTTGAATATTAATCAAATTATAAAAAATATTTTTCTTAATTCAAACTGTAAAATATCAAATATGAATACTACTATTCGAGCACATATGCTGAATCAAATCAAAATTAATCGATTCGTTTGCAACCAAAATTATAAGTATTTATTTTATTGAGATATAATTATGATTACGAAATAATTGTGAAAGTAAACACCAAAAACAACTTTCTTCGATAATGTGTTAATTGTCATCACATGTTATAATAAACAATACATATTTTATAAATCTATATGTTATACTCGTTATCAAATACTTATATAAGTTCTAACTAAATATAATATATTAATATATTATACTTTAATTGTAAAATTATGATAGAGCTGGATAAAATTTTTAATGAAATATTGATATCCTATATTATATTTTATAGAAAATTTAACAATCATAAAGTTAATTTGCAACACTATTAAAATATATACAATTATTATATTTGTTGATTTATTTATTTTAATCACGATTAAAAGATTAAAAAATAAATTATATGTATATTATTTTTTTGGCAAAAGTATATATTTATATTATATTTGTAATATTTTTCTTAAATAATACTATAATATATTGTATGTTATTAATATAATAAATTAAGGTTATATTTAAATTGTAATTTTAGTTGAATATAAAATAAAATTAATGTAAGATTAATATTAAAAAAATAAAAATATATAAAAATTTGATAAATATCGGTATAACGATATACCAAACATACCGTATGTACCGAACTTTCGGTATATACCGAAATTCGGTATAAATCGGCATACCGCGGTATGGCCAAAATTCATACCGATACCATACCGAAAAAATCAGTATACCGTAAATTACGGTATTTTCAATTTTTTTTTTTGGTACGACATGCTCGGTATACCGAATTTTCAGTATATTTACCCCCTAATCTCTACAAGGTGAAAGATTGTCCAGATAATAGGTTTAAAGACAATTGAATTTTGAATTTTGATATGAAATTCCAATCGCATGTAAAAACTCAGATGAGGGTCTAAATAGCAAGGGATTTTATTTTAAGGCCGTGTATTGACAAGGCATTTTTCAATAGTTGGTGGGTCCAGCTACAGTAATTGTAACAATAAGCAGACGATAGAAATCTCTAAGAAGTAGCTCTGCTCTAGTTTTACATTCTTCCTCAACTACTCAAAACTAAAAAAGAGCACAACTACTTGCAATGTTACTGCCTGCCGCAGTTTGAGCAGCGCAGCCGAACACAAAAGTCAAGAGGCAACACCGATGTTAAAACACGCAGAAAAGAATGAATGACATAAAATAGAGGTGTTTTATTCTACAACAAAGGGCGAGAGTGAGTGACTACAAGCTGATACAGCACCCATCCAATTTTTATAACAGAACAAACAAATCAAAGAGTCTGTACAGTTTTCAGAGACCGAATGAGGGGCACTCACCAATCATATCTCTGCAAGTATATACATACATAAATATAATACACGAAGAGAAACGATTTTTGTGTTTCTTCTGGATTTTATAAAATAATTAAGAGGCCAGTTTCTTAAAACAATTACAGCCCCTCTGTTTCACAAATCCCTCGCCCTACGGTTCAAGGCAGTTGATTTGCAGACGGGACAAGTGTTCTTCGTCAGCAGCCACTTCTTGATGCACTCCTTATGGTATTCATGCCCACAATCCACACCTCCGATTTCTTCCCCATCCTCGTAGTTAGTCTACATAAAAAGCTTAATCGTTAGAACAGATCGTTTTGCACTGTCTTCACATTATCAAGAGATGATTATACCCTTTATAGATTATGTGGCAAACTATAACTAATGGTGATTAAATGACCCATGTAGTCAAATGCCACGTTAATTATCAATCTAAGAGATCTTGGAGGGGAGGTGGAGATGTAGTTCATTGATTTCTTTTTTCACGTAGGTTTATATCATACAGAAACATGAGAGATCACAAAACAGCACAAGAAGAATGAATTAGGCAATTAATATTGATTATGGACTGCAAAAAGAGGAATATTTATTTGCATAAAGGTGTAAGAGATATGTATGTACCTGGCATATGACACAGAGATTTACTTGTTGATCCATGCCAGCAGCCTCTTCAAGGTTGATGCAAGAATTTGACCAAGAAAAGATTCTTTGTTTCAAATGATTCCGGACAAACTCCTCAGACAATCCAGTGCCAACGCTACCAATTTGTTCTCCTAATGCAAGAAGCTCCTGTTGTGCAAAGATTACAGCATTCATGAGCTTTCTAGAATATCAGCCAGAAAGGGGAAGCACGCATAGATATTTTACCTCATACGACATGTGATCTATGTCCAAGCGCATGTCTCTATGCTGATCAACAGTATCTCCTGCTTCATGATAACCGGGAATACCTAGTATAGCAACTTCCTACATGGCAGCAGAAAAAAGTTATGCAATCACCATAACATTAAAATCACTCAATAACCACTGCGTCCAACTCTATGCCTCGATGAGTGCAATAAACTAAAGTAGGAGTGGAAATGTTACATCTTCTGGTAGAACTCTCATGTGAGGAAAAGCTTGGTGCCTTGCACTTGCATCAAACATGATTTCCCTCCGGAGAGGCCGATATGAACGAAAACTCAGTGGTGGAGTAGGCGCCACAAAAGATGACCCGGCATCTAACATATCTTGGAAATGATTGATTCCTGTATTTGAAGAACTAATCGTCGAGATTTGATGGGCAGATCCAGCCACTTGCGATGGGAGGTTAACGTTGTATCCTCTGGCGGCTTGTACAGATGGAGGTTGATTATGAACACTTGGATGGCACTGTGGAAGGGGAGGAGGAAGAAAACCACCGGCACTCCTATTACTAGCTCCATTCACACTAGCTGACATGTCAGGAACTAACAAGAGAGAGAAAGAGAGAGGTCCATCAAAATATATATGAATGAAACATGGAATAACTAACCCAAAAAATAGGTTACAAATTTTAAACAACGATTACCGTGCGCATAGTGAAAAGGAGCATGAGCCCATGCAAAAGTGCCAATATCACCATTATTAGCGCCATAATGTATGTCCAACCAAGGGTTTCCAGGCAACTGAACAGGCGGAGCAGCAAAATTTCCTTGGATCAAATGCCCATTGTTATGTGTCACAGCAGTCTCATGCCCAATCGCGCGGAGCCTATTTCTAGCACTTGCTTGAGCACCATTTTCATTAATTAATGCTGGATTACTACCCCCATAATCAGGTGGAAGAAAAGGACGGTCTGTTAAGGTAATATCAGATTCTGCAGTCATAGGAGTCACGGGGGCAACAGAAGAACTAGGACCTGCAGAAGCAGCATTATGATACTGGTAACTTCCAGAAGCCCCCTCCGCATTTTTTCTCTTAAACGATGCTCGAAGACTATCCATGTAGGGTATACTCCCAACAACCCTGTGAGTGCTTGAAAGTGAAAACTGATCATGTGTCCCATGATTGACTTGGACAGGGAAGTCTCTAATACCCGATGGTGGGGCCATATATGGATTATAATGGCTGGCGATTGCTAAATCGAGATTTGGGGCTGGATGCTGATTTAACTGCGGCATTCCATAGAACAGACTACTATCATGACGTTCCGGCATATGGTGGAAGTTGAAATTACCCTGGTTTCCTGGTGCAGGGACCATTGAATGAAAACTAGGATGAGGAAAGGTTGCTATACTCCCATAAAAGATGCATGGTTCGGGATGTAGACGGCCATGGCCTTGTTCATCACTTTCCATATCAGTCATATGACCAGTGAACTGAGTATTCCGATGCCCCATGTTCAATGAGCTGCCTGCGTAATATGTTTATACACACAAATCAGAAAAGGAGAATAATAATTGCTAAAACAACAAAAACAAGATGGTTTGAGTCAGCTTATGTAAATGTCATGCATACTAGAATTGGCAACCGCCAGGAGCTGATATATAAGGAAATCAGTGTATGACATACAAAGATGACAGGTTGATACGATTCTTAAGTTCATGATATTATAAATGCTTCAATGAAATCCACAATTCAATATTGGTCTAGTTCATATTGACACTCTAATAAGCCCTAGAATCCTGTAAATGCTACATAGATCACCAAAATCAGTGGTACGGGCTTCATAAACCAGTTGACTTGAGTAGCAAAACAAATCATTCAACTTAAACCACGTTAAGAGAAAAGTTTTCTTAATAAAGACAAATGAGTTATGGACAGTAATTTCATCAACTAAGAGGACAAAGTTAAGATAAGTGCAAGCATACTAATTTCATACAAAATACATTATATAAACTAAAGAGAACCATGAAAATCATGATATAGAATCCAATCCCTTCATTTCACTAACATTGAGATCTTTCCACCACAGCGTGAATTTCATGAATAGTGGGCGCTGGTTTGAAAAGCGGACCTCCAACAAGACCTCTTCTTAGTGATTGATGATTCATGTAAAAAATGTTTCAATGTTTATGATTTGTGGAAGCAATTCCACCAAGTGATGAATTAAGTTAAATTAACTTCCAAATCAAAGGCTAAGAATCTAGATTTCCTGCCATTTGACGTAATAAACTCTAAAGTTCCGTAGTCCAAAGCAAGATCTCCAAGGAACATTGCATTCAACAAAATGACAATCATTAAACAGTCTTACATCATGTGAATGTACATATTTATTACCAGGGTGTTACCAAATGACTCTTGAGAAGACACCTAGGAGAATAATAGAATAACAAAATTATAATGGCAATAAAGACAAAGGACGATTGATATAAGTTGAGGAGGGAGATAACCTGCGGTATCTACTTCCCATGCTTTACTCTATAGCTTATATAGTCAATATTCTAAAGAAAGACATTGGCATAGACATGAATACCAATCTGAAAAGAGGATATTTGCTCAAATTAAAGAGAAAACTGCTTCAACGTGGAAATATCCAATTAGTAGACCTGGAAGGAAACCTAATTACTCCTTTTCCATAAACATGTTTTCAGATTTTTCCTGCCTAGGCGGATCTAATTTCCCAGAAAGATTTCTTTTCTCGTGTTGTGATTAAAATGACCAAGTCATCTTTGTCATGCCATGCAATGTAGAATTGTCAACAATGAAGCTACATACGTCTTGCTCCTAGAATCAATAATGTGTTTAATTGTTGTTCCTTAAGACCTCAAAAAGATTAAAATTGAAAGACATCACTGTTAGAATTTCAAGATTCAACCAAATATAAAGTGAGACTGCTCAAGACTATCTTGAGTTTTTTTCATATCATTTCTCACACCAAGTCAAGCTACAACCAAACTCATTCCACTAGTACAAGGAGCTTGCACTTAACAATGATGTACATAAAATAGAAATGGAGCAGCTGTTCATAACAATAAAGTGCTGCTTTTACTTTCTTGTCCACCCTTCATTTTACAATAAATCACATGGAACTCTAACAACATTTCATCTAATAATAAAGTACTACATCCAAAATAACAATCTGTGCCCACATGAGTCATAACTAATATTCAAGCACTAAGACACTGGAGAATCAATGCCCGGATTGACAATGAGATACTGAACTAAAGTCTTTAACCTACATGGTAATTAAAATGTAGGCCAATCATATATTCAAGTCACGCGTAAATTTAACATGTTCCACATCTCCAACATTACGACTGCATGTAAAGGCTACAAATTGTACATATTATCATAGTTTCATAATAGATGGAAATGCATCAAAGGGAAATTACAACTATTAATTTCACGTCAAACAGAAAAGGCTAAAAAACATACAATGACACAGGACCAAATAAGGATCACATAAACACAAAGCAGCTAAACTGTAAAATCTCTATGTCTACATATAGAGCATGGAAATAAGTGTCCAATAAATTGGTACTCGCGGCATTCAAACATGATGCGGAAATTGGGAACCGTGAAATAAAGTTTCCATAACTAACCAAGAGGTCTACTTACGTGCTCTTTAACTATAACCGGTCCTAATAACTCCAAGAATACATCAATGCAGCTTCGTATGAAAATCATGCAAGATTTGACAACATCTGAACCAATCAAAGGCGCAAAACCATATTCTCTTTCACATAAAAGAAAAATAATCAATTAGCTGAATAATTTTGTTATTTGAATAGAACCTTTTAATATGCATGAATTTTTCTCATTGAATTAAGTAAATAAACATTTTCCCCAACACAAGATATACAAAACCCATCAACCCAAAGAAAAAATTCGATGCACTAAGATTGGCAAAACATGCCATTGAGAATCTCAAAGCCCCAAGCCATCACCCAATTTAGAAAATAAAGCAATAGTCCAAACCTTTTTAACATGAATGTTTCGAGCTTTCGTAAGTTTCCACCTTTGATAATCACCAGCAACAAATTCTAGAGGAATTACTCGTAACTCCTGCAAAATAACATCAAAAATCGGACAAAAATCCTAAATTTAAGACATGTACCAACAACGATCAATGATCACCGGAACTCCAACCAAATAAAAAAGCCACGCCCTTGAAAAGCAAATGCATACATTGCATGTGAATTATTCTTTCCCAGTAATCAAGCCTAATAAACATCATAATTTCTGGTAAAGACGATTCAAAAATTGATTAAGAAAAAAAAAAAGCTAGAAAATGTAATTGAATTATAAGGGGAAAACTAACCAAATTGAAGGATGGTGAAAATACAAAGGTCGAGAGATCTGAATGAAGATGAAGAGGGAACAAATCCCTTGCAATTTTTTAGAGAGAGAAAGAGAGAGAAAGAATTCTTAAGGGGAAATCACCTATTAATGTTCTCTCCCAATTCTTGTAGTAATGTAAGAAAATTTCATCTCTATTTATATTGAAAACTACGTGGCTATTGGCTAACGTTACTTATTACTCATCTTTTTATCCTCACTATTATTCCTCCAATTTCCATATTTACCCTTTCCTGCCTATTCAATTCGAGGGAGTTTTACGTAATTTTATAGTATTTTACTTTTACCAATAAATTAATTATTCAATATTCCTCCAATTTCCACATTTACCCTTTCATGCCTACTCAATTCGGGGGAGTTTTACGTAATTGTTTTACTGTTTTATGTTTACCAATTAATTAATTATTCAATTTTATTTTTCTTTGGTGTGCCTTTTGTAGTTGTTTTTGCTAAGCATTAGCTGTTATAGTGCAAGCTTAGGCTCCATTATTAACGTCACATGTTAAGATGCACAAGAAAAGAAAGCTATTATTTTTCAATATTATATATTAAGCTGTTAATTATGGATTATCATTTATCTACTCAAATAATTATATAATCATTTATCATTTTAAACATTTTTAGTTTAGTTATATTTCTAAACTTGTTTAATTTTATTAAAAGATTATTTTTTCATGCGGATCTATTACATAATTATGATATGATATAATGTTAAATGTAGGATAAATAATGTAGTACTAAAATAATATTCAAACTTGTCACCTAATACTGTAGAGATAAATAAATAAATTTAATGAAACAAATAGATATTGAAGTGCTTTAAAGTTATTTAGAAAGAATTTTGAGTGTCTTAAAACTTGTTTTTGTTTTAATAACGCGTTATTCGTAAAACTCTCATGGGGTTAAGGTGGACACATTTGTTCGTGTATACTCTTTTTCTTCTATCTTACTGTTAGGTGAATACTGCATTCGTCTTATTTCATTTTCTCTCTTCTTTTTATTTACTTTTTTTTTTAGTCGTGTTATTTTTAGGAAATAAATTTATCCCATAAAAATATGGGATAAAATTATACTTAAACTTTTAAACTCTTCTTTTTTATCTAATCTCCTATCAAAATTATAAATTTATCATTGTTTTTCTCCTTCATCCCACTGAAGGTATCATATTATCCATCCAAATTTGGTGTGATAATATTATTTCTCCTTAGAGTGAGATGAATGAGAAAAATAATGATGAATTTATAATTTTAATATGAAGTATGGATAAAAATGATGAGATTTAAAAGCTAATTATATTTTTATCCCACATTTTCATGTGATAAATTTGTCCCTCAAAGAGAACACAATCTTAAAATATTATGTCAATATTTTAAACGTGTATTATTTTTATTTTAGTACATGATCTCATATATCTTTCAGCACAATAAATCACATCACATTTTAATATTTATAAAATTACCAAAACATATTTACTTTTAATATTAAAAAATTAAATTAAAAATCTATTACATCAATATTAATGAACTTTTTTATTCATTAAAATAACCCATGATAGTTTTTTAAAATTCTATTCCCTCAATACGAATATTATAAGCTGCCTTATTTTTGAGTACACAAGATCATACACATTTACATATATAAACTTTGATCAATGATCATTTACTATTTTTTTATCATTTTAAATAAAAAAATTAATAATATTATAATAGTATGATATTGTTAGAGTTTGTATATTTCAAAACATGCTTAATGCTTAGAAAATGAATTTGATTTGTTTTCAATTCTATTTTTAACGAGAATAAATGTTTATATCATTGGTTTGTTTATTTATTATCATTCTTATTAAATTGCAAACAAGTCCGGTGTTTAGCCTCTTTTTGGTCGTCTAAACTCATATATTTCTTGTCTTTAATCTTGTAGTTTTTCCCATTTTGCATGATGTTTCGGGCTCGATTTACGTGTCATTTTTTGTTTTAATATCACAGCCTAAACAAGTGTTGAAGTTGGAAATGAGACGGGAAAAGATCGAGAAATGATGAGAGAGTGAAGACTAGTGCCGAGAGCACTAGTCAGCGGCCGCTGGCTAAGCGTTGATGCTCCAGTCGAGCCACGGCCTAGCCAGGCGCCCGAGCCAACGACCGCTGAGCCCTCAGCGGCCGCTGACCCCGCGACTGACACGATCAGCGACCCAACGTTTGCGCCCGCTATACACGCAACTGCCCCACTCAGCGGCCGCTGAACTCTTCTCTCGCCTATAAATACCCGACACGTTTCTCATTTGAGAGACACCATTTTTTTTAGACCTTTTGATCATCGTTCTCCAGACGTTTTGCACTTATAATTCGAGCACCTCTCGACGTATTGTTCTAAGGGTGGAGACTTTTGATTCCTAGTTAGTCGTTTCTAGCTTTAGTGTTGGATTTCGAAGGATAGCCGATTACAACATTCTAGTTTGTAGTTCTTCTTCAGTTTTACTTTGTGGATTCAAGTTTGTTCCAGTTATTAATCAAGTTTGTTTCCATTTATTATTCCGGGTTCGTTTTATTATCAAGTTCATTTGTTTGTTTATGCTTTTGTTTTCTTATTTCGTTTATTTATTTTATGCTCTTTTCGATCTCAATTTCCAAAGTACTTTCCACACTCTTTTGATTCCAATTTTCCAAGTTACTTGCATTATTTTAAATTCGCATCTTGTTTTCTTAGTTATACAATTCGTTTCTTCGTTGATTTTCATTAGTTTACATTCTTTCGTTATTTATATTCCGTGCCTAGTTTTAAAACCTTCAAACATCCTTTTACTTGCTTTCGCTTTGAACAAAGAATTAAATTGCCCTGCTAAGTCTTCCTTGAGAATACAATTTGAGTTAACTTATCATTGCTAGACGACCTCGTTAAGATTGCGAGAGACTCGAGGTGACCAGTAGGTTAAGGAATGCTAAAAGAGACCAGCAGTTCACGGATCTTTTACCATGGACTCCCAAGTGAAGACGCTTTGACGTTCATCCGAGAATATTGCACGGTGGTACAAAATTTTCCGCTTCACTCACTAACGGAGGATAAACTCAAGTAGTGTTTTCCTTACACGTTGAAAGATAGGGCCAAATCTTGGTTCTTATCTCTTCAACCCGGATCACTCACTACTTGGGCATCGGTTTGTGAGAAGTTCATGTTGAAGTACTATCCGCATCATAAAACTCAAGCGGTACGTACTAAGATAATGAATTTCGCACAAGTCTACGACGAGCCATTCCATAAGGCGTGTGAGAGATTCCAGGAGCTACTTCAGCAGTGCCCTCACCATCAGATGGCACCGGAGATGCTATGCCAATTCTTTTATGATGCCTGCTCCAGACTACTCAGTTCATGGTGGACAGTTCAGCGGAAGGGAACATTGTAGTTAAAAGGGCGGAGGAGATGAATGAGATCTTTGAGACCCTAGTAGCGAGTTCGTAGCAGAAATCCTCTCGATAGAGATAAATGGAGGCCAGTGCAGTGATCGCCACTCCCGATCTTAAGAAACAAATGGCAGACATGATGAAGGAGTTACAGGAATTGAAGATGAACCGACCCCCATCACCATCTATTCAGCAACCTGCACCTGAGCCATGCGGTATTTGTGGCGACTTTAGCCACATTGTGGAGGGATGTCCGCGAATGGGAGAGATGACACCCGAAGGACAAGCTGAGATTTACGCGGCACATGAATTCACACCCTAGCCTCAACTTCAACAAAATTCAGGATGGAAACCCCAATTCCAAGGGCATGGAGCATAGAATTTCCAAAACAGACGGCCACCGGCTCAGAATTTTCGCCCTTAACATCAACAACAGCAATATTATCCACCACAACCTAGACATGCCCATTTTTTGAGGCCCGCCGGGCCGGTTACGGTTCCAACCGCCGGTCCCCGATTAACCGCCGGCACCTGGTTAATTTTTTAATTTTTTTCTATTTTTTTTTCTATTTTTACTAGCATACTACAACAATATCTCATCTTTTATAGTACCACTCTTAAGATAAAATTTGTTACACCATCAATGTGGGACAAATACCTTTATAGCACCACTATCATGATGAAATTTGTTACACCATCAATGTGGGACAAATACAATTGTTGAAGTTAGCATGACTATGACTAGTTGTTCCTATCATTGTATAACTAAACTAGTTTGCAACCCGTCGAAATTCGACGGGAATATCTTTATATTATAAATTAATATAAAAAAAATATTGAGTACTTTAAATCAATATGTTATCGAAAATAAATGTTGTAATTATAATGTAATTTGTGAGATCATTGTGTTGTGGAATTATCCCGTTAATTCATTCATATTTGATATCGGACATCAAATTTTTCGTTACCAATATCATTGTGTGGAGATTAACATTATACTTCCATATTTGATATTGTAAACCAAATTTTAATTGGATTGATCAACTACAACAAATGATAAATATGTTGTCTTCACCAAATAATAACAAATATGAAACATTCAATGTTATGCTTTATTTGATCGCATCATATATTTTACTAACTTTTAGGAAGACATCATATATTTTACTACTTAATTAGGAGTTATGCATGTAAAATAAATTAAATTCTGTAACATAGGTGCAATGTTTATTAAATAGTCGGCCACTTATTATTATACTAACTTTTTTCAATTTTTATTGTCATAATGATATATTTCTTAACATATTATAAATTTATTGGTTATGGTCTAATATTTAATATCTATAAATAGAAGGATAAAATTTTAAATAAAAAACTAAGTTAAATAGTGTCATCAACATATGTTTATTATAATAGCTATACTTTGATATACGTTGATGGAATATTTGTTACCATAATATGTATTGTGTAACGGTTTAATTACCATAATATTTATCCACATTTATTTTAATTTATTTGTCACTTATTCACATATAATATTAGAATAAATTATATATTACAAAGTCTTATAATGTAGTGTAGTGAATAATAAAAGATGAGTTTTTGTCCCACATTGATGGTGTAACAAGTTTCATACTAAGAGTGGTGCTATATAAAAGATGGTATTTGTCTCACATTGATGGTGTAACAAATTTCATCATGAAATGGTGCTATAAAAGATGAGATAGTATTGTGTAGTGCATGTTTATAACTATTAGATAAGTTAAAATTCATTTTTTAATTAAAAAAAAAGAAAAATGTGTTGAAAACTGGCGGTTCATTGATTTGGGAACCGGGGACCGGCGGTTCGAGGCCCGGAACCGCCGGTCCTTGAACCGGGAGCACGTCTACCACAACCGCCACAATGATAATTTTGTCCACCGCAACAACAATAGTTCTATCCATCACCGGTGCAACAATTCCCACCTCAACCTGTTCTTCTCCAAAGATCATCTATTAAGGATAGTCTAGCCGCATTTATACAAGAGAGAAAGAAGGCTCGAGAGGCCCAAGACGCCACAATCAAGCGCCTCGAGACGGCTATAGGGCAGATTTCTGGTGCTGTTAACCAATTGCAGCAAAACCAACAGACGAGGAAAATTCCAGCACAAGGACAACAACCCCATCAAGTGCAAGTGGTGTCCGTTCTAAAAGATGGTAAGGTGGTGGAAACCAAGATGGAGATGAGGTTCTAGGGAAAAATCAATAAGGTGCCACCGAAGGCGGAGAAAGAGCAGTCCAATGAGGAGCTTCACAAGGCGGTAAATCCATATGTCCCGCCCATTCCTTATCCCAACATGTTAAGGAATGTCAAAAGCGACCAACATTTCGCGGATCTTTATAAGATGTTATCCAAAGTGACGGTGAACGTCTCACTCCTCAAAGTGATCAAGAATATCCCCTCTTATGTCAAATTCTTCAAGGAGCTAATCTCGAAGAAGAAGAAACTTGACGATCAAGAGTTGGTGACAGTCTCCGAAGTGGCGAATACTATCATGCAGCAGCCCTTACCTCCTAAACGGCACGATCCAGGTAGCTTCGTTATTGACATCACGTTAGGTAACGGTAAGGCAGCATCTGACATGCTAGATTTAGGAGCTGAAATTAATCTTATGCCTTATTCTATTTTTAAACAATTTGGATTAGGTAAATTGAAACCCACTCGCATGTCCCTTCAATTAGCTAATAGATTTGTGAGACACCCTAAAGGAATAATTGAAGATGTTCTTGTTAAGATTGGTGGATTGATCGTTCTCGTTGATTTTGTTGTTTTAGAGATAGAAGATGTGCATGAAAACGGTATAGAGCATACACTCCTTCTAGGAAGATCTTTTATGGCTACCACAAATACTATTATTGATGTAAAAAATAGTACCATTAAAATGTCTGTCCTTGATGAGGAAGTATCTTTTTTTGCTCACCAAAATCACACTGCACATTCTGTCGATTTAATTGATATGTGCTATATAGATACCACTAATCCTTTGGTTAAGAAATCTATACTGCATGTTTATCATAGTAAGGACGTTGCTCAAAAAGAGGGTTTGGACACGAAAAGAGAGACCGGCCAAGTGAAAATATTGGAAGGCGAGCAAAATTCTAAGAGAAGCCAACATCAATTCCTACCCGTGCACAACTCAAGTAGGCCTACACCGCACCTTTCACCCAAACCGATGATCACGAACTCTGCGCCTCGATATGGCTACTCATCAACTTATGCGGAATCTCTTATGCGCCCAAACACCACATCTGAGATGCGTCTCGATAAGGTCAAATCCCAAAAGAGAGGACTACTCATCCTTAGAAGACTTCCGCCATCAAAGGGTGACGTACCACATATATAAAGGGAGAAGATGCCATTTCGAATCAATTGGAAACGAGTTAAATCGTACCTCGAATATGATTCCATACCTGAAGTTATGGAGTCAAGTTCTCGATTTTACACTCCCGGTTGAATTGGTTCTTTTCCGTCGAGCTAACGACGTAAAATAAAGCACTTCGTGGGAGGCAACCCACTCTCGTTTTTCCCGTTTTTTCTTTTTATTTTTTATTTTTTATTTTTTTATTATTTCTTTGTTTCATTATTTCATTTTTGTTTTTTTTTCTATGTTCGTAGGTATCACCGAGTTGGGAGGAAACCGAGTCGAAGAAGTTCGCGGAGAAAAAAAAAAGGTGAGATTTTACGAGAGCAAGGTCAGCAACCGCGGTACACTCAGCGGCCGCTTACCCCGCGCCAGCGCCAACAGCCGCGCGCCATACCGAGTCAGCGGTCGCTAACTCTTCAGCAGCCGTTGACATCTCCTACGTAAAAACTCCACCAAAAACCTCCACCCTTTTACGTAACATCACTCAGCGACCGCTGACATGTCAGCGGCCGCTGAGTTGGCCGAATCCCCCTATATTTTGTTCCTTTCTTCCTTATCCCTCTCACTTTTTCACTTTATCATCCCCAAATTTCCCAAACCCTAACCCTCCTCTAAATTTTAATCCTTCAATATTACTCTTCCCATACTCCATATTTCAATCCAATTCTTTGGATTCACCATTACTTTTCCGTCCTCTTTCATTCCATCCGATCAAAATTCAATTCTACCCACAAATTCACCCAAAACTCCAAACCCTTCTGTTTAGCCTAAAGTGTGTACTCTAGGTTCTCGCAAATTATTACGAGGTCGATAGCATGCAGAAAGCTAACCCCGGTCGGATCTCGATGGAAAGCTTAACAGGGAGGCTCTAATCCTAAGTGTTATTAAAACAAGAAAGGGAAAATCCTAAACACTCTAACAAAGATAAAGGAGATGAACAAGAAATAATACGAAAATAATAAACAAAATAAAAAGGTGGATTCGGGATTGAAGGGCCTAGAATTCAGAAAACCTACAATTACTTAAATCATACTCCTCTACTCATGTTATTGTACGTAAATCAAGGACTTCCTAAAAGTTAGTCTAACTAATCACTTACGTGTTCTCAATTAGACAGCAATCAAAACTCTCGCATTAGATTACCCTAATAGGAGTTCCTAAACTACAAACAATGATCTGAAGCTAATTAATGACTTCCTAAAGTTGCTTAATTACTAACTTTCGTATTTTCCAATTAAGTTGTAATTCTAACTTACGTACTCGAATTACACAATAGGAAAATCAATAACAACCACGAATATGATTCCTACGTTCCAGATTTGGAATCATTGTTTGATTTCACCCTAAGTCTATATTGGAATCATCTCTCGATATAATCCAATAACGATAAATAAAAACGGTGATCAGGCGTTTTAATTAAACGAGCACAAGTTAAATCAAAAAGCACGAATCTAAGAGCAATCAATAAAGAATTAAAAAAGATTCTAAATCTAGGGAGATGAAACAATCAATCCATAGAACAATCAAAATAAGAAATAAACATGCTTATAAAGATTGAGTCTCGGATTGAGAGCCGAACTCGCCCTCAATCCTTCATCCCAAGTAAACTATTGATCTACCCTAAGAAAGCAAGTAAAACTAGTGTTTGAGAGCAAAATGTTTGAGTACAAGAGTTGAGAACTACACAAATGACGCCCAAAAGGATGATTAAACCACGCCTGCAACCGCCAGCCAGCGGTCGCTGTCTTTGTGCCTCTGACCACGTTTCTCCTGCAGGGCCAGCGGTCGCTGGGCCCTGCCCTCTAAAGTCCTCTGGTGCTGCACCCCAGCGGGCGCTGGCTCCTGCTATTGCTTCCTCGTCTTGGTTTCTCATCTTGTGCATTCCTCGGTTCTTCCCGCTCTGCTCAACTTTGCATAAGTGGCATACGAGACACGATTTCAAGCTCCATTATCCACATCTTTCCTCATCCTACATCCAAAATATGAAAATACTAGGACGGCGTAAAAACGAACAATAACACGATACGAAACAAAAGACAAACATACAAAACACGACAAAACGACACACTAAAATATAACAAAAACATACTAAACAACTCCCCCACACTTAATCATTTGCTTGACCTCAAGCAAATTCCAACAACCAAGCATCAACATATACCAATAATCAGCATATAAGCCCTACCACCATTCACATCTTCAAACCAAAATTATACTAGGCTCAATTCTAATTGTATTCGGTCACTCAATTAAGATGTAATGTTGTCCATTACTAAGTTCATCAATAGACATATGGTCACGATGTACACTCATCTCACATCTTCCTATCGTTCATATGTTTAATTCCCCCTTTATTAACGCCCTTCTAGCGTTTTTTTTATTGACGCTTTATTATTATTATTATTTTTTGTTTTGAAGAGTTGATACTCTTGTATTATTTTTATCCAAGGAAAACCGAACACATAAACAATAAGGAGTAGCCACTCATAATCCGAATCATGATCAATATGCAAACCAACTAATAAAAGCAACATGCCCCACATGTCATCTTAACCACACAACCTAGCCCAATCACAATCAAACCTAGATAATATTCCACCTATCATATCACATACGGGGCTAACATATCGACAATCAATACACATCAATACAAGGATATTGAATAAGCAAGTAAACAAGAAATGATCAAGTTGGGGAAATAACATAACAATCACAATGACACACTAAAAAGCATTAAAAACATGCAAGAAAGAAACCAAAACCCCCCCACACTTAAATCCTACTACGCCCTTGTAGTAAGGAGTTAAAGAGAAGGGATAGAGAAACTTCCCTGACAACATAACGAGCCGGCAACAAGCCCAGAAATCGAGTGACTCCTAGAGTTGTACCTGCAAACAAAGACAGAACAAACAAGCATAAAACATAAACAAATAAAGAAATAAAAATAAAACATAAAAAGAAAAAGAAAAGAAAAGGAAGCTAATACGCCGGAGGATCCTAAGGATCCTAATACTCGGATGCAGGAGGGGGTTGAGGATGAAGTCCCGTCCATCTTTCCACTTATCCTCCGCTTGACTCCATATCTAGCTGAATTTACCTGCGATTTAAGGTCGTTAGTAGATTATTTATTTATTATGCGACAAAAGAAATACTAAAAGGCAAATAACAAAAGAACATAAATAAAAACAAATGTAATGCTCATTTAATGTCTCGAGCTTGACATGGCATTCTCTTATGTGAATTACTTTGGTTGGAAACCGAATAATTCCCTAAGTCGAATACTTGCACAACACAACAACAAAAACCAAAGTATAACACCCACGAAATAAGAAAACAATAAAGAAAACACACAAGAAGAACAATAACGACAAACAAGACGATACGAAACAACACGGAACAAGACAAAAAGAAAAATGACGAACAACATGAATAACACTCAAAATCAAATAAGCCTAAAGCTTTCCCCGGCAACGGCGCCAAATTTGTCTAGCCTAAAGTGTATACTCTAGGTTCTCGTAAATTATTATGAGGTCGATTGCATGTAGCAAGCTAACCCCGGTCGAATCTCGATGGAAAGCTTAACAGGGAGGCTCTAATCCTAAGTGTTATTAAAACAAGAAAAGGGAAATCCTAAACACTCTAACAAAGATAAAGGAGATGAACAAGAAATAATACGAAAATAATAAACAAAATAAAAAGGTGGATTCGGGATTGAAGGTCCTAGAATTCAGAAAACCTATAATTAATTAAATCATGCTCCTCTACTAATGCTATTGTTCGTAAATCAAGGACTTCCTAAAAGTTAGTCTAACTAATCACTTACGTGTTCTCAATTAGACAGCAATCAAAACTCTCGCATTAGATTACCCTAATAGGAGTTCCTCAACTACAAACAATGATCCGAAGCTAATTAATGACTTCCTAAAATTGCTTAATTACTAACTTTCGTATTCGCCAATTAAGCTGTAATTCTAACTTACGTACTCGAATTACACAATAGGAAAATCAATAACAACCACGAATATGATTCCTACGTTCCCGATTTGAAATCATTGTTTGATTTCACCCTAAGTCTATATTGGAATCATCTCTCGATATAAACCAATAACGATAAATCAAAACGGTAATCAGGTGTTTTAATTAAACGAGCACAAGTTAAATCAAAAAGCACGAATCGAAGAGCAATCAATAAAGAATTAAAAGAGATTCTAAATCTAGGGAGAGGAAGACAATCAATCCATAGAACAATCAAAATAAGAAATAAACATGCTTATAAAGATTGAGTCTCGGATTGAGAGCTGAACTCGCCCTCAATCCTTCATCCCAGGTAAACTACTGATCTACACTAACAAAGCAAGTAAAACTAGTGTTTGAGAGCAAAATGTTTGAGTACAAGAGTTGAGAACCACACAAATGATGCCTAAAAGAATTATATAACCACGCCTGCAACCGCCAGCCAGCGGTCGCTGGCTTTGTGCCTCTTACCACGTTTCTCCTGCAGGCCAGCGGCCGCTGGGCCCTGCCCTCTGAAGTCCTCTGGTGTTGCACCCCTGCGGGCGCTGGCTTATGCTATTGCTTCCTCATCTTGGTTTCTCGTCTCGTGCATTCCTCGGTTCTTCCTGCTCTGTTCAGCTTTGGATAAGTGGCATATGAGACACGGCTTCAAGCTCCATTATCCACTCATTTCCTCATCCTACATCCAAAATATGAAAACACTAGGACGGCGTAAAAACGAACAATAAAACGACACGAAACAAAAGACAAACATACAAAACACGACAAAACGACACACTAAAATATAACAAAAACATACTAAAAAACTTCTTCCATCCCTATTTTCTCCCACCAAGTGTTAGCTTAAATTCCAATGGGGAGAAAGAGGTTCAAGACTAGTGAGGTGGGGCAATCTAGCCGACACAGAGATGACGACGAGGAATTCCACCACATTCGTGACCACATTCCGACGTCAGGTGCACCATTTCCGATCTACAACAATCAAGAGGGTACACTTTACACTCATTTTACTACTCTTGATCTTACACTTCCTTACACTTTAGATTGTGACCTTTTATCTAGCTTAGGCATTGCATCTAAAATAACTCGTTACTTGAAGAATCTTGGTATGGAAAAATATGCTAGGCTAGAAATTGATTACTATAGAGAATTAGAACTTGAATTTCTTACTACATTTGATGTTGCCTCTGATTTTAAGTCCTTTAAATTCCGTTATCGAGGTAGTTTTCATACTGTGGAGCTTCACAAGTTCATTGCCTATTCTATCTCGGGCAATGAACAAGACAACAAGGTGAACACGGTGGAGTGCTTCTTACTCCATTTTGCCATTAAAAAGACAAAGATTTGCCCCTCATCATTCATCTTCGAGGCTATTAAGTCCATCCAATGCCGGAAGTGGGCCCATGCTTCACTTCTTCACCTTGCTACTTCCTTAGCCATGCACCTCGAGCTTAGCGGTGCCAATGGCCCTCCACACAATGAGCCACTCCTCACGAAGTGCGTCGACATCAACGAGTTGAGAGGTGCACCATTCTCCCTCTTCCATACCGAGTTGGTGCCTCAAGAGAGGCAGAATTGTGTACGATGTTATCTAAACGCCTAAGTAGCAGCCCGGGAATCTAATGCATCCGAGGAGCCGGGAGATGCCCACATGAAGGACAACAAGGAGGCTCAGTCTGAGTATGAGAAGGACGAGCAAGCCGAGGAAGAGACCGACGCCGCTTGACTAGGCTATGACCCCGTGGACACCACCGGCGGAACCGAGTAGGGTACCCAATCACAATGGGGCGGACAATCACAATGGGGTGCCCAATATCAATGGGGCACCCAATCTCAATGGAATGCCCAATGGGAGCAGTTCACGCCCGAAGTCACCACGAGCATAAGTGAGATGTGATCTGACATCCGCGACCTTCACACTTGTCTCGACACCCATCAACATCAATGGGAAGCTCAACAACGGGCGATGGAGGAGCAGAACCGCCTACTCCGTGAGATGAAACAACAATGGTCCTCTTGGACCCTTGGCGGCGCACCCACCCACCCTCCTCCCGACCAACAGTGAGCCTTTGTCTCACTGTTGAGGTATCTTTATTGCTTTATTTTTTCTTTTCGTGTGAGTGTGTGATTGACTAACCTTTGTTTTTCCCCTTGCTACGTAGTGTTCATTTTCAGGTTTATTCCCGTTTTGTTGCTCCGAATGCCGCATTTCAGGGACATTTTCTCTATCCCTACACTTTAGATCATTACTTTCCGCAATAAGGGCATTGTTCTATCTTTGTGGGGGGGGGGGGGGGGGGGGACAAGCAAGCCTGGGCCAGCGACCGCTGACCCCAGCGCAAGACCCGGGCCTGGCACAACGGCCCTCGCGTGAGCCACGGAACAACCCAAGGTCAACGGTCACTGACCACACCTCTGGGCTATATATACTTGGCGAGTTTCTCATTCGAAGAACATCACTTTTGGCTCGTATTTGAAGACACTTTACGACGCCACTTTTCAACATTATTTTTAGACGTTTTTTCCTTCATAGTTTAGGACGTCTTGACCTAGATTCTAAGGTCGAGAATTTGATTTCTAGTTAGTTCTCTTTAGTTTTAGATTTCGTACTCTAAGGTTAGCCGATTGCAGCATTCCATTCATATTTCGTTTCCAGAATTCTTTTTGTGATTCAGACTTCTTCAAGTTATCAATCAAGGTTGTTTCTTTTTTATTATTTTGGCTTTCGTTTATCAATTTAATCTCTTTAATTGTTTATGTTTTTGATTACTTATCTCGTTTACGATTACCAATTTACTTTACGTATTCTTGTTGATTTTGAATTCCAAATTACTTGCTTTCTTTTGAATTCACATCTCGATTTATTAGATAGATATTTTATTTACTCGTTGTCTTTTATTAGATTAGGTTTAATTTATGTTTCTTATTTATATTTTTCGCCTAGTTATAGAATTTCCAACAAATCCTTTTTATTGCTTTCTTGAACAAAGAATCGAATTGCCCTGTTAAGTCTTCCTTGAGAATACGACTTGGGTTGACTTATCATTGCTAGATGACCTCGTTTTAAATTGCGAGCGACTCGAAACAATTTTAGTCGAAACAAATACCTTTTATGGCTACCAGGAATATTACTATTGATCTCAAAAATGGTACCATTAAAATATCTGTCCTTGACGAGGAAGTATCTTTCTTTGTGCACCGGAGCAACACCACACCTTCTGTTGACTTTATAGACACGTGTTGTTATATTGATACTACTAACCCGTTGGTTGAGAATGCTATTTTGCAGAATTCCAGTAATAGAGAAGTCACTCAAAGGAAATGCAAGGACGTGCAAAAAGAAACCGGCCAAACGAAAATCCTAAAAGGCGAGCAAAATCTGATGAGAGGCCGACATCAACGCTAGCCAACGCCTCACCTTCCACCTAAGCCAGCTGCCATACTTAAAACACCTTTCTCCCTTCTTTTTCTCCACTCTTTCACTCCCTCTCTCCCAAATACCCCAAACCCTAACCCTCCCCCAAATTTCTTTCTTCAATTCCTCCTTTTGTACTCACTCTTTCACTCCAATTCTTTGGATTCACCATCAACTTTACTTGTTCTTCCATTCCATCCTAACAATTTTCGATTTCACCCACTAAAACACCCAAATCCTCAAACTCCAACTTTACACATTTTCTTGCCCATCCAAGTGTTTGTCAAAAGTCCAATGGGTAGAAAAAGATCAAAAATAAGTGATGTTGGACAATCTAGCCTACAAGGAGGGTATGAAGACGACTTCCACCCCGTTCGCGACTATATCCAAGGCTCAGGAGCACCATTCCAAATATACAACGATAGCGAGGGCACTTTATTTATACGGTACACGACTCTTGATATCACTCTCCCTCATACTCTTGATTGTGAATTGTTGAGTAGCTTAGGTATTGCTTCTAAGGTGACGCGCTATTTGAAAAATATTGGATTAGAAAAATATGCTAAGCTAGAGGTTGATTGCTTTAAAGAACTAGGACTTGAATTTCTCACCACATTTGATGTTGCACAGGCCCGACTCAATCAAAATCGAGGCCCCGTGCTAATTATAAAATTAGGCCCTTATATTTTATTAAAATATAATTTAAAAATAATAATATATTACGACAATGTCTTACAAAATATAAAATCAAATACGCAAATAGTTCTAAAAAAGATTGTCTCAAATGTTCTAATTGCGTTTTTCTTGAGACATAGTGGAACGCATGTAAGACTTCAACAACTTCAATTTAGAAAAACTCATTTCTACAGAAACGACAGTCACTGGAATAGTTAGTAAAATTATATATGCAATAATAGCATTAGGAAAAAAGCTTACATCTTTCAAAATTTTCATTATATCCATTGGACCCATATTTTCTTGCGGTAAAAATTCTTGAAGTAATTTTAATTCTACATACAATTCATTTCCATCAACATCAGAATGCTCATTATCTTTAAGTGCAACTTCTAGTTGACCACAACAAGATTTAAGATTTTCATCATCAAATGATCCTAACTTACGAGAAGTAAACAAGAAACCAAAAATATTTTCGTATTCTTGGTATTATTAAAATCTCTTTTTAAGAGAAACGATAGCTTGATCAACGATATATAAGAAATAATTTACTTTAGATGATTCCTCTTTAAATTGTGAGGGATCCAATGATGTATCATTTGGATTTTCATCAAAAAATTTCTTCCTTCTAATTTCATGCCTATGAGGAAAAATATGATCAACATCCATTTCAATTGCAATTTTTTTGGTTGTGTTCAATGCATCATAAAATCCATTTTCTCTATACCGTTAAAAAAAATAAAAATTAACCCATTTATTTTTTCAATGGCCACGTCAATAAGCATATCATTGGATTGTAAATTTTTACTAACCAAATTAACATCACATAAAATGTCAAACCAAATAATAATTGAGATCAAAAACTCAAAATCACCAAGTTCATTTCTCACTAAAGATTTAGCTTCACTTCTTATTTTAGAATCATTGTCATTTTCTGCCACTTCAAGTAAAACTTCTCGTATTTCAAACATTTGAAACCTTATTGCTTTAACACTTTCAACTTGACACTCCCAACGAGTTGTAGACAATGACTTAAGGGTTAGTCCTTTTACATTATCTTTTAAAATTTTCCACCTTTTTGTAGAGCACGCAAATATTGTATAAATGCGTTGTATGATTCCAAAATAGTCTCTAGCTTTACCATAATTGTTGGCCATATTACACAATGCTAAATTAAGAAACCACAAGGAGTATAAAAAGCTCTAGGATTTATATCTAATAGTTTTTTTTGCACCCCTTGATTTTTTCCTTTCATATTTGATCCATTATCATACCCTTGTCCACACACATTATTTACATCAAGACCAAGATCATTCAACTCATTTTGCAAAATATCAAAAAGTCCTTGACCACTTGTATCATTAACAATCAAAAATCCAAGAAATGACTTCTCAATATTAATAGGACTGGAAGACATATCAACATATCTTAATATAATTGACATTTTTTCTTGATGGCTAACATTTCGGGTACAATCAAGAATCACAGAAAAATATTTAGCTTGATTTATTTTCTTAATGATTTCAAATTTAATTGAGGAACCAAGCAAAAATATCAACTCATTTTGAATATTATGACCAAGATAATGACAATGAATTTCATCATTAGTAATTCGGCGTACATGTTCTTGAACAATGAGATCAAACTCAGCCAACATTTCAATCAAACCCAAGAGATTCCATTACTACTTTGATATAATTTCTCATTAGAACCACGAAACGCTAAATTATGTCTAGCAAGAAATTTCACTACTGAAATAATACTTAGTAACACATTTTTCCAATGATCCTTTTCTTTTTGAAGTTGTTTCTGCGTCAAGTTGTCAATAGTTTGATTATTTTGAAATCTCACACGCAAATCATACCAAGTTGTCATATTCTTAAAATGTTCTAAACTAGTCTCGTGCTCTCTAATCTTGGTTAACTAACTGACCTCTTCCAACACTTTTTTGAAATATTTTACAACAAAAACAAAAAAATTTATCAAGTTCTTTTGAATATACAAGCCACTCTCTGTCATACTTCTCTCCATTCGGCAGCACTCTAGTATATAAAGTAGCACAAAACCATTATCCCTAGGACCTTTCTCAATAGATGAGTCTCTTTTAGGACCATTCAATACCAACACATCAATCATTTTAGAATCAAGACCATCCCAAGTTCTTGGATCATATATGTCAATATATGTTTGATCATTATTTTCAGATTCAACATTATCATTCAAACTACTCATATTTTCATTGTTATCATCAATTTGCATAGTTTTTTCTCTATCTAACGTCACATTATCAGAAGGAATAATATAATCAGCAACTTCATTCTCAACATTTTCATTTAGAACATTTGATTCTTTCACAGTAAACTTATCAAGAGCTCCTTTTTGGGATTGAGTCAACTCTTTCGATCTCTTTTTTTTTTCTACGTTTTTCGTAACCAGATTCATACTTCCTAGGAGGCATAACTAAAATTAAAAATAAAAATATACAGTAAAAACACACAAGTAACTACAAAAAATAGGATTGAGTACCTGAAATTTTCACTTATACGTTCTCATTCATTCTCTGCTATTTTCACAGGAGCATTTTCTTTTCTTATTCCATATGATGACTGCACAACAACAAAATAATAGAGAAATATTATGAACAAAAATAAATTAGATTATAACAAATAAGTAGAAATCTGGAATCGTAATTTACAAATTAAAATTACCTTGGCGCTTGACTACTCAAAATTTTTCGATTCCTCAATATGAGTATGACCAATAACGTAGAGATCAAGTAAAAGTTTTGTTGTGATGATGAATAAAATCAAAATTTGATTTTTGAGTATGGAAGGATTCAAATTGCAGAGACGTTGTGAACTTGTGATTAATACTTTACTGATCTTTAATTTTTTTTGGGAATGAAAAGGAATAAAGATGTGTCTCTTAGTTTTATGTGCTACGTCACTTAATTTTTGCTGTGTTATTTTTTATTTTAAAAATAGTTGTACCTGATAAATAAAAAATTGGGCCCCTTATTTTTTGGGGCCCTGTTCTAGATACCATGTTGAACATGGGAATAGCCGGCTCTGATGTTGCATCTGATTTTCAGTCGTTTAAATTCCGGTATCGTGGCATATTTCATACTGTTACTACTTCCATGATGAAATCCATCTTTGGATTTCCCACCAGGGGACTCCATCGAGTGCCCCCAGAATTTAACCCGAATCTAGCTTGGTTTGAGTTAACAGGTTTTCACAATTGGGCATTGGGAGGCATGCCAAGCGGATTTTTAAGAGATCCCGAGATAGGCGTCTTGCACAAGTTCATCGCCTATTCCATCTCGGGCAATGAGCAAGCCAATCAGATGAACACAGTGGACTGCTTCCTATACCATTGTGCAATCCACAAGATAAAGATTTGTCCATCCTCATTCATTTTTAAATCAATCCAGTCTATCCAACGCCGGAAGCGAGCCCACGTCTTTCTACTTCACCTCGCAACCTCCGTGGCCATTCACCTCAATCTTATCCGTGCGGATGGCCCCCCTAACAACGAGCTCCTCCCCACCAAGAAGATCGACATTAACAAGTTGAGAGGCGCACCATTCACCGTCTCACAAACCTAATTAGTGCCTCAAGAAAGACACAATTGTGTGATGCGGTATCTCAATGCTCAAATTGCATCCCGAGCATCCCAAGATCATGACGAGGCAGAGGATACTCACATGGAGGCCAACGAAGAGGCCCTGTCTGAGGAGGAAGCGGAGGAAGAGGCCGACGAGGAAGCCGACGCCGCTTGGCTAGGCTACAACATGGTGGACGAGACCGGAGTATCCAATTGGGGCACCCAATCTCAATGGGGCGCCCAATCACAGTGGGTGCCCAATCTCAATGGGGCACCCAGCCTCAATGGAACTCCCAATGAGAGCTGTTCACTACCGAGGTCACCACAAGAATTCGCGAGATGCGCTCTGACTTCTGCGACATCAATACTCGCCTTGACGCCCAACACCAACAATGGGAAGCCCAATAAAAAGCGATGGAGGAGCAAAACAGGCTCCTACGAGAGATGCAACAACAATGGACCTTTGGCGAAGCATCCACCCACCCTCCTCTCGACCAACAGTGAGACTTCGTCTCGCTGTTGAGGGATATTTACTACTTTATTTCCTTTAGTGTGAGTGTGTGATTGGTTAACCTTTATTTCCCCTTTGCTTTCTAGTTTTCTTATTCATGTTAGTTTTCTTCCCGTTTTCACTCCGAATGCAACACTTCAGGGACGTCTTTCTTATTTCTACTCTATAGTTCTTTACTTTCTAGAATGAGGGCATTGCTCTATCTTTCTAGGGGGAGGGGTGTCTTTTTAGTACGTGCATTTGTCATCTTATTTTAGTGTCTTTTGTATGCAAAATCTTGATTGTTTTAGAGCTATTTGTTCTTGATATCATGTGGTTGAATCAAGCCGTGGCATGTGTTTGAGATGAAATATGATTTGAAACCCTTGATTGATTTGACTTGATTCATGTTATGAAACGTAGATGAACTAGGAATGAGTGGAACATTAAGAACGGATTCTATAGTAGAATGATCGAAATGGTGATGCATGATGGTATAAATTGATTGATTCGATTGGTTAGTTGTTTATGACCACTTATTGCGTATCCATATTTTGTAATGAAAATCAAACTTGTCAAGAGGTCTCTGCTCTTATGGGAACCATGAGCATGAGAAACCGTGTGAGGATACATTAGGTAACCCCTAATTGTTCACACCTCGCGACAATGACCATATAACTTGACATTGTTCTAAATTACCTTTTTGAGTTCGTTAAAAATAGGAATACATAAGGATTCTACCCCACTCTCTTAATCAATAATTCAAAATTATAAAAGAGATGGGTATGGGAAACTACACTGGAAAAACTCAAACATTCAGAGTACACACTCGGTGAACATTGTCCTTAATATTCCTCATGTTGAAAAGAAAAGGAAAGAAGAGAGAAAGATAAGCCAATAAAGTGATGGATAAAAACTCTAGCTGGTTATGTAATCTCGATGTTACCTTGTGCCTCATTGTTTTGTGCTGTTCGAATTGATGAGTATCTAGTCTAAGTGGACATCTTTCTTCTATGATCTCTATGTGACGTGATGTGATGATGAGAAGGTTGATTTTTGGATGATTTGAAGTCTTATCAAGGATGCATGTCGTGTTCGATTTTTTCTATGGATATTTTAGATTAAGTTATGCTTACAAGCAAGGTTTTGTGTGTGGAGGGGTTGTTTAACCTCTTTTTGTTCGTCTAAACTCGTATATTTCTTGTCTTTAATCTTGTAGTTTTTCCCATTTTGCATGATGTTTCGGACTCGATTTACGTGTCATTTTATATTTAAGGATCACAGCCTAAACAAGTGTAGCCCTAAGCGGCCAGTGACTAGGCGCTGATGCCCTAGCCGAACCACGGCCTAGCCAGGCGCCCGAGCCAGCAACTGCTGAGCCCTCAGCGACCGCTGACCCCATGGCTGACTCGATCAGCGACCCAACATTCGCGCCCGCGATACACGCAATTGTCCTACTCAGTGGCCATTGACCTCTCCTCTCGCCTATAAATGCCCGATGCGTTTCTCATTCGAGATGTACCATTTTTTAGACACCATTTTTCTGAGACCTTTTTTCATTGTTTTCAAGACGTTTTACACTTATAATGCGAGCACCTCTCGACCTATTGCTCTAGGGTCGAGACTTTTGATTTATAGTTAGTCGTTTATAGTTTTAATATTCAGATTCGAAGAATAGTAGATCGCAACATTTTAGTTCGTAGTTCTTCTTCAGTTTTACATTGTGGATTCAAGTTCTTTCCAATTATTAATCAAGTTTGTTTCCGTTTATTATTCAAGATTTGTTTTATTATCAAATTCTTTTAATTGTTTATGCTTTCGTTTTCTTATTTTGTCTTATTCTCTTTTCGATCTCTCAAAATACTTTCCACATTCTTTTTGATTCCGATTTCAAAGTTACTTGCATTCTTTTAAATTTGCATCTTGTTTTCTAAGTTAGACATTTCGTTTCTTCATTGATTTTCATTAGTTTACATTCTTCGTTATTTATATTCCATGCCTAGTTTTAAAACCTTCAAACATCATTTTACTTGCTTTCGCTTTGAACAAAGAATTAAATTGTCCTGCTAACTCTTCCTTGAGAATATGACTTGAGTTGGCTTATCGTTGCTAGACGACCTCGTTAAGATTACGAGCGACTTGAAACAATTTTAGTCGAACATCCGGTTACTACAATCGTAGACTGTATGGTGATTGATGATCACAGAAGGTAACACCGTCGGGCCCTTGGTAGTATAAAGCTCACAATCTAGACATACTTGAACAATATAGTCGGTAAAGGTTACGATATCATTTGATGCGAGAGCTGACCTTAGCCCGCAAAATGATATCGGTATGTATAAGCTAGCACACATACTTTGCGTATACATATTGAGAGGTTTCACAATGAGATAAGTTCTATGTGTTGTTGCTTAGAACGAGGTCTCATAAATTAGGTATTTCTTAATCTGTGACGATGACATTAGTATATGTAACTGATTAAACACTGTTTTGACTCATCTTTATTTACGGGTTTTTCGTAACCCTAGATAGTGATGTCTTGAGATGTAGTGATTGGTTTAGTAAAAAGTGCTCGATTATCAATCGCATAGAATCGCATCTCAGTGACACGAGTTGATTAAATTTACATGAGGCGTTCAGAAAGGTTTGTTGCATAAAAACCCGGCCGGTTGGAATTTATTCCATATGCAATAATCAAAGTGTGAACCGGATCAGTCACAAATAAATATATTAATTACTTTTGAGTTGTCAGCAAACTCAATTAATTAATGGATTTAGTAAATCTTAAATGCGAGAAATAATTAATGATAGAAAGGGTTACATCCGTAATTTGAATGAATCAAGATAATTTCAATATTTATCCTATAGTGGAGTCGATAAATATATATAATAGAATTACACTTTATTACATTTCCATCGAGTAATTAATTTTAGAGTTAAATTAACTTAATGTAATAATTAATTTAAGTCTAAGTTTGACCGAAACAATTAATTAAATTTAATTGGGTCAAAATGACTTGGAAATTAATTAAATTAAGTTATGGACTTACCCATTCACCTTTGAAGCTCTAACATAGCCCAAAATATCTATAAATAGAGATGGAGTGAAGGCCGATTTTTTCATACTCCATAGCTCTAAAAATGAGCCAAGTAGAGAGAGATTTAACTCTCTAATTTTCAAAAATTGTGAGGTATTCCAAACCCCAATTTTTCGTTCTTCTTCTCTAGAAAATGTTTGATAGATTATTTCTCACACAATAATCAAACCGTAGATCAGTAATAAGTTAGAAGTTTCCAGGATTGAATCGAAGGAGATCAAGGAGAGCCATTGGAGAGGATTGCAGTTCGTTGTTGGCGACTCAATTCGTCTCTCCGCAAGCGAAGGACTCGCTAAGGGAATTAATATAATTTAATTATGCATTATATTCTCATATGTGGTATTAAGAATTAATTATTTGTATGATATATTAAACCCGTGGATCCTGTAGAATTATGTGCCCCTCATATGGGTTCTATCAGTTGGTATTAGAGGCGGTCAAAAAGATTTTAATTTATTGTATAAATTGATTTAATTCTTTGTTTGATTTACGAGCCCCCGGAACTGGCGCTGGCGCGAGGCACATCGCCCGACATAGGGTGCTGGCGCACGGTATAAACCCCGGCGCGCGGGGCACAACTACCGGCAAGGTCCCGGTACATGGCCTTGGCTCGATAGTTTTAGCTATGGGTGAGCCTGGCCCGGGGAAGGCCCGAGCGTCAATCGAGGCCCTATTTCAACTTCTTGAGCCTTTCGGGCTCGGTTGGAGTTCGATTTCGGCGGAAGTTTGTTTACTTACATCAAGGAATTTGTTTTCTCAAATTGAGGTATTTATTTCCTTTATTTTAGAAATTTGTTTCCTTAGTTTGAGGAATTTAAATCTTTAATTTGAAGAATTAATTTTAAATTCGAATGAGATTTGATTTCCTATGTTATAGGAATTATGTTAAAGATTCGATGGAAATTTGATTTCTTCAACGATAAATAATTAATTTTCGAGATCCGGTGGAGACTTGATTTCCTTAATTTTAGAAATTAATTTCCAAAATCTAGTGGAAATTTGATTTTCTAAATTTTAGGAATTAGTCTCCAATATGCAGTGGCGATTTTCGATATTAGGATTTAATTTCCTTGTTTTAAGGAATTTGTTATCTTTATCCTATTTCGGGTAGCCGGATGTAATTATGAGTCTTATTATGTGCTTTATTGTTTTAATTAGCCATTTTTGCTATTATTAGATGATCTTATCGTTTTTACATGATATGCCATAATATGTCACTATCCATGTTAAAAATGACTAAGCGATAATTGTAATTGTATTTTATTAATTTAATTTTCTAAGATTACATATGGTCTTCATGAGACGGTCTTTTCGTGAAGTAACTTGTTCTGATTCCAAGTAGGATCACATTTTACTAGTTCACGTGATAAGATTTCTCTAAGATGGATGTATGATATTATTTGATGGCAATATGATCCCTCCGCTGTGGGCTTATTAAAATCAAGTAATATTCTTTGGTGTCAGGACTCATGTTATTAGCTTAGATATAATTTAGCAGTTATAGCAGCACTGCACGACCTCTGACTGTTTGAGTTATATGACCAGTAAAACCGTTTTAAAATTGATTGTGTAATCGACGTGGCTTGCATAATTGATTTTAAATAGTATGTTCAATGCGTGATCGTTTTTTTAAGGTTTTCGATTATTGGCATTTGAGCATGTTATTTATGATAGATTGTTTTATTTATTCTCAGTTCTGTTCTTTAAGCATGACTTTCAACTCACTTACCCCATTTTTTAATGAGATTACACTTGCGGTCCTATATATATTGATTGTTTTAATAATTTGGACAAAGTCCTGATCTCAAGATGACATAAGGTTTGTCTTGAAAAAGAATACCCTCCAGATTGTCGCCATTGGGAAAGGAGAAATTTCAGTCGCCAAGAGTCAACAAACTGGAAAATATCTCGGGTTTGGTCAGATAGAACATTGGAAATATGACTGTTTGCTTCATGAGAAGTGAGAAATAGTCAAAATACATCTTATGCCTTAGTAGTGGAAACATTAATGGCCTGTTCTGCCCAAACTTGGGTGATAGATACAGGAGCCACAAACCATGTTTGCTGCAACTCACAGGCATTCCTGCGAACTAGACTACTTAAGGAAGTCGAGATTTCCATCTCTTTGGGCGACGCTACGAGAGTGGTGATGTAGTGGGAGATGTGTAGTTGAAGTTCACTTCTTCTATTATAATATTGAGAGATGTTTTGCTCGTACCCAATTTTAGAAAGAATTTAGTTTCGGTTTCTAAAACTGGTTTAGGATGGATATTTAATTTCCTTTTGATGATTTCATAATTATCAAGAAAGGAATTTTTATTATCAGCACTGACACGATGATAAACAACTTGTATACTATTCCTGCACAACCCAAACAAAAAACTAATACAACTCTTAACTTATCTGCTGACTCCAAGAAAAGCTCATTGTGTTTCGTCGAATGATACATATCTGCTGACTTGGTCTTATTAACATCAGGAGGATTCAAAAGTTAGCGGAACATGGGCCCTTGGATAAACTCTAATTAGAGTCATACCTGACTTGTGAATCCTGCTTGGAAGGAAAAATGATCAAGAGTTGCCTATTTTCGTTTTGGAGATGTGCTCTAGAAACGACGGTTTACACATTGAAGTTCGTACCATCCAAGTCAGTCTCTAAGACACCGATTGAGCTGTGGACCAGACAGTAGCCTAGTCTAAGACATCTCAAAGTGTGATGTTGTCCAGGACACGCGCTAGAAAAGGACACCGACAAACTGACACCTCGTATTGACTTGTGTCTGTTCATAGGCTATCCTAGAGAGACGAAAGTGTGGGAGTTTTATAGTCTTAGAGAGTGAAAGGTCGTGATTAGCATCCATGCTCAATTTGTAGAATAAGAATATGTGAACAACAAGTCTAGAAGCGAGATAGTTCACGAGGAAATGAGAACTATAGCTTGTCCAAATTTACAAGAAACACAACCACTACAAGCACCAACACAAACACTTGTACCACCTATAGTGGAGCCTCGTCGTAGTGGGAGGGTTGTTCGCCAACCCTACTGATTCATTGGAGTGGGAGAGACATCTGACTCAGTTCCAGGCCTTGATGAATCAAACCCATGGAATTTCGATGAAGCGGTCCAAGATAAAGACTTTCACTTCTGGAAAGAGGCGATTGAGTCTGAACTACAATCCATGGTTGAAAAGGGAGTATACGAGCTAGTTGATCTGCCCGAAGGCTGTACAACCATTGGGAGTAAATGGGTCTTCAAGCGGAAACAAGGACCTGACGGAAATGTCGTTGTCTTTAAAGCTAGACTAGTAGCAAAAGGCTACACTCAAAGAGAAGGTATCGATTATGATGAAACCTTCTCACCAGTAACCATGCTCAAGTTTATTCGTATACTCTTGTCAATTGCCGCACATATGGATTTGAGAAGTATGGCAAATGGATGTCAAGACAGCTTTCCTAAATGAAGGTCTTGAAGAAAACATCAATATGCAACAACCCAAGGGCTATACAGTTTAATAAAGGAACACATGGTGTGGAAGCTTAAGAAGTCCATATATGGACTAAAGCAAGCCACACGGTCATGGACCTTTAGTTTCGATCAGATTATCAAGCCCTATGGATTTGATCAATTCCTTGAGGAAAGCTATATGTACAAGAAGTGTGAAGGTAAGGCAGTTGTTTTTTTGGTGCTATAAGTAGATGATATTCTCTTAATCGGAAGTGTCAAAAAGATATTGTTGGATGTTAGAGCATAAATGTCCAATGAATTCGATATGAAGGATATGTGAGAAGCGGGACACATTTTTGGGATCAAGGTCATCTATGACCATAAAAGGAGAATATTATGCATATCTCAAGAGTCCTATATTGAGGCGGTACTTAGACGCTTTAGCATGAAAAGCTCCAAAAGGGCTTCTTACCCTTTAGACACATACCTTATGTTTTAGCAGTCGCTAGTCTCATGTATGCTATAATGTGCACTAGACCAAATATCTGTTATGTCGTAGGCATAGAAACACGATATCAATCTAACCCAGGAAAGGTTCATTGGACTGCTGTTGGGAACCCTAAAGTATTTTAGTTTTGATGATGATCTCTCGAAACACACTTAGTCCTTTTTAGAGCTAAATTGTTCTACGTGTTAACAGATCACTTCATATAAAGTGAATTCTAATAGAGAACAGATTAGGAGATGACTTAACATGTAAAGGAATTATTCCTATAGAAGTCATTTCTATAATAGTATAGGATGAAGGTCAAGATTTTTCGCCAAGAAGAAATCGATCTGCTGTGACAGACAGCAACCAGATCATCGACCAGATCGATGATCACAGCGCATCACCAGATCGATAGAGTCATCAAACCATCAGATGACATCATCCTACACATCATATCCTCTTGCCACGTCAAAATTGAAGTCCATCCAATAGGGTTTGGAAAGAGAATCCACGATTGACACAAGGAAGGAAAGTAACCGTTAGCGATCTGCTTTCCATACTTAGAGGATTGAGTCAACTTTTCTACAAGGCAAGAACAGATATGATGGATATCATTGATTGGAAATCTACAATCAATCTCACGCCAATCAACAAACGGCTAGAATTTTAAATTCAAAGCCTATATATTTGAAGTTCAAGGTCTGGAGAAAAAAATGCGTTACATCGACAATCTGCTTTCAAGCAATCAATCTCTGAACCAGACTAAGAGCTTCAAACAACCTGTGATTCTACATCACACCAACCCAACCTCGATTCAAGTCTGTCTTATCGAGAGAAAGGAGATCACCCTGCTAACTAGTAGTTTTCTAGTGGTAACGTAGAGGTAATCTATTGTAAAGGGACACGACCCTTACTTCGTGCATAAAGTATCTTTCTAGCTTTGATGGATACTTGTGACTCGTTCTCCACGAGTATAAAGAAGAAGAGTATCCTAGTAGTGGATAATCTGGTCTAGTTTTGATCAGATCGTGGACGTAGGGATTTCCCGAACCACGTTAAACAACTGTGTCATTTATCTTTCTGCTTATTTAATTTCAGTTGTTTATTATTCTAACTCCCTGCACTTATATATAGTCTGCATCTCAATCAATCTGCTGTAACGATCTGATTAATTCTTAAGGTTTTCTAAATAAGAGCACTCACTAAATCCACCATATTTCCGCACACACAATACTTAGAAAATAATCAGATCACTCTTATTATTGTCTAAGTGTTTACACTAGAGAGCAATTTGCTTGGACTGATCTGGTATCGATCTGCTGATCAATCTGGTTAGTCATCTGCCGAGCAACTTCTTATCTAAGAATAGCTTGGACTCTCTAATAAATAAACAAGTAAACTGAAAAGTTTGTGTTTGGTGTATTCCCCCTCCCCCAAACACCAAACCTTGCTCTTTCAGGACCAACAACTGCAGTAAAGAACATACTCAAGTACCTTAAACGGACTAAGGAGTGTTGTTTGGTATACGAGACACCCTTTTTCCTTTGGGTTATACAAATTCTGATTTTTAGACAGACCGGGATTCAAGGAGATCTACCTTCGGTTATGTGTTTATTTTGGGAGGCACAGCCGTGACATGGAGGAGTGTGAAGCAGAAATGCATCGCAGACTCCATCATGAAACCGAAATGTGGTCGCGACAGAGGCCTCAAAGGAAGCGGTTTGACTCAAGAGCTTCTTGATGGACCTAGATGTGATTCCGAGTATGCCTTTGAGTATCATGGTTTATTGTGATAAACTCAGGTTAAATGACAAACTCAAAGGAACCACGGATCATCATGAAAAGCAAACACATTGAGAGGAAGTATCATATCATTCAAGATATAGTGCAGAGGGGTGAAGTAGTAGTTTCCAAGGTAGCGTTAAAGTACAACATGACTAATCTTTCAAATAGCCTGAATGATAAAACTTCGACATGCAGTTAGAGAGATTTGGGGTGAGACGTGTCGTGGACATACTTTAGGTATAAGTGAGAGATTTGTAATGTCATGCGACATAGAAAGTATACTCTAAAGCATGTTTGAGTATAAGTGGCAGATTGTTAGAGTTTGTATACTTCAAAGCATGTTTAATGCTTAGACGATGTATCTGACTTGTTTTCAATTTCATTTTAACGAGAATAAATATTTCCTATCATTGGTGTGTTTTATCTTTCTTATTAAATTGAAAAGAAGTCCAGTTACTACAATTGTAGACTGTGTGGTGGATTGATGATCACAGAAGGTAACACAGTCGGGTCCTTTGTAGTATAAATCTCACAGTCTAGACAGACTTGGACAATCTAGTCGGTAAAGGTTACGGTATCATTTGATGCGATAGCTTACCTTAGCCCCCAGTATGATATCGATATGTATAAGCTGACACACATGCTTTGCGCATACATATTAAGAGGTTTCACAGTGAGATATGCTCAACTTAAAACGTGTGTCTAAGTTATCGCAATTAAACGAGGCCTATAATACGTCGTAAGCTAACCCTAGTCGTATGTCAAGGAAGGATTAGCAGGGATTCCTAATTCAAATGCTAGAGATTAAACATTTAGATCCTAAACATTCTATCAAATGCAAAACGAGTAGATAACTAAAAGCTAAGCAGTTAAATAAACTAATAACTAGAATCAGGAATCAAGGCTCTAGGGTATCATATCCACGTGGATCATCATATGCTACAGTCATTCATGCATTCATTCGTACATCGAGAATCCTCAAAAGTCATCTAGGTACTAACTTTCGCATTTATAATCAGATTGTGACTCTGACTCTCGTATTAATGCCACACAATCAAGAATTCACGATATCAAATGAATATTCGGTCTATACGTTTCCGATTACAACCAAAATTGATTGGACTTGGATCCAATACAAGGGTTGTCTCTCAACCTCGCCCTATGTCAACAGAATTGCAATGGTGATCAAGCGATACAATTTGATAAATACAATCCAAACTACAAACATGTAATAACAATAAACATCAATAATCCATAAAAAAATCAACCCTAATGGAGATTCGACTACTTTAATCCATTCATATAATCTCAAGCAAGAAATCAAATGAGAAACTCACTTCGATTACACTAATAGGTTGGAGAAGTCAATCTCCACCTTAAATCCTTCTTCCAGATGTAAAAGTACAAGTTAAACTACTTCTAAGTATTATTTTTTATAAGTCCACTCAATACTCAACATAACTAGGTTTTGGGGGTAAATGAAAATTATAATTAAATTATAAAAGGAAATAACTAGATTAAATTATGAAAGAAAAAATCTCAACTAATATAACTTACAAATTCTTAAGATATTAGAGGAAATATTATTTAACATATATCGTGTCAAATTCGAATGACATTTAATTTAAATATATTCTATTAGATTTTTGATCAAATATTTATTATGGTTATAAGATATTATATATATAGGAGTTGGAACAAATAGAAATTAACTAGGCGTTAACTAGGATTCATTATAATATGTTGATTAATATATTATAATGGATGTCTTGAATTTAATTTTAAATTATTTGTAATATTTTTTTTGGATAATATATAAAGAACAGTCTAGTAAAATTAAATTATTGCATATCTTTTTAAAAATTTTACAATGATGTTTGTGACAATATCACTTAATTTCATTATATTATATTTTATTTTATTTTAAATATTCTATATTAAATAAACATTAAATTATATCATAATTAATAAAGCATAGTCGGAAAGTGATAATTAATACTCTCTCCGTCCTGGTAAAGTAGGCCACATTTTCTGATTATGACGTCCTAATAAAATAGGTCACTTTCTATTTTAGCTAAAGAAGTTGATCTATTTTACACTAAAATAGGCCACTAATACACTAACAAATAAAGAATATTGATATGTGTGCCGAAAAGAAGCTGACCTACTTTACCAGGACGGAGGGAGTAATAAATTTGGAGAAAATTACGCTTGAAAAATATTATGTAGGAGAGATAATTGAATAAAAATAATTGTTTGGAATGATTTTGTTGCGTTTTTAATATTTTTGTCGAGTCTAGCTAAGTCGTCTTTTAGTTTCTTTTTTATTGTTGTTGGTTCATTTTTAGCGGTGGTTGTGGTTCCTATTGTGTTGATTAATAGATGCAAAAAAGGAGCAAAAGGAAAAAAGAAATGAAGGCGGGCAGGAGCTTGCTAGGAGTAAACGGGTGAGAAGACACACTGATTTGTTATATCCTATCGAAATTAGCTTTAGGCCTATTGTTTCCAAATTCATGTAATATAAATAGGACAGCGACCGCTGGGCCTGTGATACTGGCGAGACAGAGACACCACCCCAGTGATCGCTGGGCACGATTTTAGAACGATTTTTAGCTATTTAAACACGCGTTTGGACGTGGAATAAATACATCATTCATCCCTTTTCATTATTTTTCGTCTAGAAATATTTTTTACTTGCTTTCGTAATTGTAATTCGCCCTCGGGACGACGGATTGAAACGCCTGAACACCATTTTGATTTTTTGTATATTGGTTGAGATCTAGAAATGATTATGTTTTATCTATTTTCGGTCTCGTTTCTCTCGTAATTTAGTCTTCATTATCGCTTGTTGTCGTCCGATTTGATGCTTTTGTATTCTATATGTTACATTTTAGGTAAAGATCAACACACGAAGTTGACAATGTTCAAGAAGAGAAACGAGGGCGAAAAAAGTTGAAAAGATGAAGAAAAGGCTGGAGAAGGCAGAACGCAAGCTTAGCGACCGCTAGCCCCTAGCGGCCGCTGGCTTGTGCCACGAAGGAGAGACAGAACATGGGGCTAGCGGTCGCTACCCCCTAGCGACCGTTGGCCCCTGGAACGTTTAGAAGACAGAACAATGGGGTAGCGCTCGCTGCCCCCCAGCGGGCGCTACCCCATTGCAACCAAACCTCAGCCAGAACGTAGGGGTAGCGAGCGCTACCCCCCAGCGCTCGCTATCCCCCCTACTTCATTCAAATACGCAACGAGCCAAGGTAGCTCTCGTTGACCCCTAGCGAGCGCTACCCTGGCGCGATCTTACTCACCTATTTAAACGCCCACGCGTGATTCTTCAGGGGGCTTCCTTCACGTTTTTGTACTTCTAGTCTAGGGTTTAGACCAGGAGAGAAAACACTTAGTCTAGATTTTATTTCTCGTTCTTTCTTTAATTTAGTTGTGGATTCGTTTGTGACTCAAACCCGGAGCACTTTAATGCAGTATTTTTCCTTTCTATTCGTGAGTTCTTTTACTGCTTTCTTCATTGCTTTATGATTTATTTCCTTTCCATTCTTTATTGATTAACTTCCACCTCAGTAATATAAATCTCTCAATCATATTAATTAATCAATGCAAATCATGTTTCAATTCAGCTTCCTTAATTCATTGTTCTTAGATTTAGGATTTAATTACTTTATTCATTTTCTCCTAGATTAATTTGATTAAAAATCCAAAACCCTCTCTTTTTAATTGCTTTATGTTCTGCAACATAGATATAAGTCCTGCTTAGCCTTCCTTGAGAATACGACTTAGGGTTAACTTATTAATATACAACGAACTCGTACTCTTGTGAGCAATTTAATATAACAAATTGGAAGTATATCGGCTGGAAATATTCCTCGTGCCCGATACTGAGTCCCTTTATCGGACAGTGGGTCTGGTCTAAATAATGCCACGTATTGACAGTTTAAAATAAGTTGGAACAGATTCCAACATAGACTTAGGATTTAATCAACACTAATTCTAAATCGAAAACGTAAGAATTGTAATTCGTTTGCTAATTTAGATCTTCTATTGTGTAATTCGAATACGAAAGTAAGGATTTCCGCTTAATTACGAACACGATAGTTAAATAATTAAGAAACTCTAGAGAATCATTTATTGACTGCGAATATTTGTGCATTAATTGAGAAATTCTTATTAGGGTAATCTAATACGTGAGTCATGATTGTCATCTAATTATGAAATCGTAAGTTATTAATTATTTAAGAACCTCTTGATGAATGAACAAATGCATGATTAATAGATAAATGATTTAATCAATTATAGATCTTCTGATCTCTAGGTCCTTAAATCATGAATTCCACATTTTCTTTATTTTTGTTTATTTATTTTATTTTTTCGATCGTTTGTAATCACTGATTTAGAGTGTTTAAATTTTAAATTTTGTTTAATAGCAATTAGAATTAGAATCGCACCACTAAGCGTTTCTTGAGATTCGACATGGGTCAACTTAGCTTGTCTACGATAGATCTCGTACTCTTGCAAAAACCTAAAGTGCACATTTTAGGTTGAACAATAATAAACACTACTAGAAATTTAAACATACATGACACATGATAGATGACATTTTTTTCACAAAATGTCATGTATGAGCGTATTTTTTTGCATAGATGACATTATGAAAAAATAATGTGATCTATGAAGTGTGATTAAAAATATACATGACATTTTTTAAAATAATGTCATGCTATAATGTCATGTATCTATTACTTAGATGACAATATCATCAAAATGTGATCTATGGGTGTGTTTATAATTAATATACATGACACATTAATAAAAAAATGTCATATATATTAGTGTTTATTATCATAAACCCTTATTTTCACATAAACCCTTATTTTCACACTTGGTCGAATTTTCCTCCAACTTTCTTCAATTTACTTCTCCCTCCACAAACCCACTCCCATCTCTCAATTTCTTCAATTCTGCGAACCCACTCCCATCTCTCAATTTCTTCAATTCCGCAATCGTCCACAAACCCATCCTTAGCCGGAGCTCGGCCATTTCTTCCCCAGCGAATTCGCCGGCGCTCCATCACCTCTCGCCCTCAGAAGTTTCCCTCGAAACTCTCTCTCTCGGCAGCAGAGAGCAGCAACCATCGAGGGCTTTTGCCGCCGCCGCCTACCACAAGAAAAGAACAATATACTATAATTAATTTGGTGCAGGGAGCCGTCGCTCGGCTTGAGGAATTTAAGAAATCAATTGAGGCGAAAATGGCTTTACGTCAGCTTAATCTGAATCCTGAGAGGCCTGGTTAGTACGCACTGAAATGAATTTCCGTGAATTTACAGCTTTTATATTTACAAACTTAACTTCCTATTGAATCGTCACCTGTGAATTTCAAATGCAAGATACGTGCATTCACTTTTTATTATGCCGCGAGTTTACATAGAGTAGAAGGTAGTTTGTTGAGAAAGTGTAAGATTTATTGGGGCTCTGATAAAGCGCCACTCTATTTTGGCAATCGTTTCTGCTTCTGGACGTAGTTGCTTGCAATAGAGATATTAAGTGTTCTCAATTTAGTCTAAAATGATGCTTGAGAGACTGAGATTTTGTATACCTAGCTTAGCAGGGTAACAGTCATAATAACTAAGTTATACGATTGCTGTATGACCATATATATATGAAAAATAACCTTCCAAGAGAGGCTCCGTTATTGATTCAGGCGAGTTGGAGTACTCTTTACGTACAGATGGGAATGCTGAAGTGAAGAAACTGATTAACCAACATATACCGTTCATTTTACTCTTAAGATTAATAATAATTATCTGGGATGTAAATGTTATACTTAGTTTTCTTTGCATTTTGCTGATTTTTCATTATACTTCTGCACTCAAGTGCTGGACTGGGCTTCAAGCGATGATCCTAAGATAGAGATATTTATTTAGTGCATTCATTCCACATTTCACTTAAGCCGAGATATGAAAAGAGCTCTCACGAATTGGATATGCATGAGTCATGACTGTTCCAAAATTGTATCATTATTCTTACCCATTAACCGATTTACTTCTTGTTCTTTTATAGCTAACAGACTTCTCCATTTCTACTTCTTGTTCTTCAAAACATATATTACTGTATTTGCAAATTTTATTTTCAGCTACTCTTTTGGTGTGTATATTACTAGCGCCATGAAACTCTTAATATCTTCTTACATATAAAAGGTTTAAGTGCGATGAAGCTTCCATAGCTTTACTGCCTGCCATCACTCACTTGCTACTTTCAATATTTTTGATGGTTCACTGACCCTTTATCCTTGATAAGAACTTGTGGAGCATTTTCCCCTTTCTCTCACAATACAAAATTTGATGTTGACATGTTGAGTCCTACTGGGAGATCCCTCTCTCTCTCTCTTTTAAATCTTTGTGCTAATATAGCTATTTGTCAATTCCAGACTCAGGCTTTCTCAGGACACTGGACTCTAGTATCAAGCGCAATACAGCAGTCATTAAAAAGTTAAAGCAAATCAATGAAGAGCAGCGAGAAGGTCTAATGGATGATTTGCGCGGTGTCAATTTAAGCAAATTTGTCAGTGAAGCAGTAGCTGCAATCTGTGAGGCAAAACTCAAAGCTGCTGATATACAATCTGCTGTACAGGTAGTTATTCTTTTAGCTAGCTCATTTTGCACCTTCACATCACTTCTGCTAATTTTGTCATGTCCTCAACTTTTGTGTATATCTGTTTGAGCTTGACCATGATCCCATAATGACTCCTTATTGACACTTGACAGTAGTAATTACTAGACATGCTTACTAAGTCAAGGCTGCTCTGTATGGATTCTTAGTTTCTCTATTTTATTTATCAAAGTTAAAATTTTGACCCTAATTAGGACTAGTTCTCACCAAGGTATTTGCTTTGGTGCATCATGGGAAATATTATAGTATTCGTATAATCTATACATTAGTAGCATGCAGAACACAGAATAATTGTTAGGCACACATGGGGCAAGCCTAAGAGCTTTAGAACCTTGGAGGTGTACCACTTCACTAAAAGACTTGTCTTGGCTCTAAGGCATGTGCCTTACTAGAGGCATAAGGTGCTATGCATGCAAATTAAGTTCATCTTAGGAGTTATTCTTTTACTTATTATTAAATTGAACTTGATGATTGACTATATAATGGAGCGCGCTTTTGAATTATAGTTTATTTAGCTGGACCGTTAAGTCCTTAGTTATATCCTTAGTTAATCCGTATAGTTTTAGTATTTCATATTGAATTCCTATATGCTCTGTGTACTATAATCAATTTTATATAAGATTCAGAAATTATGATATCTTACTGCCTGTAAATCATAATGGAAGTGTCACGGTTCCAAATGACCTCTATGGTTGATAAAAGCTCAACAGTAACATTTGTGGAATTCCATTTTCTGACTTCTATATCGGCTATTTTGATCCTTCATGTTTCTTTTAATTGGAGTTCTCGGTACCAATAGATCGATCTAACAAGAACCTTCTTACAATAGATTTGTTCTTTGCTCCATCAAAGGTATAAAGAATTTGCTCCCAGTCTTGTTCAAGGCCTCTTAAAAGTTTTTGTACTGGGAAAATCTGTGGAGGACTTAGATACAGACAAAAATTCGAGTGCCATGAAGAAGCGGAGTACCATGAAGCTTCTTTTGGAGCTTTATGTTGTTGGAGTTATTGAGCATACTAGTATCTTTGTGAACATCATTAAGGATCTTACTAGTGCAAAACATTTAAAGGATCGTGATGCAACACAAACAAATTTGTCCCTTCTTGCTAGTTTTGCTTGTCAAGGAAGGTTTCTTATTGGACTTTCACCAACCGAGCATGATATTTTTGAAGAGGTACGTCTTTTGCATTTGCTTGGTTTCCTTTCAATTTTAAGTTTGAAATGACATCATAAATTATTGATGTGCGATGATGTGTCACATAGCCAAAGAAATTTTAGATGCACAAACTGTATTTGGTCAAGCTGGCTACTGTGAACGATGATGGATCAGGATGTTAGCTCCATTGCCTTTTTCTCTGACTTGACTGTGTGAACTTACATGCTTAAATCTGGTATTGAGTGCTTACCAGGCTACCAGCTATGACTCTAAAGTTGTATTTACTTTATCATGCTGGTGTCCATGACAGTTTCTCAAGGGACTTAGTATTACGGCAGATCAAAAAAAATTCTTTCGGAAGGCTCGACATACTATGATGCTGCTGTGGAACTTCTTTTATCTGAGCATGCTGTAAGGACTTTGTAGTTGAGCTTTGGTGTTAGATTACTATTGTGTTAATTAGTTTCTACTTTCTAGATTTTTTTGTCCTTCAAGTGTCTAAGCTTTTCAATTCCTGAATTTTAGTCACTTCGCCAAATGGAGCATGAAAATGCAAAGATTTTGAATGCCAAAGGTGAATTGGGTGAGGAAAATGCCACTTCATATGAAAAGCTACGGAAATCATATGACCATCTAAACCGTGGTGTCTCATCGTGAGTAATCTGTCATTACCCCATCCTAGACTTACTTGCATATTGTAATTATAATACATTAGTTAATAGGAATTCTCAGTTATTTGGCTCCTGCTGTCTTTTTTTCCTCTGTCACCTGTACCTGTGCCTTTTGGACTTCTTTAGTTTTTTGCATATGGTTGTGCTGAATTGTTAGTCTGTTACACTCTTTCCTTGTCTAGTTTAGCAGAAGCACTTGATATGCAACCTCCTGTGATGCCGGAAGATAGTCTTACAACCAGAGTCACATCAGGGGAGGAAGTTTCATCTCCTTTTGCCAGCAAAGATTCTCCCACTCTTGAAGCTCTGTGGGATGATGATGATACCCGATCCTTCTATGAATGCCTTCCAGATCTTAGGTGCTGATTTATTACCTAATTCTTGTGTTTATCCGTAAATCAAATAACATGGACTAAATTATTGGCTGATTTGTCTGATTGGAGCATTTGTTCCTGCGGTGTTGCTTGGAGAGACAGAGTTGAAATCAAATGAACAATCTTCAAAGACACAGGAACAGTCAGCTGTAATAACTTTCTATACTTCTTTTCTCCATTATTAGTTGCATGTACTTAGATATATGTTATACTAAAAATCCCTTCCTTTCTTATTTTTTCATTTTCTATTTCAATATTTATTCTTGTCATTCTTGACGGTGAATAGTATATAGACACTTTAAGTGCAAATCATATCTAAAGCAGGGTCTTAGTTAGAATTTTCTGAACATCTGCATAAATGACCATTCTCGTGCAATGATTTTGCTAACAGGATGTTATTGTGTGTTCCTACAACATTCATAGGGGTCCTATTTAAGATTCAAAGGGTTTCAATTTTGGATTTCTCAGTTGCTTTGTTATTCCTTATTACGTAGTGCTGCAGCATTATCAGGAATTGTGTCATCCATTCACATAGTAATTTTTTGTGAAGGATATGGTTCCTGAGTCAGATAAAGTTGAGGTTGTTATGCAAGAAATTCGAAAAATGGTTAAATCTGATTATAGATGACATTAATGAAAAAATACGAAAAATGGTTAAATTTATCAGATTATAGATGACATTCTGAAAAAGTCATGTATTGCACCAAAACGTGTCAACTTCTCATTTATAAATGACATTTTTTAAATATAGATGACATTAAATTACTGTCATCTTATGAATTATAGATGACATTCTAAAAAAGTCATTTATTTCACCTAACTGTGTCAACTTCTCGCTTATAAATGACATTTTTTTTAATATAGATGACATTAAATTACTGTCATCTTTTGAATTATAGATGACATTCTAAAAAAGTCATGAATTTCACCTAAATGTGTCAACTTCTCGCTTATAAATGACATTTTTTTTATATAGATGACATTATATTGTGTCATGTATTATGAAATAGATGACAATATTTTAGTGTCATCTATGAGAGAATAATGTCATCTATGAGCGCAAAGATGACATTATTTCAGTGTCATCTATGAGCTATATTTGACATTCTTTTACCCTCATACATGACATTAAATTAATGTCATGTATGAGCGTTTTTCTAGTAGTGAAAAGTGAAGATAATCGCGTTGAAAATATATTATGCATGAGAGATAAATGAGTAAAAATAACTCTATTATATAATTACATTTAACATTTGAACTCTCCATCTCTCTATATATATATATAGGAGAGAGATCAAATAGAATGACTTCTATACGTGTTAACTTAAAATTAATTGTGAGTAGTTTATTTTTAATTAATAATTTAGATTATATAGTTGATTAAATTTGTTATTTTCTCATAAATTATTAATGAAATAGAAAGTATATTTTTCATAAATGTAGGGAATGTCAATTACCATAATTTATGTGATTTCAATATATCTCTTCAATGGCAGTTAGAACATATGAAAACTCATACTAATTAATTCGGTATTTTTGCTATTCTATTGAGAATTCTTAAAAAAAGATGGATATTCTAGGTTCTATCATGTTCTGTTATGTTTCGATTTACTTTCAGATGTAATGCATTTAGTTTTACTGAACATAGTAATAAACGTACATGTGTTTACATCGACATAATGTATATTTGCACTTATTTATTTAAGTCAATACATTATTTATAAATATCATATATGATATTGTTAGATTTATTTCGTTTAATTACATTGTAATATGTTTTAATTTGCGTTTTTATGTATATTTAATTTACAGTGTGTTCATCGCATGTCAATGGTTTCATGGCATAATGTATATATGCATAGTGTGATAACTTTGCATTGCTTAATGTGATTAGTTGCACTAAATATATATAAATATATATGTGAAATGCATTGTCATAACGAATATCATGCGATTGTTTCAAACCAACCAATTGAAATTTTTTTACACGCCACTATGCATTAATACATAATCAGCAACGTATTATTCACTTTAATTTACAAAAAAATAAAGTAACACTCATCTAATCCGAAGTATGCATATGCATGGAGTTTTTTACTATGCATTGCTAATTGGTCATGTTTTCATTGAATATTATAGGGAACATTGTTATACAGAGGAACATGCAATGTGCAAATCCCGACCAATTGCAACTTTATAACAATCCCAGTGCATTAATATATAGAACATAATGTATCAATCTACTTCTCTTCTTTGCACCATCAATTTGGACACCTTGTACATTAACCCTCTCACACCTCAGTGAGCTTTTAAAGTCGTCGTCTTCAACTGTAACATCTTTGAATCATTGCGTTCGTCGTTGTGTGATGGTTTTGCCATTTTCTACAATTTTTTGGGAATGCAGTTGATGTAGTGCGTGAATTGTTCCTTCAGTTGCAATTGAGGGAAGTTTTGCAGGAGTTAATATTATTCCTTGTTAAATTGCTAAAAGTTGTTATTGGGTGGGAAAGATTTAATTTTTTGAAAGATCACTGAATCCCATAATTTTCGTCTAGTATCTATAAGTTTACTTTTATGCCCTTTTTGCGTTGTAAATTAACAATACAAACGACCGCTATTTATATGACATAAATATCTAATTATTAATGTCTCTTGCATCCACACAAATTGACCATCCAGAACCAATCCTTTTTTTTTTCTCTACATATTTCCTCATTTCTATTGGAATCCATCTATATAGGGGTAGGATTGGTGAGAATCAAAAATTATATATGAACTAAAACATATGCATGTTATGCATTATTTTATTGCATAACATGATAATTCATTTTTATTCATTAACCAATACTTTATAATTTCAATACATTCTATGCATACTTTAATGCATAATTAATTTAAACCATAGATTATACAAAGATCAAAAGTCCAGATTGATTCATAGTTCTTAACTAAGGATTAGTTCTCATTTGATTCATTCCATATATATACACACACGGTTACAATTTATTTGACTTTTTATATATATGCGTATTATTTTATAATTTAAAGGTTATAAATAAAATTATGCTATTATAATTACTAGAACATTTGCCCGTGAATATATATATTTTTTCTAAAATATTTATAGATATGAAATATATATAATCTTACATTATAATATTTAATATTTTTCAAAGTATATTCTATATTTGTTTGAATTTATAAAAATACATAATTTTATATGCAAATAAATTATATTTTGAGTGTAATAAATTACATATAACTTTAGAATATTAGTATATTCTAAAAAAAAGTTAGAATTTTTAAATGTAAGAGTTCAAATATTCAAAATATTTAAATCATTTAAATGGTAAAAAAATAGATTGCAACTATGTGGTACTGAATTTGGAGTATTTTTTGCAGAAAATTTGAAGAATATTAATACATAAAAAATGAATATTTGATATAATAATTTGAGAAGTACACTCGGAAGAGATTAGATGAAGGTTGAACAAACTCGCAGAATTGATAAGTAAAGCCACCAAGCAAGATTCGAAAACAAAAGGACATCAACAAAGTGCTGGAAAATCAGACATGCAAAATAGCAAAGGGACGAGCAAGCCATATGCAATAGTCACTCCGCCACCGCGGGTCTTCACTTCCAACGACCATGGCGGCGCCACCATTTGCAGTAGTCACTCCGAATCAGCGCCAGACATTTGCGTTTCAGGCTCGAGTTTTCTTCACATCCTTCAGAATCGCGGTGAGTGTCTTGGGTTTCAAACTCAGTGACCACTACAGCCGTTGCGGCAAAATCGCAGGCGGCACTTTGGATGATTCTTCTCCACTGTGCGACAGTGAGTGGTGGAGTTGATTACCGGTGATTGAAAATGTATTTTGAAGAAATAATTGTGAAGCGACGTGTTTATTTTGATGCATTAATTTGGATGGTAAAAATTGCTGCAATAACTGCACCGCCTCGCGGCGTATCTCGTAGCCCTAAGGCAGTCACCGAGCGTCCTAATAGATGCCTTCATATTAGTCATTACCACGAACATCCTAATAGAAACCTCCCTAGCAAATATGAAAAGTCTGAGCTCCCCATCTTTGCAAGCCAAATCTCAAACACTTTCTCTGCCTAAAACTGAAATGGCCTGTTCAAGACCGATACAAATGTCGAATCTAATTCAGTTTTCCCTGCACTTTTCGTAAACATATTGATAGTAATCCGGTGCTTTAAAAAGAAAAAGAAAAAAAATTAAGTAAAGCTTCACCAACATCAAAGGCAACATTATTAGAAAACGATTTTTGGCAGTGATTTATAAAGGTAAGAAAATTGAAAATAGAAAATGAAATACCTGCAATTAGAAAACGGGAGTGGTGCTTTATGGCGCCCTTAGCCGCTCGAATGAATTTGGCGAAAAAAATTATGATAAAGGTAGTGGCAGTGCTCCTCTACAATATATATTCACAAGTATGAAGGAGTGAGAGAGAAAAAAATAGACAAACTAAGAAATATATAGAACATCCTATATTATGAATGATAAAATATAAATGTATTAGGCATGTGCACGAACACAAGAGTTCAAGATTTCAATCCTCATTTTTTGAGTTTTAGTTAATTAATCCTTATATCATTTTCTTTTGAGCCATTAGCCACGATATTCTTCAAGAATCATTGAAATGGTTGTCATCACAAAGAGTAATTAATCCTAACCATTAACAACAATCTAAATAGGGGTAAATGCTAAAATACTCATTTTGACAAGTAAAAAATAAAAAATACCCACTTAAAAATAAAAGATAAAAAATACCCACTTTTTACAATAACATGATGAAATTGATCATGTGTTCATGTTATTCATATTTAAAATAACTTGAATAACATGATCACATGATGAAATTCATCATGTTATTGTAAAAATAACATGATCACATGATGAAATTCATCATGTTATTGTAAAAAGTGGGTATATTTTATCTTTTATTCTTAAGTGGTTATTTTTTAGTTTTATTTTATAAAAGTGAGTAATTTTACCTATTACCCCATCTATAAATATACAAATAAAAATAGTTATTACCAAAGAGAAATAAAAAGAGAGGAGAAAGATAAATTTACCATTGGGGAGAAGAAAAATGTATAATTGGAGGTTGCATATACAACATAGATGATTCTAAGGAGCGTCAACAGAAGAAAATCAAGAACTCAACCTGTACCAAAATTGAATACAAACACAATTTATTATCAAATAGCATACAAATTTTTAGCCATTAAAAAACACTAAAGAATTATGAATAAGGATAGGACAAGTGAAGTATCCCCAAGTGAAGTTGAGGAAAACGCCGAGAGATTAAAGAAGGCAGAAGAGTGGCGATAATATTGTCGATGAAATTCGTTATTCCTTTTGTCATTTTTTATTTCCATATATTAAGGTTTTATTATCAAAGAAATAGAGGAGTATGAGAATAGAGGAGGCGAATTAAAGAGTGAAGTTATAATTGGAGATAGAAGAGGAGGGGCACGTCATGAACGACATTTTTTGAAAGGGTGTGTTTATTTAGCAGGAATAGAGATTCATGCTTTCAGTTTTAATAACAGTTTCAATAAATGTCAAAAAATATAACTGCTGTTGTATTTTGGTTTAAGATAATAGTTAGATTAGATTAGGACGACGGTTACATAACTCCTTCAGTACAAATAACTTCTAAAAAATTTGTTTTTATATATTTATATACATATATGTAATACATCTAATAAAACTATTTTTACTCATTTCTCTCTCATAAATAATATTTTTCCTACTTAATTATCTCTAATTTTATTATCTTATTCATTTGTTTATCATACATAATATTTTTTTAGATAAAACTATGCGTCTGTCGATCGGCTTTACCAATTGATCAAATTTTCTTAAATCAAAAGCCGAATTGAATATGAAAAAAATATAAAGCAAAATGACCGTTCTAATAAAATAAATTGAAACAAAAACTGACATATCAAAATCAATTGGTTTCAATCGATTCGATTTTGAATCAAAAAAATAAATATTTTTATTATTTTCAATTATAAATAATTTTTATAATATCAATATTTAAAAAATGTATATATTTACGTTTTGATTTTATAAATTTAAAATATATTATATAATTATATATATTTACCAAAATATAAATATAATATTGAATATTTGTATTAGTTATATATATTTAAATTTATATTACTATATTTGGTTGGCTTGGTTACGGACCGAATCAAAAAATATAAACCACAAATTGAACTGAAATCTATTGGTTTTAAAATTTAAAAACGAAATGAAAATCTATTCAAATAAAAATTGAACTGAAACCAACCATAACATATCGGTTTGGTCGGTTTTCTTGATTCGATTCGGTTCTTGCACACCCATATTTATGCTTGATTATCTCCAATTTAATTGTTAATTATCATTTTCCGACTAGGGTTTATTAGTTAGGGTACAATTTTATATTTATTTAATAGAAAATATTTAAAAGTAATAAAATAAAATTACGAGATATTGACACATCAACCACAACATAATCTGAATGATTTTAAAAAAGATATAAAGTAATCTTAATTTACTATGATGCCCTTTACATTTTATTCAAAAAGATTGCAAATAATTTAAAGATTTGATCCAAACTATCAATTATATCTTAATCAACAAATTATAATTGATCCTAACCTAAGGGTTGGTTTCTATTTGATTTCAATTATAAATTTAAATTTCTAAATTTGAGATTTTTTTGTCCCATTCGAAAAAATTTGGGACTTTCAGGAAATTTATACCTGAAATCGGGTTTGAAACTATTTTTATTTATTTATGGATTCGAGACTTCCGAAATCTCTAACGAGATCAGGATTGAGACTAAACAATTGAGTAATTTTGTGAGTGAGACTTCAAGACGAGTATCCAGTCTGACCTGATTTCATGCCCTACTCTTTGCTTACATATATTTCATTGAATTACATGAACATATAAGAAAATTTCTCATGTAACATATATATCATTTATTAAATATTTTGAATTACATGAGTAAAAGAAACAAGTTACTCAAAAACTCATGTATTTGATTCAATTTTGAAATTGACATGATCACATGAGAAAATTATCATGCACTCATGTATTTTATTAACTGTTGGGTCCCGAGAAGAGCGTGTGTAGTGTATTGGGGGTGGTGGGGGGGGGGGGGGGGGAATACACCACACTCCAACTTTTTGCGTGACTGCTTAAACAACAGGTCGAGATACAACGAATCTGTTTAGAACACGTTGACTGTGTAAGGTTAACAGGTTAACTCCTCTAATGCAGAGCGAGTGATCACTACAAAAAAACTTCAGACTGGCGATGGATTTGACGACGGATATAGAATCCGTCGTCAGCTGGCGACGGAACTCAACGAATAGTACAGACGACGGACTGGCGACTGATTTTTTGGAGCATAAGTTGGCGCCAAATCTAGCGACGGAACTGGCGACGGACCAGTCCGTCGCCAGAAAGTTCCGTCGTTATCATTTATAATTTTTTTTTAATTATTTTTATCGCGGACGACGGACTGGTCCGTCGTCCAGCCCTTAATATCTGCTTCAATTCCTTTACGCGAAAACAGAACACCCGCTTCTCTCCCAAACCAAATCGGTGACTGCTCCGGCGATTCGAAGGTCCACGCGCGCCTCCCCGCCGCAGGTAAGGTTCTCCCTTCCATTTCCCTTCTCCCTTCTATCTCTTTATTCTCTAAATTAATTGTTCCCGTTTCTTTCGCCGGAGAAGATAACATAAGCCCCCCGCCGCCTCCCCGTTGCCTCCCCGCTACCTCCGCCCACTGCCGGCCGCGTCCAGCCTTAGTGAAGTCCCTTGAGAGCTGCAATCGTACATTTGGGTGTAAGTTGATTCAAGAAATTGATTTTCTTTTCTTGTTTGAGACCTTTGTTTGAATTATGTTAATTTCATGTGTTTCTATTAATTTGCAAATATTACTCGTAATTGAACAGATTCTGTGCTCAAATTTAGAGTTAAACTATTTGTCCTTCTGTGCTCAAATTAAGTTTGAAAATCTGAAAAATTAGGACACAATCAAGTTAGATTTTGTTGTTAAGAAATGGAGGTGATGAAAGCTACATATAAGAAGCAAGTATGGGTTGATGCATGATGATTGAAATTTTATAAACGTGAATACGTATTGTGCTTCAACTTCTGTCCTTATTCCCATTTTCATTACTTTCTTACGTGTTGAGTGACGAACAAAGTTTGAGAATGTTTGACTAAATTTTGGATGTTATTAGGACAGGTGGAAATGGTTAGCTATGTGGTTGTTGCTGTTGAAGATTGACATACCATTATGTTATATTGTAATTAGACCCTTTTTCTTCTTTCACGTCGCCTTCTTATACATACTATTTATTGTATTTATGAAATAATTATATAAATTATTGTTCATTATACATGTGGTGTAGCTGCACAGTTCGCCGCATTCTGGACTGCTCCCTCCGCGTTCCGCCTCCTGAGTTCTTCTTCAGCCTTCCGGAGCCGCCTTCTGCCGCTCCCGTGCCGCCGCCTCAGGTGAAAGGTAATTTTTTAGTTCATTAGATGTAATAATTAGTTAATTAGATGTAATAAATAGTAATTTACACCTAATTGTTACTATTTATGACTAATTGTTACTATTTACACCTAATTGAGACTAATTTATACTATCTACACCTAATTGTTACTATTTTGGTAATTTAATATAACGTTTTTGCTTATATATATGACATTGGGATAGACGTAATTAATTTCTTAAGGATCTTCTCCCATTGGGATAGATTTTGATTACGTCTTAAGGATCTTCTCCCAACAATTGTAATTGTGTTCTATGGACCTCGTTATGTTTTGATATATATATTGTGATGATATATGACATGTAATTTGGGACAATTTGATGACATTAGCTGGCTTGTTATACCTTCACAGAGGGTATTAATTAGATGATTTGGTTATATATTAGATGACATTAGTTGACTTGTTATACCTTCACAGAGGATATTAATTAGATGATTTGGTTATACATTGGATGACATTAGCTGGCTTGTTATACATACAACCCTAATGACCCAAATGTCTCAAATGATCCTAATGCGTTGCATCAAACTGAATAACCATCAATATAAATTCAGAAAATTCAAATCAATGACGTACAAAACATTAAATATCATTGTAAAGGATATTCCCTTCCTCTATTCAAGTCCAAATAATTGGCAGATACTATCTCGTCTTCTATTGAACTTACCACATTCGAATTTCAACTTACAAATGCAACTCATTCTATATTCAATATATAAAACTTCAACTTATTCGTTTTTTGGTTATATATTATAATTGCAACTTATTTATTATAAATATTCACTTGAATAGATGTCTTCGAGTCGGAGATCTGCACGAGATGATGTTGGCACCCCTCGCGGAAGGGGTGCACGACGTTCTCCTCTGTCCATCGGCAGGGGTAATTCACCGAGCTCATCATCTGGATATGAGTCCGCGACTGGTTTGAGCCACCACGTTGGTGGCATTTACTTAGGTGGTCAGTCATCTGGCTCCGACACTGATCATGGGGAGCGGAGACCCACAGGGGACTTCATTCTCTCATTGAGTGAGCTGGGGTATGTAAACTTAATCACATATTCTTTTTTAACACATATTTAATAAGTTATACAAAAGACTAATATAAATCAACCAAAAATGACTTATGTAGGGGATTTTACCCGCATGTCGACCCAGTTGATTACATCTTGGAACAATTTAAGATTGTTCCCAATCCGACTGGATTCAGCTGGAAGCTGACGCCTGAGGACGTGAGGCAGAGATACTGGGATGAGTTTAAGGTTCGAAAATTTCACAAAACTTTCAAATTATAAATTGAAGTTATATACTACAATTTCTAACACACATTTTGAATGTTAGAAAAAATTTACTTGGGCACCGGAGATCGATGCCCAAATTCGACAGCTGTGGTATGATAAGTGCCGGGAGAGGTACAAGGATTACATCTGCGGGATCAAGAGGAGGATGAATGATCCCCCACCGAGAGGTGGAAAGCTGGGATGGTGGACCGATGAGGTTTGGGCAGGTTGGCTCGCTTACTGGTCTCGGGATGATGTCGTCGCTAAATCCCAGTCAGCGAGGCGCAACCGGTTGTCTGAGCCTCAGGGACCGGGGACTGGTCCTATCAAGCATAGGGGGGGATCGAAGTCCGTTATGCAACGAGCTGAGGAAAAGGTAATTTCAATTTACAATTTCTATAGTGTTTTATAGTTTTAATTCATATATATACACATGTTTTAATAACACAACCTCGATTGGTCTATCATGCTTAGGGAGTTGAGAGGGGAGTAGCTCCGATACATTGTGTCTTCGACTCCTTCCTCGATGAGCATCGGTACGCAGACGGGACATACACCGATGCGAAATCGGAGGCGATTGCGATAAGTCTTAATTAAGTTCAACGTAATATGTTGTCACAGCCCAATTTCTTAACCCTTTCTTAGTCAAGAGATTAGGCCATGACTCACTTAACTTAGAAATAACTCTAACAATTGATGTTTGGTTGCAAAGAAACTCATATAAGTTCTCGCGAAAAACAGGGCAGGGCCGACACGTTGACTTCGAAAGCCCATAACTTTCTCGTTTGAACTCCGAATTAAGATCCGGAAGAACCGTTGGAAAGGTATCGAAAAGATCTTTAAAATGATACTAAATTCAAAAAAATTCGGACTTCTAAAACTCACGCAAAAGAGGGTTCAACTGACTGCCCTGTTTCTAGCAAAATCAAAGTTTACACAATTTTTTGAACTTGGAGTTTCAATACATCAAAAGACCATCTCAAGCAACCAAGAAATAGAGAGAACACATAATAATTCATCAAGGAAGATGCTACCATAGATATCAACGACTAAACCAATACAAAGGTACCAAGTGCTCAAATGACATATCAACTAAGGGTTGCAACGGAAACATGAGTTGAGTTACATGTATGAAGACATACAACTCAACATACCAAATATCCATCATAAAACAACAAGACAATCTATGGTTCACTGACAATTCATATAACAAGGATAACCACAGTGTTCGAATCCATCGCCATCTCCAGCTCAACCTGCACGTTAAGAAAACATGCAGGGCGTGAGTACATAAAGCACTCAGTGGACACATGCCAAAACATTTAAAACTTGCTCATAGAGCTATATGATTGACTTGCCAACTTTAGCATATACAGGGTTTTTAAGAAAAATAACCTGCATACGCTTCTTAAAACATATATCTTTTATTTCTGAAAACAATAAAAACTGAATATGCATGTTCTATGTCTGCAGACAAATATCTTAAATCTGTGATACCATATCTACTTTCTTGTGTTGAGAGGTAGGCCTCCCTCTCAAACACTATGACCGGCCAGTCCGCTCACCGGCTCACGGTCACAAATGTGTACACAAACCCTTACCGGCAGCTCGTCCGGCATAGGGCCGATATCGTAATTCTCTCGTAGATAGGCAATATGCAACATGCTTAAAAACAGGCAAGTCAACTTCTTTAACATAAAACATAATGCATAAATAAATCTTTAGCACGTGCATAGCTTTTTGGGTTAGAAAGCCCACCTGGATGTTCCTTAGAGCTAAGGAACTAATTTGCTCATAGCCACCACCTATCCTCGTCTTCTAGATCCTCTCTTTTCCTTCTACTCTTATCTCCTTCTCGATCTCATCTACCTCTTCTTTCTATAATAATTCAAATCTAATTAGCTTCTCATACTTAAATCTCATTTTTCTTGTAATCTACTTTGATTATCATTTCGTATGCTTATAACTTATTCGGCTATTGCATCCTTCTATTCTAGCATCTCATTTATCATTTATCTCATCTATATCATTATTTCACTTTTTAACTTACTAAACTAACAATTTCCAACTTCTACATATTTGGCTCATTCAATCTCATAATCTCACATTAGCCATCATATTCATTCTTAATCTTAATTGCTTCATCAAATCTAACAATTATAATCTCTATATATTAATTTCAATCATGCCCTTCTTCTTAAGAATTTCATATCTTAGTGTAAGATTAAGTTTATTTCTAGTTTCTTGATTCCATTATGCTTAATGTAGCTCAATGATCTCTAATGGACCATTACTTAGGCCAAATAACCTTAGCATATACTTAAACTCATAAACTCCATAATCCACTAAATTTTAAACATTCATTTCCTATGCTTAGAAAATTCCAAATAAATTAATCTAAGCATTAATCACACCATTGAACTCAAATATGATCTCAATTTAAACAAATAAAATCAAAATCTTATAGAACCAAATGCCATAATTTTCGGTCATTACACATCAATTAAGAGGCTTGGATTTTGCTCTAATTTATTGTTCTAATCATGCTTATGGAGGTCTAATGATACTTATTCATACTTAAATCAAGCAAATTCATGCTATTTCCCCAACCTCAAATTAGGGTTCATGTAGAAGAATTTAGGGGAAATCTAATGACTCTTCATATCTTGTAATTCTTTTCAAATTCTTACTTAAATCATGATTCTCTACTCATTTCATATCACATATATGGAAATTAACATCATATCTTCATGAATTATAAAGCATAATTTTTCATAGATAAATACATAAATTTTCTTCCATTTCTACAAATTAAAGAGGTAAGGATGATGGATATTTACCTCAAAGATCAATTCTTCTTAAAATTTGGACCAAATCTAGCTTGGAAACTTGATTTTGGAAGAAGAAATTATTTGGCTATGGAGGGGGAAGCCATTTTCGAAAATATAGAGGAGGGAGGAGGTGGAAGATGATGAAAATGTGATAAGGTAAGTATGTTTATCTCTAAGTTAAGATATTTTTATAATTAATTAATTAAATAATTAATACACAACTCTAGAGGCTTCTAGAAGGTCTCGCCTCCTCGATTTTCGTGTATCTAGATTTTAATGCTGGATTACTCTTCTCGACACAAGGAATCCACCGGTTCAGACCGTTCGTGATTCCGAGTTCATTTGAACAAATTATGCGAGTTTTAAGATACCGAATGAATTTAATTAAATAAATTCCTTTCTAAAGCAATATTTTCTAGCAAAATCCTCATAATAATCTCTTCTATATACCTTAGAAAATTAGGCATAATTTGTAGATTCTACTACAACTATCGGATTCTCAATCCGAATTTTAACCGAAAACTTATTTAATTATTACCGAAATTGCAATAATAAATTTTTATTCTTTATTTTATCTGTTTTCTAGCTTAATGAAATTTCTAAATCCATTTTTCTATGTTATCTAATAGATAAAAATTTTCTCTTCTGAGGGGTATGCTTCGTCTGAGTTTATTCTATCTCAACCCCTTTCTTTTATCTCTAATATGGAATTAATAAATTCCATTTTCTTTCTTAACGAAATAATCGTAATTCTTTCTTCTAAATCATATAATAGAGTCCTCGAACTCTTTTTAATCTCATAATTATATTCTCTTAAGGATGCATAGCCTTAATTAAGGTTTAATTACGTTTTAGTTATGGCTACAGTATTTCGGGGTATTACATATGTATTGTTTATAATTTCAATATTTATAATATGTTATTAACAAAAATGTTCATTTCTCGTGTATATGCAGACTTAGGTGTTTGCCCGTGCTGATGAGGAGCGTGCCCAGCTTCCTGAGGGGGACCAGGACTCGGTGGACATGAACAAGCTCTTCCTGGAGGTTCTCGGTGCCCCAGACAAGAAGAAGCGGTTGTTCGGTACGGGATCAGCAGGGAAGGCTCTGAGATCCTCCAGGTTCGCTGGATCATCATCCGCCTCCCCGAGGCAACATGAGCGAGCTTGAGGAGCTGCGCCGCCGGGTCGAGGAGCAGGAGAAGGAGCGCCAGGATTACCTAGCTGAGCAGAAGAGATTGGCCGACCAGACGGCTCGTCTACAGACTCAGTACGAGCAGATGCTGGCCTGGATGCAGTCTCAGCAGGGTGGCGGCCCTTCATTTCCCCAGTTTCCCCCTCCCCAGTCTGATCAGCCTCCCCATTTTCCCGATTCTGATAGCTAGTTACGAGATTTCACATACGTTTATTGTAGTACTAATACTTATATACTACTATTTGTATTTACACTTTTAACATTGATGTTTTTATTATATTAAATACGCGCGTTTCATTTTGAATTTCGTTCGATTTGTGGATTTTAAATTATCGTTGAATGTTTGTTTGTATTTGTGTTGTTTGTTTGTTGTGACAGGTTTAAAATAAAATTAAATAAAATTTTTAAAATTGTGTTGTTTGTTTGTTCCGTCGTTAGGTTCCGGCACCGTCGACGGTGGACCAAACGACGGAATATATGGTCTGTCGTTAGATACGACGGATAAAGTCCGTCGTTAGCTAACGACGGACCATATATTCCGTCATTAGATGGGCTAGCGACGATCAAAATCCAGACGGACCAGTCCGTCGTTAGCCCTTCGGGACGACGAAATTTTTGAGTTAACGACGGAAAAATCCGTCGCCAGTAGGACTTTTTTTTGTAGTGGATGTGCTCAAATAATTCTAGATGCAGAGTGTGAAGTGATATGTGCACTCAACAACTAAGTTGTGTTTACACATATCGAATTTGGAAGTTGTGTAATATGTTGGTTGCTCTTACACTTAGAAAATATTTATTTTACCGAGTGTTCTTTAAGAGATTGATTCAAGATAAACAACTCACAAATTATGATTTTCTCGCTGGTGAAGTGATAAATACATAATCAAATAATGCAATACACACAATATTTAACGCGGTTCGGGAAACTCTGTACGTCCACGGTCGATCAAAGCTTGATCAATGAATTTGTTAACCTTGGATTTCTCAATTCTTTTTCCTCGTTGAGTACAAGTTCACTCTTGTTTATTTATACTCGTTGAGTACAAGATTATAACTCTCTTATTTAAACTCGCTGAGTACAAGATCTAGTTCGATTTACAGTCATTTTTCCTCGAAGCTTTTTGGCTATGGAGGATGCTAAATCTATTGCTTTGAAGTTTCAAATCTAATGTAGGTTTTAGCTACTTTTTCCAAAATAATGGTGATTTCTCTCCATAAAATACAATACTCAAGAAGTAATAACTATCTTAATCTAGTGTTGAATAAACTATGAAATCTTGAGATAATTCTGTAGTGTTGAAGCTTTTTTTGGGCAAAGTAATGAACATCATTTCTGAAGAAGACATAAAGTATTTATAAACCTGTCAGGGCTTAGTCGTCATCACCTAATCAAAATAAATTTATATGTTTCTTATCTTTTGCACTAGGTTCCGATAGTGGTAAGTATATGGTCGATGCCACATGGAGTTGGTATACTCTTTCTCTCTATCACGATTTTAAATTTTTTATAGAGGGGCTTACCTTGGGCAAGGAAGTAACCAAGGCCTGATATAAAACAAAAGAAAAATAACAATAAAAGCAAAAGGATGCTTAGCTTGAGCTCAACTTGTTACGCCTTGATCAACTCCTAGGTCATCGGTGCAAAGATTCTTGTCGCATGCACATGTTGTTGGTTAAAGGCAAATGTAAGTATGAGATTTTTCCTACCAGCAAACACATCACTCGGGTAACCCCTTTTTAATCGTCACATAGCCGCCAAAGCCCCACCCAACATACATTTTCGGTCCAGAACGTGACATCTATGGGTTATGGATACATTAGACCAAATTATCATACTGTACATGTTGGTTTGTTAAAATATGCGAATAAAAAAGTTGAATTGATTGTTGATTCATTTAGTGAAAAATGGATTAATTTGGTTGAACTATAATAGATGAAAAGATTATAGGCAAAGATCATTGATTAACTTCTTAGTTAATTGCCCCGGTATAATCTAATTTATTATGTTTGTTGATGCATCTAGAATTGAGACAGATGTTAGAAATTTGTGTAATTTATTTGTTGAAATTGTATATATATTTGGTCCAATTAATGTAGTTCACATGGTTACTGATAATGCTACTAATTATAAAGTTGTTGAACATTTGTTATTTGATAGATACCCACATATTACACGGTCACCATGTGCAACTTTCAAATGTTGCTGAGTTACCTCATATGTAAGACCATAAAATTTTGGAATCTATAGTTACATCATTTCACTACAAGAAATTCGCTCATAGATAACGGCGAAATACCGTTATCTATACGTGCAAAAATGTGTTATATATACTGCTGTAATCTATGTGCACACGCTCATAGATAACGCTCGACACCGTTATCTATTCTTTAAATAGATAACGGTTTAGAATGTAAACATAACGCAATATACCCGTTATCTATATACACTTTACATAACAGTACAAACCGCTATCCATTCATACTTTTATGTAATCTATTGTACACTTAGATTACATTTTTGTTCCACGTACATAACGATTTGTTAGCGTAATCTATTTAAAGGTATATATATCGGTTGTAGGCGTTATGTAATGTATTTTTTACGCTTTGTATTGTTAGTTTAGAAAGCGTTTCTTAATCATATAGATAACAGTTGTTTGCCGTTATAAAATGCTTGTAAAATATATTATGTATTGTTTCTTTAGATTACACTTTTGGTCACTTAGATAACGATTTTGTATCGTTATCTTAAATATTCAAATTTCTTTTGTCATCCAATTTATATTTAAAAAATATCAATTAATCATATAACGAAAGACACCAAATAATATCATATTAAACCTGCTTAAAATATTTACTACTATGCAAATATTCAACAAAAGTATGTACAAGCCAAATATATCAAATGTGCTTGAAATAAAAGAATACTCGTTTTATAAGTCATAGTTTGTCTTCACATTGCACCTAAATATATGTCAAAATATCTTCCAACACTAATATCATCCATGAAACTCATAAAAAAAGTTCTTCATCACATTGTACCTGAAAAGTAATATGAATGCAATTAAATAATAATCAATAAACACAAAGATTAAAATTTTAGAAACAACTACTCCACACACAAATAGACAAAATATGAGAGCATCAAAGTGAAAACACGTCAACATTAAATGATAAATCATATTGCAACAACTTCATCTAACTTGAAAATACATCACATACAACTATTATATTAGTCTACAATCATCTTATCAGTTTTAATCATGCTCGAATGACGAACATTGCAATTTTGAGAAACAAACTTCAAAATCTAATCTTTTTCAACCCTCCAAATCAAATATCCCATGAAAAATTAGCCCAATTTCAGTTTCAAATCAACCACACCTATTATCATTCAGCTAGCATATAAATTATAATTTGGCAACATCAAGCAAAAGCCACAGTTGTGTCGGGAAAACTTACTGGGTAACAAGGAAAACTATGGACATAGATACGATGTAGAACCTGATGAGATGTCAACTTTTGAGGCTTCTATATGATGTCCACTCGATCCATCCATACTTAATGCTTCTATGATCTTTGGAACATTTCTAAAGCATCATTCAAGAAATTATATCATAAATATTTCAAGTTTTGATTTATGAGCACTCTAAACATATACTTTTAGGCAGGATTTACAAATTAAATACATGTGTAATTATAGAATGATGGGCACTTTTAAACCTAGGAAAGGAGAAGTAGTGAAGTGTTACCTGTCAACAGTATCTCCATGCCCGAGTTGGCCGTTGGTACCCCTCCCCCATGAGAATACATTTTGTCTATCCGTCACAGCAATTGTATGCCTCTATCCACATGAGATATTTACTACTTTCTGTCGGTTCAAAAATTCAAGTCAAAAATTAAATAAAAAAGGAAAGGAGAATCAGTCATAAACCATTGTAAAGGGGTGAAATAACAATTAAAAATTAGATAGTGTTATTGGCAATTAAAGTCATGCAGCTGAGGGAGATCAAGAATGCACCTGATCAAGTGGAAATTTGACTTGAACTGGAGAGCAATGATCTGTATTGTCACCAACACCAACTTGTCACAAATACTACAAAACATTATATATTGAAAACGGTAATCTCCGGCTGCTAATTACACAAAACCAAACAATCTCGCAGTCCGAGTTACATCCCTACAGCAGATAAGTCGTCAGCATTGCTTGATAATTGGTATACAAACAAGAACTTTACACAAAGGCATAGGCATGGGTGAAAATACATGGATTTCAAGGGATGTAAACAATTTACTTTTTCATTTGATATGTTACATTGACATAACATCTTTAATCTGTTTTGCAAATTCACCTAGCAATGGTCCCTCAAAAACATAAAAACTGTAATTATTCTGACAGGTGTTAAATCTTCTCCAAGATC
>JAPKLX010000109.1:432754-518112 GCA_026898415.1 Leonotis leonurus | reverse complement strand
TTGAGCAATTTCTTATACAGAATAGCTTGAATTCTCTCATAACTTGTAACTGAAAAGTTTGTATTTGGTGTATTCCCCCCCCCCCCCCATACACCAAACCTTGCTCTTTCGGGACCAACAAGAGCGCATTCCTAAATGGTATTCTGGAATAAGAAGTATATGTAGAGCAGCCACCTGGATTTGAAGAAAGAGATCCAGAACAGAAAGTTTATAGATTGGCAAAAGCAGTCTATGGATTGAAGCAAGCTCCAAGAGCTTGGTACGAGACATTGTCAACCTTCTTACTGGAGTCGGGTTTTCAACGAGGCTCACTTAACAAAACGTTATTCATCATCAAATTCAAGGAACATATCCTCTTAGTGCAAATTTACGTAGATGATATTATTTTTGGATCACAATCCACTTATTTATGTGATAAATTCGTTGATCTGATGAAAAAAAAAATCAAATGTCTATGATGGGCAAGATGAATTTCTTTTTAGGATTGCATGTTAAACAGCTATCTGATGGTATATTCATAAATCAAGCGAAGTATGTCCAAGATTTGATCACCAAGTTTGGAGTTAAAGATAGCAAACCTGTAAAAATCCCAATGCAGACCAATGGAAAGATTGATCCAGATCCAAAGGGCAAACCTGCCAATATAACTCAATACAGGGGTATCATAGGCTCATTTTTATATCTAACTGCTAGTTGATCTGACATTACTTTTGCAGTTGGAGTTTGTGCAAGATACCAGGCCAACCCCAAAGAATCTCACATGAAAGCAACAAAGAAGATACTACTATATCTCAAAGGAACAACTCAAATAGGATTATGGTATCCATGCGATGATAACTTTGAGTTAACTGGTTATTCAAATTCTGATTATGCAGGATGTAAGTTAGATAGGAAGCATACTTTGGCAACCTGTCAATTTCTTGGAAATAAGTTGATCTCCTAGTTCTCAAAGAATTTAAAGTTTTATTGTTGGAAATAGCATAATATTTACCTGAATTTATATTTTTCACATTTTTAGACATACAATTATGCAAGGAGAATTAATAGATAACTAATATTTATTTTGTCCATAAAAAGGATATTGTGAGAGAGTAGATAAAATTTTTAAAAATACATATAATATGCTTTAGTCGAGAAAGTAAACAAAAAAAGAAGAATACTTATATGATGTTTAAAATATAAATAGATAATATGAACGTATTTTTGGTAAACGTAACTTGTATTGAACTATATAACCATAATATATATAAGATGAATAGTAAAAAGGTAAATCTAATAAAGAAGAAAAATAAAGTAAGATATTGGATTGCGTATGAAAAAGAAATGAACTATTTTCGTAAGACATAATAATATTATTTTTATATGAAATATATTGAATGAGACATTAAAAAAGTAACTAAGTAGGAGATATTGAGCAGAAGGAAGAGTAATTTCAAAAAAAGAAAAAAATTGGTATTCCATGTATAATATTGTGTATGTAAAAATCATAAATTTTGCAAAATTTATGTAATTTCTAGCCATTTATTATTATAGAGATATAAAAATTGACTTGTAAATGAAAAGTAAATTATAAAAAGTCATTCAATTTTTTAAGAAGATATTTTTATACGAACAAAACCTTCACCGACAACTAAATTAGATTGTAATAGAAAGAATATTTTATTATAAATAAATTATTAAATTTAAATTTAAGATCACCGTTAGCCATTAAGTGACATTTAAATCAGTTAATTAACTGCTCCATTTGTTTTCGTTTTCCTTTTTGAAAAATAAAGTGGTAGTTGCAAATTTGTAATAGAGGATGGGTGAAGTATAAGTAGCCACAAACTCAATTGTTTTTGCGGTTAAAATGGTGTCTACGTTATTAGTACTACGGTTTCTATAAAAAGCAAAACCCTCACAACACAACACATGCCATCGGCGTTCCCTTATCTCCTAAATTTGTATCAAAATCTCGTTATTCGCTCTAACAGATCATCTCACGGAGCAACTGTAACTACCATTTCTGCTCACACATATGTCTATTACTTTTAATTTGTAATCACAATCGCATTTCCCTTCAATTTCAATAATCAAAATCGGTCATGCGGTGGCTATTGCGGCGGAGCGTCCACGTTGTGCCGATAGCTGGAGCTTCAAAATTAGGTTTTAATGAGTTCCGGCGCTCGGTAGTTTCGAGCTGCAGAGCGGCGCTGCTGCCGCGTTTCGGAGGGCCCGAGGCGCTGGAGCTCCGGGAGGATGTGATAATTCCTGATCTCAGGCCGCATGAGGTCCTTGTACGCGCACGCGCTGTCTCCATCAATCCTCTCGACTGTAGAGTAAGTTCTCGACTCCTTCATATTTTGCATGCAAATTTCCTGGAATGCTCTTTCCGATTTTAGAATTTCCGGTTGAAAATAAATGTGCTCTAATTTGTTGGTGTGTCGGTGTGCGCATCGGTCGGGGTGGGGAACTATTGGTTATTTGTGCTGGCTTCTGTGAATTTTCTGGAAAATTAAATGCTGAAGCAGCTAAATTTTATCAGCATAAAGTAATCGGACATCTTTAGGGAATGCTGTTTTTTGATTAATTGTGATCATGTCATGAATGTCAAAATGGATACATCATTGGGATATGGAGATGGGTTACCGTGAGTCAAGTGTAAAAAAGGTGAAGATATTTTATTTTCTGAGCTTTTATGTAATTCCTTAAGCAGTGTGTAGAAGAATTAATAGAAATTACTGTAGTTACATGATACGAGACTTAAACTAAGTTTGTGTCACTGTGGGCTTTTAGGAGTAGTCTTCCTAGTAAACTTAATAGAAGTATGCATTACTGTAATAGTGGTTTAAATGACTGAAATATGGTTTCCCTGGACTTGGCTCAGATTGAAAATTAGATATTATAATGAGAAAATATGTCTTAAGTATGTTTTAATCTCTCTATTTCTCCTCGTTAATTCTTCAAGTTTCTACTCAGTTATTGCTCCAAACAGCATTTCTAAACCTAATTTAATGCTCTTTTTATATTCATATTTTTTTTTTCATGTATACAATTTGAGATACACTAATGGCCTATTAAGATGTGATAATTATTTTATAACTCTATTATGTTTCTACTAGTCTTCTTTACTTTGCCTCATCGGGTACAGTAAGATCATTTTTTAAGAAATCCTGGAAATTGGAATGCTCATATCTCCATAACTCCTGAAGGACTACTAAGATAAAACTTGAAAGGAAGGGAACCTCTTTGTCAGTTAAAAGAGAAAACTTTGTGAATGATGCGTGCATGAAAGATGGGATAAATCTAAAGATACATGTCATGATAATCAATATCAGATATTAGTAAAACAGCTGCACAAAATCTGTAAATAGTTGAGAATGCTTATGAGATGTTGATCATCATTTGGATGGGGTGCTCACAATCAGTAGTATCACGAACAAAGTTTTCTATCACCGGAAATGTCAAAATCTTTAGTGCAGTACTGACCAGAATAATTCATAATAACTGGTTGAGGAACTTGAGGGAGTTAATCCCCATATTAGCCATCTTATGTGGTTTCTTTCTAGTAAAGTTGTCTTGGAGATGAGAGTAAAGTTATCCCCAAAGTAGCCATCTGAAGTTATATGATGCAGCATGCAAAAAGGTCTTAGGGGAAATCAAGGCATAATGCGAGCGAATAGCTGCATAGTTTTTTTTTTTTAGGAATATAAGATTGAGGGCCCTAACTTAACCCAAACTCATGGTCAAAGGTAAAGGATTGTCTCCCACTTATATACCCTTCCACATTTTCGTGTGGAACCAATATGTGATTCATAACAATCCATCCCCCTTTCGAACTGGATGTCCATGGGTGGCTCGTACACCGGGGAGCTTTCAGTCGACTCAGGCAGGTCACATTTGAGCCCCTGGTGTTGTGCGGCCCTCTCCCCAGGTATCCACTTCCACATCACGACCGAATCCGGCAGGTTGGACCAATTGTTAGAGTAAATGTAGTTGATGCAAGATTAAAAGAGAAAAGAAAGCATAAACTGCAATAAATTGAAATCCTCAAAGACACCCTAAACTAAGCACATAACATTTATATATAGTAAATCAGAGCCATAATAAAGGCCTGTTCCTAATTGGACTCTGACTCAAATTCTAATTCTAATTCTAATCTTATAATAACAGTGACTCAAATTATAGATCAATAATAAGATTCCCATCAGAAATAAACCTAAATAAATATAATAACTAAAATAAGATTACTACTACTGGAAAAACAACTAATTATAATACTAATAATCCACTAAAGCCTGTCTATTGGTTTTATTACTAAATAAAAAATGTTCTACATAGTTTATGAGTATCAGTTTTTGCCATTTTCATTATTTTATATGCCACTCAAGTTAAAAATGAACTTTATAAAGATTAACTCAAATTTCTTCTGTTACTTGAACATGATTTTGAAATCTGTTGTCTCTAACAATATGTGTAGTCAGTGTAGCTCAGAATTTGAACGTGACATTTTTCAGATTCGCGCGGGCTATGGTCGCTCGTTGTATGAACCGCTTCTTCCTTTGATATTAGGCCGTGATGTTAGTGGTGAAGTTGCAGCTGTTGGGAATTCTGTACGCTCACTCAGTGTTGGGCAGGAAGTATTTGGTGCTCTTCATCCTACGGCCTTGAGGGGTACTTATACTGATTATGCAATTCTTGGAGAAGATGAACTTATCCCAAAGCCAGAAACAATGTCACATGTGGTAGGTATACATCATAGAGCTTTGGAACTGTCGATTCAGAAAATTGTCTTTTTTTTCTCTTTATAGTTTTAACTTTTAACCACATGTTTATAGATTCTCTTAGTGGAAGAGCTCATAAGAATCATACCATATGATCCCATCATCTGTAGGAAAATTTCTGTATATTTATGCTGATATGTGGGTCAGTGTATATTCAATCTGTTGCTTAATTTTACCCTTACTCTTTCCAATTTGGTCCTTATTACCTAGTTGTGTTATCATGAACTGGGCACTGCTCGATTCTTAATATTTTTTTGAACTGACAGGAAGCTAGTGCTATTCCTTTCGCTGCCCTGACTGCTTGGCGTGCACTGAGAAGTATAGCAAGAATAAAGCAGGGGTATGTTAGTGCATAGCATATGTATTTGGATAATCTATTACTAATACTGTAGCACATACTTGTACTTGTAAGAAATAAGCATGAAAGAGGTACTAAACAAAAATCAAGTAGGAGAATTCTCGAAATTATGGTATCCGATCAGAGGTCCCAAATATGGATCCAGATCTTACAAAATTCTTTCAGTTTGTTCTGCTTTTTGTTGGTCCATCCAATATGTTGTTATTGAATTCAACTAGTACCAGAAAAGCAGCTTGATGAAATCTTGACATGGTTAAAATCTCACTTAGGACTTGATATAATATACATTAGAACTTCTTGTATTTTTATTTTATTTTGAGCCAAAAATTTGTCATATTGTTAGTTTGATTTGTGTGCAGTATCACAGTCTTGTAAATCATACTCTCAGTAATTAATTTCTTCCTTAAGTATAACAAGGATGTACGTGTAAAGCATTATTTTGTATCTAAAAAAAGGAAAAGTCAACTTTGAACATTTCATTCTTAAATGATTTTGAGATGTGTGACATGATCATGTTCAGCTAGGCAACTGAGATGTGTGACATAATCTTGTTTTTATGAATTTGCTATTATGTCTTGTATGATCATCATACTCGTACTCTATTTACAGTCTCAATTCAACTGTTGCAGACAAAGAGTGTTGGTGGTGGGTGGAGGAGGAGCTGTGGGCTTTTCTGCAATTCAACTAGCGGTGGCTGCAGGGTGTCATGTTTCCACAACTTGTGGTGGGGAGTGTGTAGAGCGTATAATGGCTGCTGGTGCTGAGCAAGCTGTTGACTATACTATTGAGGTGACGGAATTCATATTTATAAACAGTATAAGACATCAAGCTAAATTTATCTATGATATATCTTGAAAAATGGTCAATTATTGGCTGATCACATGCTTCAAATCTTCAGGACCATGAACGATCAATAAAGGGTTATTTTGATGCTGTACTGGACACTATTGGCATACCCGAGACAGAAAAAATGGGTATCAACCTTTTAAAGAGAGGAGGCCATTACATGACATTGCAGGTATAATGTTCGAGATGCTAATCACTTTCGTGAAAAAATGACAATCTTTGTTTCCTTAATTTCTTATATATGAAATGTGACTGTATCTGGCTGTTTTCATAGGGAGAAGCGGCGTCCTATGCCGATAGGTATGGTCTAGCAATTGGCCTCGCTATGGCTACAACAATTCTAGTGAAGAAGCAACTTCAGTATCGAATTTCTCAAGGAATAGGTGTGTTAAACACTACTTCTCTCATTTTGACTGGTTAATTTACAAAATAAAAAGTGCTTCTCAAAGTAGTTACTTTTGCTATTGAATAGTTTTTGTCGCATCACTGATGTACTTAAACGTCTATACCTGATTTTGGGTATTGGATTTGATTGAGTGCTAAGATCCATATACATAAAAAGGACAAAGGTGATCGTCTGGTTTGATTTTTGTAAAGCATTTTCTCATTGCATAGTCAAGGAAATCCAAAGGGGTCGAAAAACTGAGTATGCACACACTCACACACATATTTCATCTGAGTTGAGGTGGCAAAAGTAGCGGGCCCGGTCCGGCCCATTGGGCTCGAGGCTATTTTCGGGCGGACTTTTTAGGCCTGTTTTTTTCAGGCCTCCTTTTTCCAAGCCCAAACCCGCCCAAACCTCGGGCTTTTGAGCGGGTCTATGAGTTCGGGCCACGACCAAGAACTATCCCACTTGACTAAAATCTTCTCATTCTCTTTGTACCATTTTAAGTCTTTTCATTTCTGGTCATCAGTCATCACTGTACATGTGGTCAGTGGCGGACACAGAACAAAGCGTTGGTAGGGGCTGGATTTCTCTACATCAAGTTGAAAAATAATTTTTTATATAACTCAAATTGATGGTAGGGGATTTTGCATAATTATTCGTAAAAATACCGATAATTTACAATTTTATAACCATAAAAATTAAAAACAAAAAATTTGGTAGGAGCTAAAGCCCCCTCTTATGTATTACTGGATCCGCCACTGCATGTGGTTTCCTCTTATACATGTAAGAGTCGATAGGGGATATGGGATAAATTCTAGCTGGACAGGAGTTCGTTTTAACTAAAGCTTTATCGAAAGAATATCTACTGGTATCCCACTAACTCCTGTGGACATATATGGTGCAGATTATCAGTGGGCATACATGAGGGCCGACGTTGAAGGTTTAGATGAAATTCGGCGGCTATCAGCTAGTGGCAAACTGAAAGTACCTGTTGAAAAGACATATCCATTTGCGCAAGTGAGAGAGGCTCACGATGCCAAGGATAAGAGAATCGTTACTGGTAAAGTTGTTCTAGAACTCGACTAAACACAACAAATCCCAACCTTCCCTTCCTCAAAGTCAAAGCAATAGAATGTGTTCTTACACGGGAGGATCGTGCCTATATATTTATCCTCAAAGGTTACAGAAAGTCGTTTACCTCAATCTGTACATTTTCAGCTGTAGTTTTCATGTTTGATCCTAAACAATAAAAAATGCATATGAATGGAACAATAGAAGTTGGGTTTTTTAGTTTTGACATCCACCCATTGTTTTCAAGTGCAGTTTTAGTATAATAGTCATCATGAACTGCTGCATTCCGCCCCAAATAAGGTACTAAGCAGGCTTGTCAGCGGGTGGGTATTACTTGGTCCGGAACCACTAAAATTGTTCCGATTCTAGAACCTTACCCGATCCGGACCGTTAAATAAATGAAGTTTCGGTTTCAGGTCGGGAGAATACTCATGGGCGGATGTGGTTCCAACATTGTTAGACCTTAGACGTTCTGAAATATGAGACTGAATCTAAAATCTAATCCAATACTCATTCTACATTTCAATCCTAAAATCCGTTGTTATGAGATAAAGAGGTACGTCAGAGATCGGAAATGAGGTGAGTTCGATTTGTTATTGTTTGGTTCCAATTTGTTTTGGAAAAGGTGGGATGTGTTTTTTCATTTTGATGATTACTTTGAAAAAGGAGGAAGAAAAGAATAAATTAGATTTGTCCAATTTTTTCCTTCTCTTCTCAATGGGGAATTTTCAATGCTAATGGCTGCAACATCTGATCTAATTAATTTCACCCGGTTGGTCCAGAACCAGTCCCGTACTGAACCGGTTGTGTCCGGTCCGGTCCTTCTGAATCTGAGCGATTCTGGAACTGAACTCGGAACGGAACCAAATCTTTATTCTGAACGGGTTTTGACTGGTTGTGGCCTTGGGTCTAACTGTAAAACCAGTCCACAGACAAGCCTAGAGCACTAATTACGACAATACAACAAAAATCGATGTATTCTGAACGGGTTTTGACTGGTTGTGGCCTTGGGTCTAACTGTAAAACCAGTCCACAGACAAGCCTAGAGCACTAATTACGACAATACAACAAAAATCGATGTATCTCATATCAGTATTTAAATATGGGCTTCTGCTTATAGGACGTTTTAGTTCGGTAACATAGTCAAGAAAATGAGCCAAAATTCATGACGAGGACCAAAATTTATAGGGGTTTGTTTCTCTTCTTTGCAGCAATCTCCAGTTGTTCCATTCTTTCCCTCAAAGGCTTCACATTAGCTTCCATTGATTCATTCCTTGTATATATTTATATCATGCAATTATAACAACCCCAAACTAGGTTATAATATACCAGTCTGTCTTCTCCAAAATGGGGCGTATTCTATTTTAGAATGTCCTTTGCAAAGAGAAATATTTTTCAAAATGTTGAGAAATATTTATATCATGCAATTATAACAACCCCAAACTATTTGTTGCGAAGTGAAACGAACTCTGTAACAGGTTGCTCAGTTTTACATAAATCACTAAAAACAATGTATTATAAATACACTCATAAAACTAAATAAAAAATGAGAACTTAAAAATAAAAAATAAATAAAAACAAAATTAAAAAACCAATAATAAGTTAAAATAGTTAAAAGGGAAGAAAATGCCGAGGATATACTTCCTTCTTTTTACGGCATACCGCTCTTTTGGTATGAAAAAATGTGGTGGTATAAAATTTATATAATAAAAAAATAAATAAAGTTGTAATTTAATTTATTAATTCCTGTCTTTATTAATTTGTTATTCAATTTAATAGTTTGATCCGTTTATAAATTTATTTTTCAATTAATTGTTCAATTTTTGATAGATGAACTCACTTTATACACAAAACTTAATTAAATACAATAAATGAAATGAGACTCAAACTTTGTTCAACATAAAATACACCTTAAGTCAATTTTTTTTTTAAGTTGTGTGTTGGATAATATGGGTAACAAATTGGTTGAGGTTAAGTTGTGTGTTGGATAATATGGGTAACAAATTGGTTGAGGGAGATAGTAGGATATTTTGGTATATATCAAAATGGCTATAACTAGAATTTTTTGTTTGTTGTTATATCATACATACTCTTTCTGTCCAAAAAACAATATTGTGAAGGAGTCGATACCCATTTTAAAAAAATTGTAAATTATATTTTTAATGAAAAATAAATCTATAAAGTATAATATATGTAAATTTAAAATATTAAGTATTTTGTAAAACATGTTTAAAAAAATTAAAAAGAAACACTTTTAATAGACGATCAAACAAGTAATAAGATTACATTATTTGTCGTGAACGGATGGAGTATTATCCAAAAAGTATATAATGTTAGTGTATTAAAATTATATTTTACAGTATAATACTATATCAAAAATTAGGGCACGCCAAATTTATGATATTTTCAATATTTTAATGAAATTATAACATACCAAAATTTTGATATTTTCGATTTTAGTATGGTAAGATCGGTATAGGAAAAAATGAGTATTTTTGTTAATTCCTAAACTAAATACTCCCTCATTAAATTCTTATCTTATTGTATTCAAGATGCATTTAAAAAAATTAATTTAATTTTAAATATATAATGTTTTGATGTAGATATATTTAATTTTAAAAAAATAATAATTAATAAATTGATGTATACATATATAGGATGTAGTTTATATAAAATGTGACTTTTGCATATAAAATAGGAAGTGATTTCGATTGTTAATTTTAGTAGATCAACGGTTATAATTAATTCGGATTTAGTAGTTTTTAAATATAATAAAATATTCCATAAATATTTTGAAAATAACATTTATGTAATTATAACATGAGAGAGAAAATAACAACTTCCTAATAATTATATTAAAAGAGAGAGAACATATTTGACTAATTTGTTTCACAATTAACCGCTGTCAACTCTCCCTTCATAGACAGTCCCCACCACTACTATCCTTCCTCATTGTCGTTCTCTTCGGCCGCCTTCCGCCGCATCAACTTTCCCAACCGAAATCCTCTAGAATATGATCGGCCGCCCTTTTATTGTTGAGTCTGAAATCCTCTCCGACCTCCAAACCTTGACGGTGGCTTCAGTCCCGAATTCATTCAATATATATATATATATATATCGATAAATAAATATAAAGAAATGAGCGAGTGGATTGCAGTGGGATAGATTGCGTTGATTTTTGAAAAATGATAAACAAAAGTCTCTGCTGCAATGCATGGTACCCTGCGCTTCTCACGTGCGCTCTTTTGATTCTTTCTGTTTCCATGTGATATTATTATTACTATTATTACTCAACCAAACTTATTAAACCTTTCATATTATATCATATTTCAAATATGCCAATGAGCCGTTGTCTCAGCTTTAAAAAAAACAACAATCCTGCTTATTCAAATTTCTTATTTTAAAACAGGCCAACTTTTTAACCTTCCAAATAGCTAAGATTCAATCATGCAGAAATGATAGTGACTGACGAAACCAATTATATATGATGATATGAAAGTAACCCATATTATATTTTGTAACACTCTCTACTCTCTAAAGAAATGTGCTACTCCGTTTTATTAAATTTGACACACCTTCTTTATTGAAATCCATTAAATTTGACATATTTTAAAAATAGTAAAACTTATCAATTCAAAAAGATTTGGACCTTACTAACTTTATCACTCTTACACTATTTTATACACTCTTTTTAATAACTGTGCCGGAAAAAAAAGTGTCAAGCTTAGTGGGACGGAAGGAGTATTTCTTTTTTATAAGAAAATTAATGAATATTTACCTAACTTTAAAATATTGTGTTAATTCAAAGAGAAAAAAATTAGGATTGTAATTAGTGTTTACAAATTGTATTCTTATTATCATTTAACATCTTTATTATATTTATTTTGAGTAATGCCTTTTCTAGAGAGGATATTTCAAAATGAAATATCACTCGGAGAGGACGAAGTAATATTATTTTGTTTTATTTACAAGAATATAAATTCCAGAGGACTATTTATCCAAACAAATTAACAGTGATTGACTGTCGATTAATGCAGAAAGTTGCATAAATTTGTAATTTTAACTAGACTTTTGAAACTTTTTCAATAGTAGCACCGAAATTTCAACCCGTTACATTTCAAGTTTTGATGCAAAAGGATTTACTATAACAGAAATATGATATCTATAAAAAGTACATATATATTATATGAAATTAATAGAAACGGATACAATTGAATCTTTCCGCGATTAATTTGATAATTTTATGTAAACTTATATAAATATATGAATCATTATAATTTTATTTGAAAAAATGTATAGGATTTTGATTCAAATTTCAAAACCTTCTATGAAAAATGGTTTAAGTCAATACCTACTAATATACTCTTAGTCTTTGTTTTAAGAACTCATAGTTGAGGAGTTCAGTTTAGAATACCTAAAATTGAAGAACTTCAAACGGAAGAGACAAGACAAAACTTGAAGTTAGCTCACTCCATCCCGAAGAACTTTCAATATGTCACCACACTGAATTACTATTCACTGAAGGTCACACTGAAGTCAATGAAGAATAAATAAATGTTGAAACGTATTTCTCTAAGGTCTGAAGTTATCCTAGACTGAATCCACATCGTACAAATGGCCATACTACTAGTCAACTACTACAACTAGCTGTTTCCTTTTTTGGAAAAAATCTCAGAGCGGCCCTACAAGATCATGATTGCAGACACAAAAAATGATAAAAAGACAAAGCTGCAACAAGAAGAATTTCAATGTATTACAGTGCTCTCTATTCACCAGCTACTATTTCAGAGATAACTATAAATACCCCAACACTTCGTCGATTCAAGACACCGGTTACCATACGCATAAATGCTCCCAAGTTATAAAATAAAAATCCAAAGTTCATTTTGATAGAATCCGTATGAGGGGCTCATAAACTCGCAGGTCCACAAGTTTAATTAACTACATGAATAATTAATTCTTATGCACATAGGAGAGTATTAGAGCGGAATTTAAATATTTTATACCTTCTCCTAAGCAAATCATTCGCTTCTAGAGAAACGAATGAAATCTTTAGCTATCGAACCGCAATCCACACCGATTCGAATTATCTTCACGATCTCCTACGCACCGACCTTAGGAACTTCTAACCTATTCCCAATTTACTTGCTAGAATATCGTGCGAGAGAATCTATCTAGTAATTTAGGAGAAAAGAAGAACGAAAATTGAAGTGTGGAATACTTCAAAATTTTTGAAAATTAGAGATGAATCTCTAATGATGATAGCCGAAAATTATGTCTCTTGGAGATGTGATTTTCGGCCCCCTCTAGTACTCCTTTTATAGATATTGTGGGCTAGGTTAGGATTCTAAGGAGAATGAATTAGATCACAAATAATAGAACCATATTCTCACATTTATCTCTTGCAGTTACCAACTATAATTCAAATTCAAATTTGAATTATATTAAAATTAATATGGACTTGGACAAATCCATAATTTGATTAAATTAATTTCCAAGTCACATTTAGGCCCAATTAAATTTAATTAATTGCTTGGTCCACCTTAGACTTAAATTAATTAATTTAAATTAATTTGTCCTCCAATTAATTACTCCACGGTAATGGGATAAACTGTAGTTCTATTATAAATATTTATTGACTCCACTATATGATAAATATTGAACTCATCTTGATTCATTCGAATTACGGATGTAACTCTTTTGTCATTAATTATTTCTCGCGTTTAAGATTTTCTAAATCCATTAATTAATTTAAGTTTGTTGACAACTCACAATTAATTAATATATTTATTCGTGAGTGATCCGGTTCAGACCTTAATTATTACATATGGAATAAATTCCCAACCGGTCGAATTTCTTATGCAATAAACCTTTCTGAACGCCTCACGCGGATTTAATGAACTCATGTCACCGAGACACGATTCTATAGGACTGATAGTCGAGCACTTCTGGCTAAGCCAATCACTACCGCCCAAGATATCACTATATAGGGTTACGAAAAACTCGCAAGCACAGATGAATCAAAGTAGCATATAATCAGCCGCCTATAATAATGTCATCGTCACAGATTAAGAAATGAACTAATTTCCGAGACCTCATTCTAAATATTTGCACGTTAGAACTTATCTCTCTGTGAAACCTCTCAATATGTATACACAAAACATGTGTATCAGCTTATACATACCGATATCATTTTGCAGGCTAAGGTCAGCTCTCGCATCAAATGATATCACAATCTTTACCTACTAGACTGTCCAAGTCTCTCTAAACTGTGACTTTATATTACAAATGAGCCGACTGTGTTACCTTCTGTGATCATGGTTCCACCACACAGTCTACAATTGTAATAAGTGGACTTGTTTGCAATACAATATATTATAATAATAAATAACAAACCAATTATAGAAATATTTATTCTCATTAAAATAGAATTGAAATCAGGTTTGATACATCGTCCAACCATAAAGCATGCTTTGAGGTATACAAACTCTAACACATTTTGCTCTCAACTCTTGTATTTTCCTTAGAACACTCAAGTCTTTGATGTAAATCTTCAAAGTGTTCTTAGCGATAGAACTTGTAACCGAAGAATAGATGTAGTATTTAATCGTGATGTTGAAGCTAGTAATGATCTGAAGTTATACTGTATATCAAATCCTAGTGGTTGATCAATGTAAGATATCTCCAATTTTAGTTTTTATCTCCGAACCACGAAAATTAATCTCTGTGTCTTTCTCTATCATTACTTTCAATATTCGTTTGATTTGATTAAGAACTGCTCTAACTATCATACATCTTATACTGAATATTGATTAAGTGAAAATTGAAACATTAAGATTATTTCTTAAGAGATTACTGAATTTACCAGTTAACTTAGACCATCAACTTCCGTATCACACTTTGCTAAGATATTAGTCCATCAGTCCAGCACAAGTTGTAGATTGAAGGATTCTTATCTAAACAGCTTATCAAATCTGATTATCCCTTCAGATTTGATCATCTCGCATTGAATATTCACTTTTCCAAAAAGGTTTTAAATTGGTGTAATCCTCACATACACCTGATTACTTGTATTCAGGACCAACAATTTGTTTTATTTATTATTTTATATTAGATAAATATTAAATTATACCACTTCCGTCCCGTTAAAAGTTGCCGTGTTTCCTTTTTGGTCCGTCCCACTAAAAGTGGCCACTTTTCTAAAAAAAAGTTTTTACCTTTAAAATGCATCACTCCTACTTTATTCACACATAACACTTTAATTTCTTATTCTCCGTGTCAATTCCATTGTGGCCGCTTTTAGCGGGACAAAGGGAGTATCATAATTAATAAATTTTAGTTTGAAAATAAGAATCTAATTTTTTTATTTATAAAAACTTACTATTTATTTATATGACATTGCACATAAATCACAAGTGTATTAAATTATTCCCACTGCAAATGGATTAAATTTTGAAGCAATTAATTACATACCTGCAGTTAGAGGTGTTCACGATTTCGAGAATTCGCAACCAGAACCGAACCGTTGTTGCGGCGGTTGACGGTTCGGAACCAAACCGTGTAGGAAGATTTTAGTTACGGTTTCAAACCACTGGTTACGGTTTCGTACCGTCCAAAAAATTAATAATAATATATTTAAAAATTTTGAAAATTTTAATTAATTTCATTACATATCATCATTTAATTTTGTATCACACTATTAACTTTTTAATGTGATACTAGAATAACTACGTAAATATTTATTTTAATTTAATAGTAATTATATATAATACCCATATAATGATATATTAATAAAAAACTAATAATAAAAAAATTATTTTAATCTGTTATTATCTCATGAATACATTAATTGAATAACACATTAAATACAAATACATTAATGAAATGAAATGAAAAGTTAATTTACATAATAAAAAGTTAACTATTTTGATTTATAATATTAGAGTTTAATTGGGTTATCATCTACTTAAATTTTATTTCATTTAATTATTAATGTATTCATAAGTTTTAACGTGTTATTATGGATTATAAAAAATGACTCTTTATAATATAAGAAATAAATTGAATAAGATAATAAAAATGAGATACGATTCCAAATGAACGGTTATGGTTCCGAACCGACGGTTCACAGTTTCGAATTTTTGTAACCGTAACCGAACTGTCCTCTACACGGCTACGGCTCAAAATCGAACCATCGAGTACGGTTCCCAAAACAGCAGATTATGGTCCGATTATGGTTTGATTAGGGCAGTTCCAATTCCTTTGAACACCTCTACCTGCAGTCTTATGAAAATACGACTAAATAAAATATATTTTCACTTATATCAAAATATTAAATTAAAATATTTTAAACTCCAAGACCCTGTTGATTTTGCATGATTAGGTTGGATAAATAAAATTAATTCAACATAATCCTATATTTATTTTGAAGGATAAAAGTTGTGAAATAACTCAAGACCCTTGATTATTTTAAACCTCCAAATTAGTTTCTTCTAATTTTAATTCTCCTAAAATAGATGCGATTGAAAAAATCATGACGACTAAGATAAAGAATTCTTATTGAAATGACAAATAAAGCCTTCATCCCTCCACTTCTAACCCTTCCATTTTATATTTAATTTATATTTATTAAAAATAAATATTTTTTATTTTATAAAATATTTACCAAGTTGAATTTAAATATATTTTTATTTAATTATTAATAGAAAATATTTATTTAAATTATTATTAACCTAAATATTAATATTTTAGAAATATTAAAAAAATATATAATATTATATTATTGTCAACTGATTTTTTAATCGATTTCCGAGAAGAACCAATATTGAATTGGTTAGAAACTGATTAACCAGTATGATAAACGGTCTGGTACCCAATATCTAAAAATGCACTTTTTCGATTCTGGATAATTAATTAACCGCTTTCGATTAACCGATACCAGACCGATTAGCACCCCTAGCTATTTATGGAGTGAGGGAGAGAGTGTAATTATCATTGATTTCAGGTTTTTGAAATTATAAGGATAATTTGGTCAAATTATATTTAATCCTTATTTAATCAATCAAAGTAAATAATAGACTACGCTTATCCCAAATTTAATGATTCTGCTATTCATTTATAGTAAACAATGGATTGATTGATAATTAAGAAAGTTACATTTTTTTTAATTGTAAAATAGCAGATTTTGTTAAAATTAATTATTTTTTGATTTATTTTTAATGGAGTTATTATGCTAGAACAATCTTATTTATTAAAAAAACTAGTATTTGATCTTGTGCGATGTACAAATAATTACTAGATAATTAATATTTTTTTCATCATAAAAAGTGTATTGTGATGAAATCAATATAAATTTAAAAACATGTAAAATATTTTTTCTTGGGAAGTGGATTCTAGCACCTCCCGAAGGATGGGCCCTCCATGCAGTGGCGGACGCAGGGGGGTGCTAGGGTGGGCTGAAGCACCCCCCATCCAAAAAAAAATATTTTTTTTTTAGTTTTTCAATGATAAATTTTCGACATAGCACCCTTCGCCGTGGTACGAATAGCTCCCCTACCATCTCGATCCCTCAAAAATTAGTTGCATTGAACGGCACGTAGAACCGTTAATCGCCTCATCAAGTTCTAATTAAATAATTATTTTAAATTAACAAATATTAATCAAAATTTAATTATTTAATTAATCAAAATTAATTAAAATATATCATTCAATTAAAAAAAGCCCACGTTTTATTATCATATTCAACCTTAACATAAATAATTAAAGCCCAATAACTTAAATTGTGTATTTAACTTTAAAATTAATTTTTTCCAGCCCAAATACATGAAGTAGCCCAATAACTATTACATATTTGTATTTGATTTGCTTTTCTTCTTCACATAGTGTTCCCAAACGTTTTCCCTCATTTTTCACAGACTAGTTGCTAAGTTGCTATCTAACTGGATGAAGTCGGATTCAACTCAGCAAAAATAAGCGGTGAGTACTGTAGTGTAATGGAGAATTTACTCTTTTTTCTTTACTTTTTTCTTCTTTTACAGTAAAGTATTGAGATTACACATACAACAACTAAGTCTCTCAAATTCTCAATTATTTGTCTTTTATGTGAGTGAGTGAGTAAGTGGGCTCAGTGGGACAGGTGGTTGGAGGGGTTATTTAAGGTGGGGACCGTTTGGTTGTAGTGGGGGTGGGGGAAGCCGGAAGGGGATGTTAAGATTCATTTATAGAGAGGTTTTTTTTAGATATTGTATAGTGGACTGTGGAGCACATATTTTATATACCTACTTGTTTTGTTTAGTTTTTTTAATTAATAAGATAATAATACTAACAAATACTTATTGGATTGGAGCACATATTTTATATCAATTTAAGTTGTTTTGCTATTCTTATAACTTATGACTCCTTTCATTAATTTACATAATAAATAATGAATTATTTGATCATAATTTCTATTTTTGTTTATATAGATAGAAATGAAGCGATTTTTTAAAAGAAAACGTATGGGGGAAAATATTTCCTCTGCTTGCAAAGAAGTCATCGTCGAGCCAATGACAAATCGACCCCCACAAGAAGTTGAATTAGATTTAAATGATGTAATTGGTGATCCTGGGTTACGAAAACCAATTGAAGAATTTAATATTTCTATTCGAGATCAAGCACGAAGGGCTTACTTCTCTATGGGGCCTTGCCAACCAATTGAGCACACGTATCCAAAAAAACCTTATGGTAATCAAGAGAGGAGTTTCCAAAGGACTTGGTATAAGAAATTTCCATGGCTTGAGTATAGTGTGTCGAAAGATGCTGCATTTTGTTTTTGGTGCTATCTTTTCAAGCACTCAACTAAAGGAGGTCTGATTTGCAGAGGATGTCTTTACCAAGACAAGATATGGCAATTGGTAAAAGGCAATAGAAAAATTTAATCTTCACGTTGGGGTTGTGAACAGTTGTCATAATGATGTTAGAGTACAACTTGAAGCTTTTATAGATCAGAGACATAGCGTGACAAAATTATTCCGAACAAATGCCGGCAAGATAGATGCTGCTTATCGCATTCGTTTGACAGTTTCACTAGATGTGACTTGATTCCTATTAAAGCAAGGATTGTCTTTTTGTGGACACGACGAGTCAACTACTTCTTCTAATCGAAGTAATTTCATTGAGTTACTTCTATGACATTATCAAGATAATGAAGTTGCTTCTAAACTTTTGGGTCCAAATGCTTCTGCTAATAATCAAATGACTTCTCCACGTATTCAAAAGGATTTAACACATTCATGTGCATCACAGATCACACTTGCCATAACTAATGATATTAGAGATAAAGTTTTTACTATTCTGGTTGATGAGGCTAGAGATGTTTCGCTGAAAGAGCAAATGAGGGTTGTTCTAAGATATGTGAATGATGAATGGTGCGTGATAGAGAGATTTCTTGGAATTGTGCATGTTGCGGACACTTGTTCATATTCTTTGAAAAGTGCAATTGATGATTTCTTTACAAAACATGGTTTATCATTGTCCAAGTTGAGAGGTCAGGTATATGATGAAGCTTCAAATATGCGGGGTGAATTGTCTGAATTGTATCCCGATGACTTCTCACCAGATGATTGTTTATATCTTCCTCACCAACTCAACAATTTGTTGCTAATGTAAGGCTTGATCCCCACTTCTCTACGATTAGCAATTTGGGAAGTCTTGCTCGGGCAATGGTTACAACTAGTAAGCATTTAGTGTTTCCAACAGTTTATCACATGATTGAATTAGCATTGGTGTTGCCCGTTGCAACTGCTTCTGTCGAAAAAGCATTTTCAGCAATGAAGACAGTGAAGAATGATTTGCGAAATCGAATGAGTGATGAATGGTTGAATGATTGTTTAGTTGTGTATATTGAGAAGGATATATATTTTTTCAACAATTGATAATGAGTCAATTTTGCAGTACTTTCAAACGATGGCTACACATAAATATCAGTTGTCGCCACTTCCCTAGAGAAAAATAGTTATAATTTCTCTATGTTTTGATATTTGGGTGAATATTAATGTATTGAACTACTTCTAATGTACAAAATATTTATATGTTTGTCTTTTTGGTTAATATTGTAACTTTTGTATCGTTGCTCCACATATTTTTATTATTTTATATGAATTAATATTTATTGTGGAGCACCCCCGGAGCAAAAATTCTGCGTTCGCCACTGCCTCCATGTATCGTACCCGAGAGAGTTATGTGAATGCGGCATACCTCATTCGAAAAACGCATGCGCTACCTATGTTGACGAGATGTTAAATGAATTGATTAGTACTAATCATACCAACATGGTGCATCATCTTTTCAGATGGCCCCTTAGTAGAAACTCTAATATTAGTGTGTTTGGCTTGTAGCAATACTATGATGGGTGACCTACATGCGCTCCCAGTCCAACAATTGGTATGAGAACCGGGACTTCGTATGTGAATAATCGTAAGATGGGAGTATAATAAGTTTCATATTGTTTATAATTAAATATGTTGTAATTGATAAAATAATTAGTGGTAAGTACTCAAATACAAAAAATGACAATTTAATTAAATGTATAAAGATGATACTCCACGAGTCCACGAAAAGTGTATTGTGAGAGAATCAACATATGTTTTAAGAAAAAAGTAGAAAAATATATTTTTAGTGGATAATGAGTTCCAAAAAATAAAATATATGTGAAGTTTGAAATATTGAGTGTTTCGTGGGATCATGTCTAAAAAAAGGAAAGAGAACTACGTTCCTTGTGGACGACCCAAATAGGTAATAAAAATACAATTTTCATGGATGGAGAAATTAGTATTTAAGTGATGGAACCTGTATGAGCGGGTCGTAACTTCGCAGGATCCACATGTTTAAACTATCATATTAAACAATTAAATCCTATAACAATTAATACCACATAGGAGAAAATATTGCGGAATTACCTATGCTAGTCTTTCGCTTGTGGAAAGACGATTTTGGATCGTCAACGACCAACAACAATCCTTCTCCAATCAAATCTTCTTTGATCTCCTTCGATCCAACCTTGGAAACTAACCTATTCCCAATCTATAGTTTGATTATTGTGTGGGCAATAATCTATCAAACTTTAAAGAAGAGAGAAAAATTTGAAAATTAGGGTTTTGAATCCCTACAATTTCGAAAATTTAGAGAGTATAATCCTCTAAATTTTTGAGTGATTTCTCTAATGTTGTAGCACCAAATAACTCCCATAGGTATCAAGAATCAAATATTAACTCCCAAAAGCACGATAAGAATAACCTCCTACAGTTTACCTATCTCCGTTACGATACAACACGAATAGAAAGTAAATTTAGTAAATAATATTACGAATCCATAAACTGAAATAGGTTTTACAAAGCCCCGGAATCACGAGGGGTTTAGCTACTCATAATGAAAACAATGCTAGAAAGAAATAAAATAAACATAAACTCCCTTTGTTGGATTCTTGATTTTGGGTTGTCAAAATATATGTAAATAATGTAAAACTATAGAATAAAAGTATATATGATGGAAGAAGAGAGTCTAGGAATCTAGAATGAGGCCCTAATATAGCCCGAGGGCTCGGTCACAATAAAACATTTTAAAAAAATCACGAAAGGGTAAAAATCTCCACAGTCGCACGACTTCGGCGACATGGCATCTCGGTCGCTGAAGTCATGAGTAAAAATGCCAAAAAACGGCGATCGCCGTTTGAAAGTTCGGTGACCCAGACGGCAATCGCCAATCTTGCTGCCTCACTGCGCGCATCGATTTTGTTTTGGCCCATTCTCCCTCGTTTCAACTCCGATTTTGGATCCATTTGCGGCTACGGACTCCTATAGAGATGAAATTTAATCCTATGCTATCCAAGATTGATGATCGCACTTACTTACTTATAGGAAATTTACGTCTTTATGCTTCTACTAGCGATAGGCTTGATTTCTCGTGCCCCATAAACTCGTGCTTTGATATTTGATCCATTTCTTGGTTTGGCACGCATCTTTTCTTGTTGGCTACACCTCGGCTTCCATTTAATCCTTTTCTATCACCAAAACCTACAAAGAGACATAAAATGCAACAAAAACATAAAACGAACATAAAATGCTAAAACCAACGAAATCAAATACGAAACGATCCAAAACGAAACACTAAACATGGAAAATTGTATAATTAAAAACATGAAAAATGAGTGTTTATCAACTTCCCAAAACTTAAGCTATTGTTCGTCCTCGAACAATGGGAAAAACAAAAGATAATGAATAAACACGAATGAGAGCACATGAAGATTAGCAATGCCTCAGATAAAATGAAAGTGATAATTGATTCGAGACACCTTTTTGACTTATCCTCAACGATCAACAACAAAAGTAATATCAACAATTAAAAAACTGCAAGTCCTCACGAAAAATTGTATTGCTCAAGACTCGACTAAATTGTAGTATATTTAGTGAAACGCTCAGTGAAATCAATGCAGTGAAATCAATGCAATGCAATCAAACTTATCATAGGCTTGCAGATCGTCAAATTTCTCGACCGCTTTTAAGTGTGCAAGAATCGAGATCAAATAGGTCTTTTTCCTCGACTTATAATGTGGGGACATTGGTTAGGGTTAGAATTTATTTGGCTTAGTGACTGAAAATTTCCTAATTCATTTTACACAGGTCCTCCATCAATCATGCCAACCTCAACCTTCACATAGTTCTACCCATTTTTCTTTTCTTTTTCATCCCGAACCTCTTTTGACTGTTCTCTACTTGGTAAATAATCCTTCACAAATCTAGATATCCGACCCCTTATACTCTAATGATCACACATTTTCTTCTTCTTTTTTTCTCCTTTTTTATAAGCTTATGGGATATTGGACACATATTCATATAGAGAATATGATATTGGTTCACTACCAGCATGGTATAGAATTTAGCAACCCAACAAATCAACTACCAAAAATGCATTTTAATCCATGACTATAACGGCTCAAAATGGGGTGCAAGGGATAATATTAGAACAAGGTAGTGAATAGGGAAATACATGGCTTCAAAGACGACCTAAGATCGTTTCACAATTCTTGGCACACACCTGCAGCTTCAAAACAAATACTAAAGAAAGTTCTAGAAGTAAAGATCACATGCAAGATAAAAATCACACCTAAAAGAAAGATATATAATGTCTGATGTGGAATTTTTAAAAGGCTCAAACTCCTCACACGGGTCAATTGTTGGTCTCGAAAGAGCAAGGTTTGGTGTATGCGGTGGAAGAGGGGGGGGGGGAATACACTTTTCAGTTTACTTGACTATTTAACTTTTTAACTTAGAGAGATTAAGCTTTCTCAAAGGAGATTGCTCAGGTTTGACAGACCAGATCGACTGATGGTCTGTCCAGACAGAGTCTCTCTTGTGAATTACGCTAAGCAGACAGAGTGATCTTGTTATCTAGCAGAGTGTAGTGTGCAGAAAATGGTGGACTTAGTCAGTTGCTCTTATTAGAAAACCTTTGAAAAACTTAATCAGATCAATTAACAGATTGATTAAAGATATGCAAGTTTGAGTGCAAGTGAAGGATTAGTGAATGAACAATTGGAAATGTAAAATGCATACAGTAAAGCACACAATTGTTTTACGTGGTTTGGGAAACCCCCTACGTCCACGGTCCAATCAAAACTAGATTGATTATCCACTACTAGGATATTCTCTTCTTTATACTCGCTGAGAATGAGCCACAATTTCCAATCACAACTAGAGTGAAACTTATGCACGAATAAGGGTCGTGTCCCTTTACAACTTGCAGATTAATCTGCTACGAGATACCTTCATGTTAATCCACTAGAAAACTACTAGCTAGCAAAGCTATCTTCCTCCTTCCTCTCGATAAGACAGACTTAAATCGAGTTTGGTGTGATTTCGATCACGAACGGCTCGAACACACGTTGAATACTTCGATGATTGAGTAGATTTCTTAGCAGAGTAACAACTTTGTAAAAAGTTTGTTCATCAATCGTCTCGTACTCTCCCAGATCTTTTTCGAAGCTTTTATAGGTGTAGAATTTGAGTTCTAACCGTTGGACTTGATTGGCGTATAATAAATGTTGATTGCCAATCAAGAGACATGAATCCTAGAAAATCTCCTCTTGCCTTGTATGAATTTTGTACATCTCTAATTTATGGAAAGCAGATAGATTGATTGATCTCTTTCCTTTTTCATGCTCTAATTGATTCTCCTTCCATTCTTGATCTCTAATTGATAGACTTTCCTTCTCCATGAGATTTGATGACATGGCAAATGAGGTGAGATTCATTCTAAGTGCATCCAGTAACAAATCGTATACCATATGACTTAGGTGATATGCTCCAGAATAGGTTCACTCTTTCATGTCAATCTGATCAACCAGATTGATTACGATCTGGTCCATGATGATCTGATTCAAAACTTGCTCCAATGAGTGTGTTGACAATAGCTGCATGTAATTAGAATGAGTGGCCTATGAACAGATCGTCTGTTTGCTTCCTGGTACGTTGATCTGCTTCCTCCAACAGAAGACTATCTAACCAGATGACTTTTATAGGATATGATCCTTTACAAATTAAGTCATCAGCTAACCTGGTCTAAGACTTGCTTTCTATCAAGATCACTTTATAATCATAGTGATCTGTTACATGTTTAAGCAATCTAAAAAGAGAACATAAAATAATTCTAAGTGTGTTTCGAAGGAATATCATCAAAACTAAATTTTGTGAAGGGTCCCAACATCAATACTCATAGAATTTTTAAATGCCAAAATTACTTTGAAATCTCACGCTAAAGATAAGCCTACAAGGTGCTCAAATAATTTTTTTTAGAAAATACGAATCATATATCATCATCGGCATTTCACTTCGATTACAAATAGTCAATAAACATCATAGCACATGCCCAAATCGATACGAGTTCAACGACAAATCACACTCAAACTAAATCAAATATGATACGAAATGAAAATAATAAAACAAACACGAAAATAAATAACAAATTCCACTAACGGACTGACAGAGCTCAGTCGTTATCACTCCGGTTAAGATAAATTTATAATACCTACACTATTCACTAGGTTCCGCTAGTGGCAAGCACATGGTCGATCCCACAGTGAGTTGGTGGATTCCTTTCTCGATGTCACAAATTGAGTTTTGAGTCTGGTCTTGCCTTGGGCAAGAAGTTGTAATCAAGTACTGAAATGTAAATAACTGAAAATAAACAATAAAGATAGTTAAATAAGAAAGCAACTTGACTTGAGTTTAAAATCCTTTTGTTGTACTAACATGTCATGGTTAAAGGCGAGCATAAAAATGAGGTTTTACTCTTACCACCCAAATGCATCACTCAGGCAACCCCCTTTTTAATCGTCACGTAGCCACCTAAGCCTCGCCCATCATACCTTTTCGGCCTAGAAGGTAAGGGTTACGCACATCCTTATCCCCCTTTCCCAAGATTACTCCTAGACAAAGCTTACTCCAAAATACCAAATAGGCATTAGTGCGACTGCGCAACAATGGGCACATCATCTCAGATGCACGTCCCATGACAATCCCACCTACATCACCACGCTGATCCCTCTGACTGGCAAGCAGGGAGTCGCTAACACTTGGAGTTTCCAGTTCACAGTTATAACATGATCTTTCCCATGAATGCTACTGGCCAGACAACACCAATGACTTGATCAAGTTGTATAGGATTCAGATCCAACATTTTAGGAACTTGCCAATACAACTATAAACACGTTTAGACCTCTCAAGATGTTATAAGTTTTGACTTAAATCATCTTTCCGAAGTAAAATAAATAAACATAGCTACTCATACAAAAAGTAAAGAACACAAACGAAATAAACATAAGCATACTTATATTAAAATACGGAATTAAAGTGTTACCAAATAATCCTCTTGCCAAGACCAACCCTGGGCAATGCCAAAATCATGAACATAAATTAAATGTTATGTTTACCCGTAGGACTTGTTTCTTCCTCCCAATCACTCATCAGAATAAGGCCTAAATTGAGAGAACGAGCAGTTGGGCGTCGTCCCTCCCCTCGATTGTGTGTGTCTCTGCTTCATAGCGGGGGTATATATAGTTCTTCGTGGGCTTGGGCTTTGTGGTAAAGCTGGCTAGGGTTCATGGCTAGACTTTCCTTCCCTGGTGAGATCTTCCGCGTAAAGGAGATACTCCCAATTCTCCAAATATTTGGTGGAAGGAAAGGGAGATTTTTTTTCCTTTTCCGCATAAGAAAAGAAATATGCGCGAATCCTAGCTCCTTGCCCATCGTCTTCTGCGCTCCCAGCTGCTTCCATCTTCATCCTCGTCTTTGCCATGGTGTTCCTCTTACTCCCAACGGCTATAGTGTGTTCTCGAGTGGTACATTGTCTTGAGCTTCAGACTGCCCAAGATGCTCCATTGCCTGGTTCGTCCTCCATCTTGTTCAGAAACTGAGGTAAGGCTTCCTCAATGTCTTTGTCAATAGATTCCACAAAATCCACTATCTTTTCGTCTTGAGGAATGTCCATCTTAAAAGCATAAGAGGTTTCTTAGCAGTAGAGTTGTCCATGTTAAGTACATAAAAATTAGCAGGAAAAATTAAGTCTTGTACCTTGATCAAGAAGTCCTCCACCATGCCTTCTCGATAAATGCTTGACTTATCTGTCAGCTGGATCACGGCCCTGGATGGCTTTAGTGGGCCTATCTTCAGTTCCTCGTACATTGATATGAGCCTGATATTGATTGAAGCTCCCAAATCTAGCATGACTTGATCAATACTGGTATTTCCGATCACACACGGGATATAGAACATCCCTGGATCTTCGCACTTGATTGGTAGATCCTTCTTGAGCGCTGCAGAGACATTTTCTCCGACTATGAATCTTGTATTGTCAGGATATTGCATCTTCTTGGTACACAGCTCCTTCATGAATTTTGCACATCTTGGCATAGTCGTTAGTGCAGTAACAAGTGGAATGTTGACTTCCACCTTCTGGAACACCTTGAGTAGTTCCTTCATCTCTTCAGTTTCCTTCGTCTTGGCCAACGTTCTGGGGAAGGGTGGCTTGCAATAGATGTTCTCCTCCAGAGCTTTCTTGGGCGACTTGACTTTAGGTTTGGACTCTGGTTTCTTCTCTGGTTTAGGCTTCTTGACTGGCTTCTCTGGCTCTGGTATCTTAACCTGCTCCTCCTCAGCTTCTAGCTCCTCTGGTTCTACCATCTCCTTGGCAGGTTTCATTACTCGTTCATGTAAGAATTTGCCATTCCTGAGCATCATTGTATTGACCTGTGGCTTGAGATTCACCTCGACATGGGAGGTCAATCCTCCTTGCTTGTTGTCCATCTTGAGGATAGCCTGGGTCAAGTTGGAGATCTAGTTGACTAGTGAGTGTAGGGCTCCTCGACTTTTTATCTTGAACTTCTCAAAGTCATCGCTGAACTTGTGGTGCTCCTTGGTCAAGTTTTGAACTGTCTCGGATAGAGATGACACTCTTGGCTGAATTTAATGTTGAGCCTCGGGTGGAGGTGGGTAGTGATTTTCTCCGTATCTTAGGTTCTCGTGGTTCCTCCATCCTGGATTGTAAGATTATGAGTGGGGATCAAATCTCTACCTTGGGCCTTGATTGTAGTTTCCTCCATTGTTAGTATGCTCAAAAGCATTGATTTCTTCTTCTCATAGGGTGGGATATTCATCGGTCAAGTGAGTGGTAGCATAGCATAGCTGGCATGCCTTGACATTCTTCTTGATGGTTGGATTCATCATCTCCATCATCTGCTTCATGGTGGCAAACAGGACCGAGAGTTCCGTCTTAGACTGTGATGCGGAAGCATCTCCCATGGTCCTGGTTAAGGAGTGTGCATCATCTTGGGATTCTTCTGCCATGTCGCTCAACAACCTGAAAGCTTTAGAAGGCTGCTTGTTCAAGATAGAACCTCCACACACGACATTCAGAAATTGTCACTCGCCAGGCCTCATTTCGTTGACATAGTACTGGATCAAGTCATGGTCAGAGATCTTGTGCTGTAGGCACTTGGCCAATATGAGCTTGAATTTGTTCCAATAGTCATAGAGTGATTCTCTGGCTCCCATCTGGAAGGTGCTCATCCTTCTTCTTGCATTCTGGATCCTCGAGACAGGATAGTACTTCTCCAGGAACTTCTTCTGCATTGCTTACCAAGTCTGACACTACCTGCAGGTAAAGTGTAAAGTCATTCTCGAGCAGTATGTTGAAGTGAAAAAGGAAATGATACCAGACGTATATACTCCCTTTTTGGTGCCTCATTGGTCCTAATGGTTCCAAAAGCCATCTCAAAGTCTTGAAGGAGCCTTTGCAGATCCTCTCCTAGCAAGTCACTGAACTTGAGTAAGATTTGGATGAAAGAGTGTCTGAGTTCCCAGTTGTCAGCTATCACGGGCAAGGTAATGCCCAAGGGTTTCAGATTATTGTTGTTGGGAAACATTATCTCCCTGAGTGTCTGCTCCGGGGCTGCATTCCCATTCTCATTGTTGATTTCTCTGTGTTCCTCCGCTATTCTTATTGTTTGACGGGCTTCTCGTTCAAGCTGTGCTTGTCTCTTAAATCTGCTTATACTCCTCCTGGCTTTTCTCTCGATCTCTAGATCAAACCAAATGTCTCTGAGTTATCCTCTAGGATTAGATTGAAGCATACACCGTGGACAAGACCTGAGTTAAGGTGAGAGAGAAATTATGGAAGGCGCAACTCCCTGGCAATGACTCCAAACAGACTGAGCTCAGTCGTTAATACTCCGGTCAAGATAAATTTATAATACCCGCACTATTCACTAGGTTCCACTAGTGGCAAGCACAGGTTCGATCCCATAAGGAGTTGGTGGATTCCTCTCTCGATGTCACAAATTAGGTTTTGAGTTTGGTCTTACCTTAGTCAAGAAATTGTAATCAAGTAGAAAGAAAAGTACTGAAATGTAAATAACTGAAAATAAACAACAAAGATAGTTAAATAAGAAAGCAACTTGACCTAGGGTTAGAATCCTCGAGTCTTGACTTATGTCTTGATCATCGGTACAAAATTATTTGTTGTACTAGCATGTCAATGGTTAAAGGAGTGCGTAAGAATGGAGTTTTACTCCTACCACCCAAATGCATCACTCAGGCAACCCCCTTTTTAATCGTCACGTAGCCATCAAATCCTCGCCCAGCATACCTTTCCGGCCCAGAAGGTAAGTGTTACTCACTCCCTTAACCCCTTGCCCAAGATTGCTTCTGGACCAAGCTTACTCCAGAATATCCAAATAGACATTAGCGGGACTGCGCAACCATGGGCACACCATCTCAGACGCCCGTCCCATGGCGTTCCCACCTACATCACCACGTTGATCCCTCTGACTGGCAAGCAAGGAGTCGCTAACACTTGGAGTTTCCAATTCACTGTTGTAACCTGATCTTGCCCATGACTGCTACTGACCAGACAACACTTAGGACTTGATCAAGTTCTATGGGATTAAGATTCAGCGTTTTAGGAACATGCCAATACAACTATAAACACGTTTAGACCTCTCAAGGCGTTATAAGTTTTGACTCAAATCATCTTTCCCAAGCCAAGTAAATAAACCTAGCTACTCATATAGAAAGTAAAGAACATAAACGAAATAAACATAAGCGTACTTATATTAAAATATGGAATTAAAGTGTTTCCAAAAGATTCTCTTGCCAGGACCAACCCTGGGCATGGCCAAAAGCATGAACAAAAATTAAATGTTATGTTTTCCCGTAGGACTTGTTTCTCCCTCCCAATCACTCATCAAAATAAGGCCTAAACTGAGAGAAAGAGCAGTTGAGCGTCGTCCCTCCCCTCGATTGTGTGTGGCTCTACTTTATAGCGGGGGTATATATAGATCTTTGTGGGCTTGAGCTTTTTGGTAGAGGTCGCTAGGGTTCACGACTAGACTTTCCTTCCCCGGTGAGATCTTCTGCATAAAGGAGATACTCTCAATCCTCCAAATATTCTATGGAAGGAAATGAAGATCTTTTTCCTTTTCCACGTATGGAAAAAAATCAATCGCGATTCCCAGCTCCTTGCCTGTCGTCTTCTGCGCTCCCGGCTACTTCCTTCTTCCTCCTCGTCTTGGCCATGGTGTTCATCTTGCTCCCTGCGGCTGAAGTGTGATCTCGAGCGGTATCTTGTCTTGAGCTTTAGACTGCCCAAGATGCTTTGTGTACAAACTTGCCTCTTTCTTGAGATGACCTGCAACCTTAATCTTTATCCTGTCACCCCAGACTCGTGTCCTCCCAAACAAAAAACAAAGGAAAATGACTCGATCTAGACCTATGACAAGACATAAAAGATCACGAAAAACGAACTCGTCACGGACTATCTAGTGGGGTGAATCGTATATCGTATCCCTCTCCCTCTTCCCGAAACTTATTTTAACACATAGTGAAAAATAAGTTTGGAGGAAAGAAAAATTTATACGATATATGATACACGCTTACTTAGACAAAAAAAATATACCACAAGAATAAAAAGAAAAACCAAACTAACTAAAAAAAAATGAACAACGAAATAAAGAAAACAAATAAATATTGGGTTACCTCCCAACAAGTGTTATATTTAATGTCCAAGCTAGACGATACCTCGAATTATCAAGAGATATCGTGATGTCGGTGTGACCCTACGAATTTCCGTGCTTCCTTCTCCCCCGACTCTTTTTTAGCCTTGTGCATCGAGATCACCACTTTTTCGTCCCCCACTCGTAAGGTCAGCTCGCCTTCTTGGACATCAAGTAGTGCTTGTCCGGTAGCTAAGAATGGGCATCCTAGAATCAACGGGGCTTCCGGATTTTCCTTCCCATCAAGTATGACAAAATTGAATGGGAAGAGAAAATCATATACTTTCACGAGCACATTCTTAATGATCCTTTCTGGAATAGATTTGCTACCATCAGGTAGCTCGACCCACATATTGGAGTTCTGTATTCTACTGATTCGCAATTGTCGAAGAAAAACTAGCGGCATCACATTAATACTCGCACCTAGATCGCAGAGAGCTTTTTCGATCTTCTAACTCCCGATCTCACATGTCACAGCACAGCACTGTAGTGCTGCACAGCACTCCTCAGGTAGCTTGACAGTCCCAAACTTATGGAGCTTCTTTTTACGGGAGAAGGCCTCTTTCAGATATTGAGTACACTTCTCCAGAATGCTTCGCGCCTCGAGTAATGGAAGATGCACATCCATCTGATTGAATCTATTCATGATCGCTCCATTTTATCACTGAGCTTATGTTTGACAGGATAGATCATAAATGGAAGCCTATTCGACTTACTTCACTCAATTGGTGCATTGGACTGGTTACTCGCCTTCATATGGGGGCTCACATTTGTGCATGTTTCTTGTGTCGACTTCTCAATCATGTGAATTGCATGACATTGCTCTGTTAGATTGATTTCCGTGTTGCTATGAAAATATTGTTGAGAAGTGGACTTCAGCACCTCCCGGAGGGTGGGTCCTCCATGTATCGTACCCGAGATAGCTTATGGGAGTGCGGCCTGTCTCAGTCGAAAAGGGCATACACTACCATTGTTGACGAGAGGTTAAATGAATTGATGAGTACTACTCATGCCAACATGTTGCATCATCTTTTCAGGTGACCCCTTAGTAGATACTCCAAGGTTAAGCGTGCTTGGCTTGGAGCAATACTATGATGGGTGACCTACTGGGAAGTGTCCTGCAATTGCAAAACCTACTGGGAAGTGTCCTGCAATTGCAAATCCTGGTGCAGGACTGCCTCTGTGAAATCCTCCTAATTGATGATAGTTATTATGATGGACATAATTAACATCCTCCACCTTGTTCGCCTCAGTAATGGCATGAATATCTACTCTCTCCTTTTTATCATCCTCAAGTTCTTTTTCGTAGTAATGCGACCTGCTCCAGGAGATCATTATATCTCGAATCTGTGTCTACAACTGTGACTCGTCTGATCGGCTGCCTCTCCATAGGCCACCGATAGTTGTTAGAAGCCATCTCATCAATGATCTTTGTTGCCTCGTGCACACTTCTGTTCAATAGACATCCTCCGGCTACAACATCCATGATACTCTTAGTATTCTGAGATAATCTGCAGTAGAATTGAGTGTTCTGCTGCTCTTGTGTGAATCCGTGTTGCGGGCACTTGTGTAGGAGATCTCTGAATCTCTCCCACGCCTCAAATAGTGACTCATCCCCCATTTGTGATAAGTGGGAGATGACGACGATGATTTTATGAGCTTTCTCCGATGGGAAATACTTTGCTAGGAATCTTTCACACAAGGCTCCACACGTAGTGATAATCGTTCGATGAAGGCTCTTGAATCATTCTTTAGCATGATTGCATAGAGAAAATCCAAACATGCGAATCCTGATTGTATCCGGAGGCATCCTATTCTGCTTAATGGTATCGCGGATGTCAAGAAAAGTCTCCAAATGGGCATTCAGGTCCTCCGTGAATCCTCTACCAAACTGATCGGCCTGCACCATACTGATAAGGGCCGGCTTGAGCTCAAAATTATTTGCATTAATGCTCGACCCCCATCCTCCTCCTTGTAACTGTTCACTCGGAGGACGGTACATATAATTAAGCGGCATTTGAGGTGGTGCATTGGCTTGACGTGCATTATCCTTTAGCTGCTGCTGTAGAAACTCCAGTTGAGCTCGCATGTGAGTCAACTCGTCGTTCCGGTTCAAATTAGCGTTTTGATTTGGCTTCAACATAACTCTGTTTCTCCTTTCTCTTTTTTCCCTATTGTGTGTTCGTTCGATCTCCAAGTTTAAAGGAATAATATCGGTTCGCTTGGATCTCGTGATCATGCACTACTGCAAAGAGAGAAAAAGAAACAGATCAAATAAAATAGAAATAAAAAAAACTAAAAATTAAAATCTTAAAATAATAATCAAATATCAATAAAAATTGACAGTGTAATAATCTACACAGTCCTCAGCAACGGCGCCAAAAATTGATCGCACTATTTTAAACACAAAAATAGGTATAGTATAGAGCAAGTAGAGTATCGTATTCACAAGGACTGATAAATGAAAACACACTGAATGATTCGTGTAGAAATTCAATTAATATTCAGGCAAACAGATATTTGAATATGATCAAATCAATATAAAATTGCCTACGGGCTCACGATACAATAATAAAAGGAGTAAATAATAAGGAGGGGATCCCAGGGCAATGCATAGATACTAAATCAAATTACAGATCACCTATTAAATCTAAACACCATATTTAATTCAAATTCATGTGAAGGATCACATAAATATCCACATACCCCCGCATAGGGCAGTCTATTAACGTTGATTAATACATAACCTATCACCCGTATGTATCAAGAACCAAATATTAACTCTCAAAAGCACGATAAGAATAACCTCCTACAGTTTACCTATCTCCGCTAGGATACAACACGAATAGAAAGGAAATTTAGTAAATAATATTACGAATCCATAAAGTGAAATTGGTCTTAAAAAATCCCGGAATCACGAGGGGTTTAGCTACTCACGAGATGCTCAACCTAGTTGGAGGAAGCTATAATCTACCTAAATTGATAAGCTTACCTTTCTTATGCCACGTCAACATCCACGTAGGAAAAAATCCAACGGCTAGAAGTACACTCAGCAACCAATAGTAAAAAGAGCATTTAATGCTTTCTGCAAAAAGTTGCAATGACTCACAACGGATAGAATTCAAACTAGCCTATAAATACATCAAACCTTCTTCAGAAATGATGTTCGTGATATTACCAAAAAAAGCATCAACTGTACAAGATTCTCTCTAGACTTCCAGAGCTTTATTCAACACTAGATATAAATTATATACATTCTTGAGTGTTTTAAACTAGAGAGAAATCATCATATTTATGAAGATAAACCCGCTACAACTTACATTAGATTTGAGCCTTCAAGCTCATAGTTCTAGTTTCCTCCATAGCTAAAAGCTTGAAGGAAGAACGATTGTAAAACCCAAACCTAGATCCCGTACTCGATGAGTTTAAATAAGAGAGTAGTAATCTCATCATCAGCGAGAATAAATAAGATAGTTTATCTCGTAATCAACGAGGATAAATAAGTGAGAGATCCAAAGTTAAGGGATTCATTGATCTAGCATTGATCGATCGTGGACGTATGGGGATTCCCGAACCACGTTAAATATTGTGTGTTCTTTTAGATTTTGCATTGCATTAGTTTGATTCTTTGTTTATCACTTCACCAGCGAGATGTGCATCTTGAATCAACCTCCTTAAAGAACACTCGGTATAAACAAAATATATTTTGTAAGTGTGTAAGAACATCCAACCAGATCACCAAGCTTCCTTACACGATCTGCTCTTGGACAGATAATCTGCTTAGCTCTATCTAGTTGAACAGGTGACTTGCTCATTTACCGATCACTCACGCTCTGTGTTGAGAACTTACTTGAGCAGCTTGATCTCTCTCTACATCAGAGGATATAGAGGTATGACAAATAAATTTTAAGATATATTTCCTCAATGGAAGTATTGAGGAAAATATGCAAATGCAACAACCCGATGAATATCCATCTATGGACTTAAGCATGCCTCACGATCACGGAGTCTTTGTTTTAATCATGTTGCCAAATCATATGGATTCGATTAATGCCCTGATGAAAGTTGAGTATACTAAAAGTGAGAGGGAAAGACGATTGTATTCTTGGTGATATAAGTAGATGATATTCTATTGATCAGATGTGTCAAGAAGGTATTTTCAAACATAAGAGTGTGAATGCCTATTCAATTCGAAATGAAGGATATTGGAGAAGCCGAACATATCATTGGGATCAAATTTTTACGTGATCGTAAGATGTGGATGCTTGCTAATCCCAATAATCATACACCGAGACATTACTTAAGCATTTTAGTATGCAGGACTCTAAGGAGGGGTGTTAGGAACCTTTTTGATGATTATGAAAATCATTATTTATGTGTTTTGATGATGCGAAACTATGATGTGTGCATATGCAATTATACTGTGCTTGCATTTTAATGATTATTGATGCTTATGAGCTTATGTTTTATTGTGTCTAGATTGTTAGACTTTACAGAATGACCAAAGTGTTAAGGACAGGTCAATGAAAGACAGATTGTGTGCATATGAGTCATCTGTGTTCTCAGTTGTAGGTTAGTTTCCTTGTAAGGAAAGGTTTCTTATATAATAACTTTATCTATAGAGCTTGACCTTATTTAGTCTATGTTAGAAAGGATATCAACCTGTAAGGCCACGTCAAGTTTATCGACTTGCGTTGTCAGATCAACCTTATAGTTTTTAGTAGGTTAAATCAAGATGTGAGAACAAGATCGATGTAACATCTGTTTGTAGGACTAATCTGATCTCTCTACACTCAGCTTTTATAGCATCTTATTTATTGCACAACATGTTATCTTAGCAAACTAGTGAGCTGCTAAAGAGATGACTTAGCAGACCAGCTCATTGCCCAGGAGTAGAACTCACTGCTTAGGAGCAGACCACTAGAGCAGGCTAGCACACTTTAGGGAACAAGCCAACAATCTTATCATAGCAGGCCACTGGATAGTTTGAGAGAACAACTAACATGTTTTGGAGCAAGTTGATGATACCGGTCGATATAATCAACCTAACCTGTCCTCACAACTAAGTTGCACAAGAAGCAACACGATGGAATCAACCTTATATTAAACAAGTTGATGTCAACTTGATATGCATTTCACAGGTCGACATTATTCGATATTTGGATCATAGAGAGATAGTTTAAGGTATATTAGAGTCGACTTGCCCTCCTGCAGGTTGACATATCAACCTGGCCTTATGGGGTCCAGTGAGCTGCTCAACCCAGTTTAGACGAAGCTATAATCTACCTAAATGGATAAGCAAACCTGTCCTTTTGGGGTCCGGGTTGGAGCAGATGTGGTGTATGGGGGGGGGGGAATACACCACACTACAATTTTTGCACGCGTTCTGCTTAAGGAAGCTTGTCAAGACAGCTTTTGTACAAGGACAGGGGGCTATGATGGATGACATATTCTCTCCACTAAGATAGAGAAAGAGAATCTATCCAAGTATGATTATCGACACAGATCGTTAGCAGTCTGTCAAAGAGATAGAAAGACTGGTGGCTTTTTCAAGCTTACCAGAACATTTGTTCTTACACAAATTGTGTGTGCGGAAACTGTGATAACATATTTCTGCTCTACACTTTTGTTATTAAGTCTAGTGTTCTTTAAGCGATTGATTCAAGTGCACAACTCGCTTAACCTTGGATTCCTCAATTCTTTATCCTCGTTGAGTACGAGAACACTCTTCTTGTTTATACTCATTGAGGACGAGTTTACAGCTTGCTTATTTAAACTCGCTGAGAACTAGATCTGGGTAGGGGTTTGTATTTAGACTTCCTTCACAGTTTTAGGACTATGAAAGATACTAGAACTATTGTTGTTGAAGTGTTAAACTATAGTAAGTTCTAGAAAATGAGATTCTCATAAATGTATTTGTGATTCTCTATAATGTTGCAACACTTCGAAGGATTTTTATAGATGAAGGAGTGTTGATTAAACTTTTGAATACTAGAGAGAATCTTGCAGCTTTGATGGCTAATTTCTGAGAATCTCTGCATCAACTGCCTTACCCACTCACCTTCCTCTCATATTAATCACTCTCGTGATTCTACTATTCCGTGCAGTGAGTTTTCTTATCAAACTTATCGGTACTCTCATTTCTTTTCTCACCTATGCTTACAGATCTTTGGAAGGCATGGAGTATTTATAAGGCTGTAATAAATTATAGCCATTGATGTCGTGCAACTTTTACAACTAGCATTAATAGTCCTTTGACCATAGCTTGCTGATTGTAAATCTATCCGTTGGAGTATGTCTTACGTGTCATGTGACGTGGCATGGACAAGTCAACTTTAATCCATTTAGGTAGATCTGTAGCTTTCTCCAATCTGTGATGAACAGCTCGTGTTAAGTTCTGTCTGTAGACTGAACTTCTTTGCCACCTCTTGAGCTATCTCTTTATGCTTTGAGGATCAATCTGTTAGTCACATATTGATACTCTCTATCTTCTTGATAGATACACAGAATGTTTTCTATATTATGTGTCATGTAAATCTTTCTGAAGTATGATGCTTGATATGTACAGAACATGACTGATGTTCTACTTCTTTACAAATCAGTATCTAAAAATATTGATACATAATGGATCAAATATCTTAACGCAATAATGGTTTCGTAAGCATCATCAAAACCAAGCTAACGGTATTGACAACATCAAAAAGGTTCCTTACATGTCCTATGTCACGTCATTATGCCACATAGGACTAACTCCAACGGCTAGAAGTACAATCAACATCAATAACTATATTGAGCATTTAATGCTATCACTAAATGAGCAACGCGAATCTGACAAGAACGGCGCAATCAATGCAAGCATGATTAAATATTGCAACGACTAGTTTTCAAATACTCGGCCTATATATATATCTACCCATTCTTTAGAAGACGTGTTCGTCCACAACCCAGAAAAGAGCTTAAGCGCTGTAATAATCTATCCATATTTCTTGAGTTTATTCAACACTAGTTAGATCAAATATATATTCTTGAGTGTTGTAAATTAGAGAGATATCACTATATTTTTATAGATAAAGCCACTAGAACTTACATTAGATTCAAACCTTCGAGGAAGAAAAATTGTATACTTGAACCAGATCTCATACTTAAGAGTTTAAATAAGAGAGTTGTAATCTCATACTTAGAGTTCTAGTTTCCTCCATAGCCAAAATGCTTCGAGGAAGAACAATTGTATCCTAGAACCAGATCTCGTACTCAAAGAGTTTAAATAAGAGAGTTGTAATCTCGTACTCGCGAGAATAATAAGAGAGTTTTGGGCTAGTACTCAATGAGGGTAAATAAGTGAGGGATCCAAGGTTAAGGTATTTGTCGATCTAGCATTATTCGATCGTGGACGTAGGGGGTTCCCGAACCATGTTAAATATTTGGTGTTCTTTAATATTTTGCATTGCATTACTTTGTTTCTTTGTTTGTCACTTCACCAATAAGCTTATCCTAATAAGCGAGTTGTGCATCTTGAATCAATCTCCCAAAGAACACATGGTATAAATGAAATATATTTTCTAAGTGTAAGAGCTACCAACAAGGTCACTAAGTTCTGCACACGATATGTACTTTGGACAGCTAACATGCTCTGCCCTAGCTAGCTGATTAGGTAACCTGCTTCTTAGTTAGATCACTCACGCCTCTGTGTTGAGTATCAACTTAATCAGGTCACTCTCTATCTCTATCAAAGGATGTAACATGTTATTCCAAGCGATTTAACCTAGTATAGGCAGCGATCTGACTCTCAACCTTCTGTTCAAACAATCGTTCGCAAAAAGTTGGAGTGTAGTGTGTTCCCCCTCCCCATACACCGCTGACGGAGCTCAGTCGTTATCACTTCGGTCAAGACAAATTTATAATTATCTACACTCTTCACTAGGTTCTGCTAGTAGCAAGCACATGATCAATCCCACCGGGAGTTGGTGAATTTCTCTCTCGATGTCACAATTTGGGTTTTGACTTATATCTTGATCATCAGTATAACGATGTTCGTCGTATTCACATGTCATTGGTTAAGGGCGATTATAAGATTGGGGTTTTACTCCTACCAACCAAACGCATCACTCAGGTAACCCCGTTTTTAATCGTTACGTAGCCACCTAAGCCTCGCCCAACACACCTTTTCAGCCCAAAAGGTAAGGGATACTCTACCCTTATCCCCCTTGCCCAAGCTAGCGCTTAAACCAAGCTTTACTCCAGCATACCCAAATAGCATTAGCGGGGCGGCAACCACAAGCACTCCACGCTTTTCAGGTGTCTTGCCCATGGCGTCTCCACCTACATCACCACGCTGATCCCTCTGACTGGAAAGTAGGGAGTCGCTAACACTTGGAGTTTTCAGTTCGCAATGGTAAGCTGACCTTGCCCAAGACTCCACCGGCCGCTTAATACTAATGACTTAGTCAAGTTGTATGAAATTAAATCCAGCGCTTTAGGAACATTCATATATGACTATACGTAAATTTAGACATCTCAAGACGTTATAAGTATTAACTCAACTCATCTTTCCCAAGCCAAGTAATTAAACCTAGCAACTTATATGGAAATCAAATAACACGAAGTAAATAAACAAAAGCATACTTATATTAAAATAAAGAAATATAGCGTTGCTAAAATATTCTTTTGGCATGACCAACCCTGACCAAGACCGAAAACATAAATTGAAATTAATTTTGCCCGTATGACTTGTTTTTATCCTCTCAATCACTCATAAATTAAGAACATAGCCTAGACTAAAGAAATAGAGCAGCAGTTGGTTGTAACCCTTCTTCACGTCCCTCTTGTGTGTGTGTTTCTACTTCGAAGCATGGGTTAATATAGGGGTCTTCATGGGCCTGGGCCTGGTGGTAGATGTGCCAAGGGTTCACGGTAGCGCTTTCCTTCTCCGATATGATTTTTCCGCGTATAGGAGATACTCCCAATCCTCCCTAGTGCTTTGCCCTTCGTCTTTTGCAATTCCAGCTACTTCCTCCTCCCTCATCATCTTTGATAGAACCTGTATGAGGGACTCATAAATGCGCAGGATCCACAGGTTTAATTAATCACATAAATAATTAATTCTTGAACATATAATACCACATATGAGAATATAATTACGGAATTAAATAATTATACATTCTCCTTTGCTAGTCCTTCGCTTGTGGAGAAATGAATTGAATCGTTAGCAACGAACCGCAATCCAAACCGTAGGAATCTCCTCTTGATCTCCTCGAATTCGACCTTGGAAACTTCTAACTTGTTCCCGATCTACTACTTGAATATCATGTGGGCTATTTCTATTAAGTATTTAAGAGAAAAAGAACGAAAATTAAAGCGTTTGAATACTTCTAATTTTCAAAAATATAGAGAAATAAATCTCTATAATGGCCGAAAATAATGAGGTGGGAAGAGTATAATTTTCGGCCACTTATGTTCCCTATTTATAAATATTTTGGGCTAAGTTAGGGCTTTTTAGGTTAATGGATAAGATCACAAATAATAGAATTAATTCCCATTTTTATCTCTCTACAATTCCATCTATTATTCAAATTTGAATTTTGAAAAATTCAAAATTAATTTGACTTAGTCAAATCCATAACTTAATTAAATTAATTTTCAAGTCATTTTGACCCAATAATATTTAATTAATTATTTGGTCATACTTACTCTTAAATTAATTAATATATTAAGTTAATTTAACTTCAAATTAATTACTCTATGAAAATGTAATAAAGTGTAATTCCATTATAAATATTTATCGACTCCACCATAGGATAAATATTGAACTCATCTTAATCCATCAAAATTACAGATGTACCATCTTGTCATTAATTATTTCCCGAGTTTAAGATTTATAAATCCATTAATTAATTGAGTTTGTTGACAACTCATAATTAATTAGTATATTTATTCGTGAGTGATCCGGTTCAAATCTAAATTATTACATACAAAATAAATTCCAACCGGTCGGGTTTTTTTTGCAATAAACCTTTTTGAATGCCTCACGTGGACTTAATCAACTCTTGTCACCGAGACACGATTCTGTGTGACTGACAATCGAGCACTTCTAGTTAAGTCAATCACTATCGCCCAAGACATCACTATTTAGGATTACGAAAAACCCGCAAGCGTAGATGAATCAAAGCAGCGTCTAATAAACCGCATAAACTAATGTAATCGTCACAGATTAAGAAATAACTAATTTTTGAGACCTCGTTCAAAGAAACAACACGTAGAACTTATCTCACTGTGAAACCTCTCAATATGTATACGCAAAGCATGTGTATCACCTTATACATACCGATATCATTATACGGGCTAAGGTCAGCTCTCGCATGAAATGATGTCGCAGCCTTTACCGACTAGACTCTCCAAGTCTGTCTAGACTGTGAGCTTTATACTACTAAGGACCCGACTATGTTACCTTCTGTGATCATCGATCCACCATAGTCTACAATTATAGTAAAGGAACTTTTTTGCAAGTCAATATATAATGATAATAAATAACAAACCAATTATAGAAATATTTATTCTCATTAAAATGAAACTGAAAACAAGTCTGATACATCGTCTAAGCATAAAGCATGCTTTGAGGTATATAAACTCTAACAATCTTGGCCATGATGCTTTCCATCTCTGGCTCCAGTGGTTGAAGTGTGATCCTGAGCTGTACTTTGTCTTGAGCTTTCAGCCTGCCCAAGGTACTTTGCGCATAATCTTGCCTCTCTAAGGATGACCTCCAACCTCGACCTGCATCTTGCCATCCCAAACTTCGTGTCCTCCCAGCCACACTACGACAAAAATCAAGGAAAAAAACTTTATTTAGACCTAAAAACAAGACACAAAAGAGCACGAAAAATGGGCTCGTCAACCACATATGCTCTCCCAGGACTCAACAAGTGGTATCAGAGCAGTGGTTCAACCGTGTTAGGGTTTGTATACATCAAAACATGCTTTATGCTTGGACGTTGTAACATACTTGTTTTCATTTTTGTTTAATGAGAATAAATGTTTCTATCATTAGTTTGTGATTTATTTTCATTGATTATTTAATTACAAATAAGTCCATTTTCTACAATAATAGACTGTGTGGTGGATCCATGATCTCAGAAGGTAATAATAGAACCCGTATGAGGGGCTCGTAAATTCACAGGATTCACAGGTTTAATATATTATAGAAATAATTAATTATTTAGCAATTAATACCACAAGAGAAAATATTGCGAAATTACCTATCTCCTTCGCCAGTCATTCGTTTGTGGAGAAACGATTTAGATCGTTAGCTACGAACAACAATCCTTCTCCGATTGAATCTCATTCGAACTGCTTCAATCTCCTTCGATCCAATTTGGTGCAAATAGATATTTTGAGGGTCTAAGAGTGGAAGAAACGAGCCTTCGTGCACCTTTTACTTTTCTTATATTTATTTACCTTGGTCAGTGTCGGTTATGTAATGGATTATTTTTTGTTCTTCGTTTAATTCAAGTACATTTCCTTTTAACTTTTATTTTTTGTTTCTTTTAATTATGTCTAAATAATTTTAATATTCGGTTTGGGTAATACAAGTTTAGCTAAAATCAACTTATCATTGTGAGGACTAACTTAGCCAACGTAGTTGCATGTGTATGTTCCTAAAGCACTAGATTGGATTACTATATAACTTGACCAAACCTAGGGTGTTATTTGGCTAGTAATATATTGAGTAATGCAGGTTGAACCTGAGAACTGGAAACCCGATGGTAGGATGGTTTCTCCATCCCAGTCAGACGGACTAGTGTGGGCGTTTGTGGATAGAAGGTCCATTCAGGGAGACACCTGAAAAGCATGGAGTACCGGTGGATCATGCCTTTAAGTCCAGTTGGGTATATCAGAGTATGTTTGTCTTGGCGAGAGCTTGTTCAAGGGGGTAAGGGATTGGACAACTCTCATTCTCTGGATTGAAAGGATATGTTGGGTGGTGCTAGTGTGGCATATGGCGAGAAAAAATGGGGTTAGTTGTAGCTAGAGGGTAACCCTAGTTGACATCTGTCTTTAACCAACGACATATACATGTAACGAGAATCTTTGCATCGATGACCAAGGATTTGATCAAGGCGTAACAAGTTAAGCCCAAGCCAATTATCTTTTACTTTTACTTTTTTTTTCTCTTTTGTTTTATTTCAACATTTGGTTACTTCCTTGCCAAAGGCAGAAACCTCTATAAAAATAAATAATTGTTGTAGAGAAAGAAAGTACACCAACTCCTTGTGTGATCGACCTGGTATTTGCCACTAACTACCTAATATTAAGAATAAGAACTTATAAATTTATCTTTACCGGTGGTGATAACGACTTCAGCTGGTCATTTACACACACATTTTCTTCATAAAATATCTCAATTTTAAGCTTTATTCAAAACGTGTCCTGACTAAATCAGTCTGAAAGTCTTTGGATGTGCATGTTTTCTTTAACTAAGAGACTATAAAACTCTCAAAAACTTTAGTTTAGATCCATCGAGTATGTATTCGTAGGATACATTGAGTCACAAAGGGTACAAATGTCTAGAACCCACAAGAAGAATTTATGTTGTAGATACAATTCACTTTAATAAACTTAATTTTCCTTGCAAGTAATTATTTCCATCCTTAGTGAACTCTAGCTCTTTAAATATTATTTCAATTATTGTGCCCTTACCTATCTTGCTTACTATAGATTATCCTCCACCATCACCACCGTTATCACCATTTTTTTGTTAAGGTTTGTATACCTCAAAGCATGCTTTATGCTTAGACGATGTATTAGACTTGCTTTTAGTTTCACTTTAATGAGAATAAATGTTTATATCATTGGTTTGTTATTTATTATTATTATATATTGAATTGCAAACAAGTCCATTATTACAATTGTAGACTGTGTGGTGGATCGATGATCACAGAAGGTAACAAAGTCGGCTCCTTTGTAATATAAAGTCACAGTCTAGATAGACTTGGACAGTCTAGTCGGTAAAGACTGCAATATCATTTGATGCGAGAGCTGGCCTTAGCCCGCACATAATGATATTGATATGTATAAGCGGATACACATGCTTTGCGTATACATATTGAGAGGTTTCAAAATGAGATAAGTTCTAACCTGCTGATACATAGAACGAGGTCTCAGAAATTTATTCATTTCTTATTTTGTGATGATGATATTAGTATAGGCGGTTGATTATACGCTTCTTTGATTCATCTATGCTTGCGGGTTTTTCGTAACTCAATACAATGATGTCTTGTGCGGTAAGGATTGGCTTAGCTAGAAGTGCTCGACTGTTGGTCGTACAGAATCGCTTCTTGGTGACACGAGTTGATTAAATCCGTATGAGGCGTTCAGAAAGGTTTATTGCATAAGAAACTCGGCCAGTTGAGAATTTATTCCATATGTAATAATGAAGGTCTGAACCGAATCACTCATGAATAAATATATTAATTAATTGTGAGTTATCAACAAACTTAATTAATTAATGGATTTAGAAAATCTTAAACGCGGAAAATAATTAATGACAAGAGGGTTACATCCCTAATTTGAAAGGAGTACTAGAGGGGGCCAAAAATTCTCTCTTTTCTACACTTAATTTTCGGCCAACATTAGAGATTTTATCTCTAATATTTTTGAAAATTTGAAGCATTCGAAGCTTCAATTTTCGTTCTTCTTTTCTCCTAAAATACTAGATAGATTCGCCCACACGATAATCTAGTATATAGATCGGGAATAGGTTAGAACTTTCCAATGTCGGATCATGGGAGATCAAGGGAATAATTCGAACAGTGTGGATTGCGGTTTGATAGCTAACGATTCAAATCGTTTCTCCACAAGTGGAGGACTTGCGTAGGAGAAGGTATAAATTTATTTATTCCGCATATATTCTCCTATGTGGTGTTAATTGTATAAGAATTAATTATTCATGTAATTAATTAAATATGTGGATCCTGTGAATTTATGAGCCCCTCATACGGGCTATCATTTTTAGCATCTCGCATTCCTACAACATGAAACATTGTTGCTTCCTCTCCTAATAGATTTCCTTTTAATCACTCTTGTGCTTCGTCTGTATCTCCTGAGCAAGAACTTAGTGACCACCCTTCTGTTTCTTCTATATCCCCCTAGCATGAGTCTAATGTTTCTGATTCTTCGGCATCTACCGCATATTCAGCACAAGACCCTGACAGAACTCAGTCGTTATCACTCCGGTCAAGATAAATTTATAAACCTACACTCTTCACTACGTTCCGCTAGGGAGTTGGTGGATTCCTCTCTCGATGTCACAATTTGGGGTTTTGAGTCGGGTCTTGCCTTGGGCAAGAAGTTTTAATCAAGCAGAAAAGAAAAGAAAACACTAAGATAGTTAAATAAGAAAGCAATTTGATTTGAGTTAGAATCCTTGAGTATTGACTTATGTCTCAATCATCGGTGCGAAGTTGTTCGTTGTTGTGGCATGTCATTGGTTAAAGGCGAGCGTAAGAATGGGGTTTTACTCCTACCACCCAAACGCATCACTCAGGTAACCCCCTTTTTAATCGTCACGTAGCCACCTAAGCCTCGCCCAGCATACCTTTTTAACCCAAAAGGTAAATGTTATCCACTCTCCTATCCCCATTACCCAAGATTTCTCCTGGACCAAACTTACTCCAGCATACCCAAATAGGCATTAGCGGGACACCACAACCATGGGCACACCATCTTAGACGCCCGTTCCATGGCGTTCCCACCTACATCACCGCGTTGATCCCTCTGGCTAGCAAGCAGGGAGTTGCTAACACTTGGAGTTTCCAACTCGCAGTTGTAACCTGATCTTACACAAGACCGCTACTGGCTAGACAACACCGAGGACTTGATCAAGTTGTATAGGATTCAGATTCAGTGCTTTAAGAACATGCCAATACAATTATGCGTGCGATTAGACCTCTCAAGACGTAATAAGTTTTAACTCAATTCATCTTTCCCAAGTCAAGTTTAATAAACCTAGCTACTCATACGAAAAGTAAAGAATACAAACAAGATAAATGAAAACATATTAATATTGAAATAGCAAAGGTACGAGTTTACCAAAAGATCCTCTTACCAGGACCAACCCTTGGCAAGGCCGAAAACATTAACAGAAATTAAATAAAGTGTTTGCACGAATGACTTGTTTCTTCCTCCCCAACACTCATTGAAACAAAAGCGTAGACTAAGGGTAAGAGCAGTCGGGCGTCGTCTCTCCCCTCTTAATTCATATATCTCTAATTCATAGCGTGGATATTTATAGTTCTTCATGGGCTTGGGCTTCGTGGTAGTGGTGGCTAGGATTTACGGCGAACTTTCCTTCTAGGTCAGATCTTTCGCATGGAAGGAGATACTCCAAATCTTCCAAATATTTCGTGGAAGGAAAGGGAGATCTTTTCCAATTTTTGCACAAGGAAAGAAATCCGCCGCACAACCCTGCGTCTTGCCCATCGTCTTATGTGCTCCTAGCAGTTGCAACGTGATCTCAAGTGTTGGTCCCGAAACAAGTATACTGAGTGTAGGGGGGGGGGGGGCGCCAATACACCAGTTTTGAATTTTTCAGATTTAAAGCTTTTCAGTGAGCTCTTGAAACTGAAGGGAGGTTGCTTCAGTAGAGTAGATTACTTTAGATAGCAATCCTTCAGTCTACACTGAGTGTTGGACTGATGGACTAATATCTTAAGTGTACATGCAGAAGTGGTGGTTTAAAAGCTTACTCGTTTGTCAGAAAACTTAATGCTTTAAGTTCACTTTTCTTTTCAGTTTTTGCAATATTGAGTTAGAGAATCAAATACTGAATGTAAATAGCGTAGACACAAGGTTTAGTTTGCGTGGTTCGGAGATAAAAACTCTTACGTCCACGTGTACTCGATGTTAATCGAGAGTTTCCAAATAATTGGGGAGTTGTCTTACAATGATCAACCTTAAAGTTAGATGGACAATAGTGTCTGATCACTTCCAGCTAGAAAACTAATTATATGCTAGAGCTATTCTTCGGTTACAAACTGTATCGCTACTAAGAACACAAGTATAATGAAAACTGAAGGCTTGGAGTGTTCTTGATCTCGAAAGCTTGAGAGCTATGGAAGTTGAGAGCAAAAGAGCGATAAATAGTTTGAATGCTTGGGTAACCGGTATCTTGAAGCGGATGAAGCACCGGGATATATATGGGGCTCTCACAAAATATATTCGTTGTGAGATAGAGCTCCATTTGAATTCTTCATGTTGGAGTCATGGTCCTTTTTGCCATTTTTGGTGTCTGTAACAAGATTGTGTTTCACCTACTGAGATTTTTTTCCAGAAGTGGTAACTCCTATAGAATAGCTTGGACCTCAGTGGTCATCTTCAGATTTGAACTTCAGTTGTAGAGCTTTAGAGTGAACTTCAATGGCATGGGAACTTTACTTTATGCTGGCTTCAATTTCAAAACTTCAGGCCATACTTCCAGTGGCATGGTTCTTCAGTTTTGGGACATAAACTGAATTCTGAGGAGAACTTCAGTTATTGACTTGAGTCTTTAGTCTTGTATCTTCAAATGTACCTGTAATCTGAACTCCGTAACAAGTGAGTTCTAAAATAAGACTAAGACTTCAGTTTTGGACTTAATACATCTTTCAGGGGAGGTTTTGGAATCTGAATCAAAATCCTTATAAATATTTCCCAACAATTTTCCCCTTTTTGATGATGCCAAAACCTAACATGAAAACATCTGTCTAAGATAAGAATTTCCCTTAAACTGGAGAACACCTAATCTATAAGATAAGATGGGTTAGTTAATCAGTTAATATCAAACCAAAAAAAAAAATCAGAGCCTGAACAACTAGAACATTGCCATCAGGTTGAGATCAAGAAATAGACAAAATTAGTATTTCATTCATTGGGATATTCAGTATAAGAGTGACTTCAGATTTAGAATGAAATACAAAATATACAATTTAACCAGATGTCTTATTCTTTTCTTCTATTGCCTTCCTCACCATTTCCTTTTGGCATAGTGGATGAAATCTTAGAACAGGGAGGGACATCAGTTTGATCTTCAATAGCGGGAGTTTCAGCTTCAGTAATAGAAACATCCTTCATTAATTCCTGGGACTTAGGAATTTCACGATCAGTAACAGCAGGTTGAGTGGTAGGAGTAGCATCAGTTGAAGTAATCATAGGTTCAACGACATCATGATATGTACCCGCATCCTTGCTGGATTCCTTCTGTTGAGGTTCGGGTTGGGGTGGAGGCTCAGTAACTCCATCAGTAGCATCAACTACTTCATCAGTTTTAACTCCATAAGGCATGGCACCAGCAGTACCATCCTTGTCCTTGTCATCATCTTTTTTCTCAATTGATTTGTCAGAAGTAATAAACTCTTCTTCTTTCTCTTCTTCTTGTTCAGCAACTTCTTCATTCTCAATAGCTGCATCTTCAATAGTAGCATCTTCCTGGAGGTTTTCAGGTTGTTCATCTTCCCCCTTTTTGGCATCAGCAGCCAACGGAAAAGAAGGTACCTTGCCTTGAGCTTTAGACTGCCCAAGATGCTCCGTGTGTAAACATGCCTATTTCTTGAGATGATTTGCAACTTTGACTTGTATCCTATCAAGCCAAACTCGTGTCCTCCCAGACACAAAACATAACACAAACAAAGAAAAATGACTCGATCTATACCTAAAATAAGACACAAAAAGAGCACGAAAAACGGGCTCGTCAGACCCTCCGCCTACTCAACATTCTCACCTTATGTTTACTAGATCTAAACTTGGATTATTCAAATCCAAGATCAATCTTGCATCCTTAGGGGTTCCTATAAAACCATTTACAAATGATGAAGCTCTATAAAATTTTGATTGACTTGTGGTAAAAAAAGCTGAGTTATCTGCATTGCAAGCTAACACAACTTGGTCCTTAGTGACATGAAACATATCATCAATAAGTAGGTCTATAGGGTTAAACCTAATGTATATAGTTCTTTATATAAGCTCAAAGCTCAATTTGTGGCTAGAGATTTTGAGCAAGAAATATGAATTGATTATCTTGAAACTTTTAGTCCTGTTGTGGAACCCTCAACAATGTGGCTTGTATTATCCCTTGCTACAACATATAGTTGTACCATCCAACATATTGAAAGCAATGTATTTTTGAATGAAATATTAGATAATAAGAGTTACATGACTCAACAGGTGAGCTTTGTTGATTATGTGCATCTAGACTATGTGTGTAAACTCCCTAAGTCTATTACGGCTTCAAGTAATCCTCCGAGCTTTTGCATCATAGGCTATGTAGTTTTGTCTATATCAAGTTGGTTTTCAACAGTCATCATCTAATTGTTCTCTCTATCATAGAAGATAGAATATTGTCTTAATGTTAGTCTTCTTTTATGTTGATAATATTTTGAGAACTCCGAGATTCTAATGAGGTTCTTGTAATTATTGTTTTGTTTAATAAAGAGTTTTTCTCTCAAAACACTTGGATATGTAAATTATTTTCTAGGTATAAAGGTGACCAATAATGATATTTTACATTCAAATTATGTCAACATGAATATACATCCCAACATATCCATAAGGCAAACATGTTACATTGCAATGTTGCCACAAAATCTATGATTTCTTCTATGAAAACAAGCATCAAGGTAAATTATTTAAAAATGTCACATCATACATGTTTGTTATTGGTGTTATGCAATATCTCACATTAACTAGACTTGACTTTTTCTTTTCTGTGAACAAGTTGAGTCAGTTCCTTACTTTACCCACTAAGGTGCATGGAGTACTTGTAAGCGACTGCTATGGTGCATAAAAGACATTATGTCTCTCACACTTGAGTTATATCCATCTTTATTATTGTAACGCCCCCATTCTTTAAATAAGGACATTACGAAAAAACTTTACTTTTCTTTCATCATTTAATATTATAAATGATATTATGAATTATGTTTTAAGATAAGCAGCGGAGAGTATAATAAAAATTTTACAAACGGACGGCATATCCCCTATAATTATGTATATGCCACCCTGAAATAATGACCACCAGCAGCAAATCACAATACCAAATAGGGACACAACCCTCATCAAAATATACCCATATCAAAAAGTCATTACAAGAACAATTTTGTTTAGTTAACCAAAACTAATTAAGTTTGTTTTCAACCAAACATTCACATATACATAAAAGCTGAGAGAATGTTCATAGGGTCCACTTCCATCTGCTCCAGCCGTCGAGCCTCTCAGCCTGCAAAATATGACAGCATGTGGGGAACGTGAGTATGCAAGCACACTCAGTGGAGAATACACTGCAAGCAGTTATAACCAATTGTGCAAGTCACATAGCATAATGAACAACTTTAATTATCTTGTCGGCGAGACTAGTCTCTCCCCTCGAGGGTGCTTTATACGCCACACAGGCAATGATTCGCCACACAGGCCATAATACGCCACACAGGCAAGAATACACCACACAGGCCACACCACACAGGCAAGTTTATATGAATGCAACAGACACAACAATGATTATAACCATCAACTTACAGATAGCGTAAACCCCACCTCGTGACGATGTTTCACAAAGACTTTTCACTTACTTGGTTGTTCGGCTTGAGCTCTGGATACGGTGCCACCTAGCACTTTAAATAACTTTAACTTATTACACCTTGAAAGTATAAACTTATTATAACTTAAAACTCATATCATTTAAAATTATACATAACTCGATTTATACATTTATGTAGTTCTTGAGACTACAACACAATCTAATTTAAGATTATGAAATTAATATAACAAGATAAACAAGTTTAGGGAATATTAATAAATAAGTTAAGCAATATTTCTCAATTCAAAATATAAAACATAGAATGTAATTACTAAATTCCGAACTTAAACCACAAGTTTCCGACATCAATTATGGACACTTGGCTTATCGGTTTCCAAAAACATAACCTCGAGTATATATTTTAAGGATTGGACTATAAAACTCCTAAAGAAATATTTTGGATTCGGCATCGATTTGAAGCCGGAAAATTATACTCAATTCGCGCAGCTCCCGCAGCGCGTAGAATTAACACCCTAACTTCGTCAGGTCATAACTCCCTCGTCCGAACCCCGATTTACAATCCGAAGGTACCGTTAGAAAGACGACGAGAATATCTTGAAAATGGTATCTAATATGATGGGTTTTGGATAAATAAAACGGACGAAAATCAACTCGCAACCTGCTGCCCTGTTTCTGCCGAAAATGGAAAATTTAATTCATCGATTTTCGCCGACGTATTAACGACAACCCATGGCAGCAGCCCCGCTGCCGCCTCCGCCTCTCCTCCACCGGCGGCCCTTCCTCCATAACACAACCCTAACCCAACTCACCATAACCATAAATTCCATATCATATACATACATACTCACATAAACACATATAAATTAAACAGCATTAATCACTAATTAAGAACATAATTAAAGGGATTACCTCTAATTCTTGAAGAGAAGAAGAAAAATTGAAAGAGAGAAGAGAGAGGAAATGGTCGTTTGTGAGGGTAGACAAAAGAGTGTTTGAATGCTTCTACCCACTTCTATATATATGTGTATATATATATATATATATATTACTTAGCCATTAAGAAAGAAAATATCTTAGATATTTATAAAAAAAAATCTTAGATATTTTTCTTAAATATCTCCTAATATTTATTTATAAAAAAATATATATATTTTGCTATGGCACATCCCGGCTCTAAGTTGAACAACCTGTAAACATTCGAAATCGAATCCGTTAGTTCAAAATCATCTAAAAATAATTCAATTCGTATACCTCTATTTTATTTTTATTTATATAACTTGCCCAAAATAATATTAATAATAACTTTAAAAGTGTGGAGTATTACAATTATCATATCTTGAAGTTTACACATATGCAGATTGAGAAAATTGCATTGATGATAGAAGATAAATAGGTGGGCATTGTGTGGTTTTTTGGCCCAAATCTTATTGCATGGGGTTCCAAGAAATAAGAGGTAGTCTCTCATAGTAATTCCGACTTTGAATATTGAGCATTGGCAAATGGTGCAACAGATCTTCTATGGTTCAAAGCTTTGTGTTATGAATTAAGTTTCATCTAAATACCCCACCTTAACTATGGTGTGATAACTTGAGTGCGGTTTCTTTAGCTTCCAACTCGGAGTTCCGTGTGTTGGTCCCAAAATAGCAGGTATTGGTGCATTGACGGGGGGGAGGGGTGGAGTAGGCTTGTCAATGGATGGATTTTACCCAGATCGGAACCAGAACCGGTCAAAACCCGCTCATTTTAAAGTTATGGTTCCGGTTCCGGTTCTAGACCCGTACAAACCCGCTCATGGTCGGTTCAGACCCGGCCCGATCATTTCTTTTCAAAAAAAAATTTCATTTTTTTTCTTCAAATTTTTTATCTTAAAAAAATAATATTTTATAGTATTTCGTGTTACATCCTTAATCGTAGACGAACACTCTATACATTCTAATTCAATAATAAATGTACCCAAACAATAAACACATATAAGTCGTAAAATAATTATGGTATTTAAGTAATTTTTTAATAATGCTTAAATAAAATAAGAGTGAAGTTTCATTATTAAATATTTTATATTTAATTAATTTATTTAGAATTCAGATTCGTTTTAACGAATTGGTGACTAAAATAATTATATAAATTAAATATAGCAAGACCCATGGGTAACCCATACCCAATAATACTCATGAGTATTCTCCCGGACCTGAACCATTAATATTTTAATTAACGGTCCGGATCCGATATTCAACGGTTCGGTTCCAGTCCTAGAACCGTAACTAATTTAACGGTTTCGGTCCGGGTTTTACCCACCCATTGACAAGCCCTGTGGAGTAGAATTACAAACTTTTTGGTAAGTAGAAGTCTTTAACAAATAAGGACTTTCTGTTTAACAGACTAGCTGCTCTAATTTAGAACAGATGGTCTGTACAAATAAAAGCTTGAAAAATCACGTGATGATGGAATATTGTTGTTAATGAAATACTCTTTAAGTGAAAACCTTGGTTAGCTTAAGTGTTCTTTAATCACCAGATTTATTATGATAATGATAAATAATATGGAGATAATAAGAATGCAATAAAAAATCTAAAATAATTGAAGTAAAAGAACACACAGAGTTTTACGAGGTTCGTGAAATCCCCCTACGGCCATGATCATCAATCAAACGATGGATAATGCACTAACTTGGATTCTCTCTTGATTAGACTCATTGAGGACCAGTCACAAGACAAGTCAAGAACTAGAGATTGGACATATTCCTGCTCTGAACCAAATTGATGATTTACAGACAAAGCCTTTAGCTCAAGCTAGGTTTCAACTTCTAAGCAATAAAGGTCGGTTAAAATCTCACCAAGTCTTTACTTTCTTTTGTTATTTTTTATGTTGGTTTGTAAGATGATTTGTCACAACTGTTTTTAGTTGGGTTCAACAGCGGTGTATTAGAAGTTACAATAAAGATTGAGCTGGATACAAGAAAGTTGAAGTGGCGGTGAATGGAGTTCAGGTGGTTGCAAATGTAGAGTTAGTTATACTTCATCCGTCTACGAAAAATGTATTCTTATTATTTGTTTGGATCAACAACCAAAAGTGTGTTCTTGCTTGTTTTAGCTAGACAGGGTTCTACAAAACACTCAATATTTTAAACTTCACATATATTAAATTTCTACACTCAAAATACAATTTATTATTTTATTTTTTAATAAGTCTGAACCAACTCTCTTACCATATACTTTTGTGCACGGAGAAATCATTAATTAGACTATGTAGTTACATTCATCACAACTAGAAAGGAAGAATAGGGGTCTCATTATATAAACATTACTAGTACGCATCGATTGTACATTTCAGTTCAGTTTTCATAATACAAGTATATAGTTTTTCATCTCTATGAAATCACTGCTCCTTTTCTTCTTCATCTTTTCTTTACTTCTTAAACTCCTTTTCTAAGTATAATTTATGTAGCATCTACTTGCTGCTACTTGATGCATCCACCACCCTGTATATGTGCATCATTTTGTTTTTTATTACCTGTCAATTGAATTTTGATTGTCATAACAATTCAGGTAATAAAAAATGAAAATCACGAAAACAATACATTAAAATGGGAGTACTAAAGAAAATAAAAATTACCGAAAAAATTGGATGTCTCTACACTTAACACAAGTTATAATAACAAAGATAGTTAAATATATAAATATATATAGTATTGTTAGTATGTAATAACAAATTGGAAATTTCAAATATATATATATATATATGATATATGATATATATATATATGGAGACTATTATTTTGTAATCAAATCTTCATGTGTTAAATAGAATTAAATATAAATCATTGATTTTGAAATTTTGAACGATGATGACTAGACTACAATAATAGAGGCAGTTAGATCTGAACATTTTTCTTATAGGTGTATTATGTTTTCTGTCCACCTAAATCTTAATTTTTTTTACACTAATATTTTTTCTAATCAATCACTACATAATCATACGACACTATAAAAAAAATTAATTTAGGAACGTAATTTTTCGTTATTAAAACAAGAAATTTCATTACTGAAAATGTTAGTAATAGATTTGTAACGAATTTATTTGTAGTAATATCGATGGTTACTAAAAGAATTTAATAACGGAATATTTTCCTTTACTATATAACAACTTAATTGTAACGGAATTTTCGTTTTTAAAATAGTTTTTTCAATTTTAGTAACGATTTATAGTGCGAGTAATTATAATTTTCATTTATTTTTATTTTTTAATTAATTAAATATTAAATTAAACCATAAATAATAAAATCTAATTGAAAAAGTGAAAATTAACTTAAATATATTAATTTATGAGAAAAAAACAAATCTAATTACTGTATAATCTAAATTATCAATTAAATAATTTAAAGTTAAAACTATAAAAGTCAGTCTATTTAATTTCTATATATATATATAATATATATATATATATATTATATTTCATTAATTTTGATACTTTTAAAAAAAAATTATGTTAACATTAAATACATAATTGCATCATGGACGATTTCTCTCTCTTTCTCTCTCTCTCTCACACACACATATATATATATATGATGTAGATCATATAGAAAGTGATATTAAGGTATAAAATAGGAAGTCATCCAAACCATCCATTTTTGAGATCTTGCGGTTGAGATTAATCCATCATTTTCGGTTATTATGTTATTTAAATAATACATATTAATGGTGAAAAGGGTATTACAGTAATTGGACAACAATTAACGCTTAATTTTTTATGTAAACTTACGGCTAATGAGGGAGGAAAGAGATTCTTAATTCTAATATTCCATAACCGACGATTTGTGGAGAGGTGTGGGTTTTTTTCTTCAGTTACAATCATTGTTGTGAAGAGAAGAAGTGTTGCGGTCGTAATTTATAATGAATGAAGGCTGTGAAGGTAAGTGGATGTATAACAATAATTGTTGTATGTATTTGAAATGATGCAATAACGTATATGCATTACGTTTTGTTAATTATTGCATCGTTTTGATCATTGTTGCATCGTTTAAACGACAATTTGCATTGAATCAGGCTACGATTTTGCATTACTTCATTTACATTGTTGCACTGTTAATATAATTGTGATGCATTGTTTTTTATTAACCGTCTATGAGTTGTTGCACTTGTATTCTTAATAGTTTGCATTGAGAAAGAATTGATGGAATGGGCGGTGAATTCATAGCAGGATGATTTGTTTTGGTTATGTTGTTGCATTGTTTACACGACAATTTGCATTGAACCAGACTACAGTTCTGCATTACTTCAATTACATTGTTGCACTGTTAATATAATTATGATGCACTGTTCTTGATTAATCGTCTACGAGTTGTTGCACTTGTGTATTAGAGAAAAAGTGAAATGTATCAGAGCCTATATATATTATCATTAAAGGTGTTGTCTGAATTGTATCAGAGCCTATATATATATATATATATATATATCCTCTTTTTGTATTTTAATTAGGGAGGAAAGAAATTCTAATATATTTTGCACCGTCGATACTTCTTGTAAGCGAACCCCTTAAAGTCGTCTTCTTCTCCGGTGTTGTGCAGCAAACGACTTGAACGGTGGTGAGGAGTTGACGCCATGTTGTTCATACACAAACGATGCAATCGATGTATTATTTTTTGGCAGAGTAGTGGGCAGGTGTTTGTTTTGGGAAGTTAGTGAATAATGGCGTGAATGTTGAGAGTTTTCAAATTTGTTACCAAAGTTAAAAAGAGCCTATTTTTAGTTTACCTAATTTACCCTTTTGCATTGTTAACAATGCAACAGCCGTTTTTTTTTTAAATGAGGATGAAATCTGGATTATTGGATCTTATGAGATGGGTGGTTTGGATGACTTCTTATTTTATATCCAAAACCCACTTTTTACCCGAAACCATCCCTATATATATTCTTATATTTAATTAATTTTGAAACATTAAAAAAAACATGAGATCTATTGGATTGAGTATTAATCTCACTACCACTAAGAACATGCACGTTGATATATTATAATCCGCTCATTAAAATATAATTGATGATTTAGATTTAAATTTAAATTATTACAATTATTTTTGGATAAAATGTAAATGACAATATAGTAAATTTGAATTATTTTATATCTTTTTTTTTTAAATCATGAAGCTTATGTTCGCGGCTGACGTCGCAATGTAACGTAATGCCACATAAGCATATACAACTATTTATTTTATTATTTGTATTGAAGAAATATCAAATTATATTTTGTTGGGAACCCCATGAATTTATATTTGTTTTGATGATGTTCCTCGAAACTACACTTTGATGTTTTGGAAACCAAGTAGTCATTGTCATCTATTAAGGAATATCTTAAGTGTAATAGAAGCAGATCGTTTTTAGTACATAAATAACGATATGTATTATTCTAAGTAAAAGGTATCCTGAACACAATGATTACTAAGATAACAAGTTTTGTCATTTGTAAGTCAGCTAGCTCCTAATGCAGTAAGCAGATCGTTTTCTATATAATAATAACGATATGCTTCCTACATAAACAGCTCACTGATATTTATACTTGTTTTGGTTTCGATTTTTAGTTCATCTATCAACAGATCACAAATGTAAAAGAGGTTTGAAGTTTCAAATCTTCTTCTAACGATCTGATCCTATAGACTAGGATTAGTTTAGAAAGCAGAATATAGTTGTAGAATATTACAAGTAGTTTAGCAGCTAGTTCCCCATAATCAGCCCGCTGCTTACTTCTACCAACAGATCGTTTTCGAGACATTACAAGAGGATGAAGCAGCTCGTTCAAAAGGAATACATCAACCAACTGATATCTCAAGCAACAGATCGTTTTGTTCCAAAAACGATCTTATCATCTCTACCATACATATAGCAGATCGTTTTATACCAAAAACGATCTGGTCGTTACATTCAATGGAGAACCAAAGAGATGAAGTTACAAAACGATGGACAGCGAGATGTTATGACATCAAGTACAAGCTGCTCCTCACAGTAACTATGGTGGACTGCCGACATACCTAAATTTGTCATAAGTCAACCACTCTGTGTATTGTCACATCAACAGCATGCTTTAAGGAATGATGTACAAGAATTTCAAATATCTCTGTATGGTGAATCATTCCCAGTATAGCAATACACTGGGAAATCGCGTGAAAGGTGGAACAACTCTCATTTGGCCACGCGAGCATCAATAACCCTGCCATGCATTTAATGCCGCCATTAATGCGTTGAAAATAGAGGTCATCGTCTCCAACGGATAGTTTCTTCATTGAGGCTATAAATACCACCTTCACCTCCAGAAAGAAGCACGAGAATTCAAGCTATTATCCTGCAATTACTCTGCTCAAAAATCTTCAAGCTCTCAACGCTCTAAACACATCCAACCTTCAAGAATTCTCTGTTGTGTTTATTATTTTGAAGATTTACTTTCTGGAAATTTGTTTTTACCAAAACCCAAAGTTAGGATCTAGTTTTGATCCAGTTGTATTCCTAAATTGTAGTTTTCAATCTTAGGAAGAAGATTTGTAATCAATCACAAGAAGTTATCTAGTTTTGATAATTCTTGTGGCTCGTACTCAACGAGTAAAAAGAAAGGAGAAAGCTAGTGAAGTTATTCGATCTAGATTTGATCGAGCCATGGACGTAGGGACAGTTTATCCCGAACCACGTTAACTGCTTGTGTTCTTTATTTCTGTTTTACTTCATTATCATCTTCTTCATACTCTTGCATTTAAATCTGGATTGTTAATCACCTCAAGGAAGAAAACGTTTTACTCATTAAAAAGAGCATTAACCACCATATTCCGCACACAACATTAATCAAGATTAAATCTGTATTTGATATTCTTGATTACTGTTTTCACATATAAGGTATTATTTGAGCAAGATTAAATCTTCCTAACAAGAAGATTTGTCTTGCTACCCTAAGCTATCTTAGTCTTTAAGTGTGCTTAAGCCTTATACTTATATTTGAAATAAGTAAACCTAAAAAGTTTGAATTGGTGTATCCCCCCCCCCCCCCCATACACCAAACTAGCTCTTTCGGGACCAACATATTTTAATTAATAAATTCTAGTAAGAAAATAATAATTAATAAATTTTTATTAAATATTTATTATCTACATGCATATCATATCATTTGCAGACATGTTAACAATATCTGATGTGGTCGGGTGATTATTTTTGTTTGATTGTAAAATTTTCATGTACTTTCTCATTAGCATATATGAATAGTAAAAATAACAAATTTAGAGATAATTCATGCCGAATGATATGGTTGAGCATAGATAAATGACTACATATTATTTAGTTTTTCTTATTGAAACATAAACCTATTAGAGCATCCCCAGCGGTGGGGCTGGGGTGCCTTCGGGCAGGGCAGGGCAGGCGGGCAGGGCCTCTAGAGGCCGAGGAGAGAGTTCTCCGCTGTGGAGAACGGCCTCCGGAGGTGAGGCTTTGGGTTGAGAGGCAATCTCTGGCCTCCGGAGGCTGCCCCTCTTTTGCTGCTACGGGGCGTGGGACTCCGGCATTTTTTATTTATTTATTTTATTTTTCCTTTATTTTATTTTAATACATAAATTCATCTATAAATACCCTATTTCAATTCAACATTTTTACACATCTTCGTTTTTTTATTAATGTATTTAAATTAAAAAAATTTATTCAATTTAATCTAATTAAACTTAAAATTAAAACTAAATATTAATTACATATTTATTAATTTAAATTTGTAATTTAAATTAATAAATTTAATACATAACAAATATCCAAAATAAAAATATACATAAATCATAAAAATATAAATCAAAGAGAGAGTGACCCAGTTTGAGAGCCTCACATTGCTATCAACCAACACAACCTCTCTAAAAACTGTGAACCCACACAAAAAATTTCATTTAATTACAAAAATGCCACCGAGCCCCCAATTTTCAGAGTCTCTATTGGAAATGCTCTTAGATATATTTCAATTATAATAATAATATAAAAATTACTTTTCTAACATTTAAAAATTATAAATAATAAAATTATATAAAAATAGAAAAATAAATTATAATGGTAGATCAAACAAATTAATGACTAACAATTAATCCTAATTAACATGGATGAACAAATTAACATTTAAACTTTCTATATATATTATGTATGTATATATACATCATCTGTATTAATCTTGACATATTTTAATTTCACTATAACCATAAAAACTTTTTGATCAAATTATATAAAAATTAATGAAAAGTGGAGTATATTGTGAGCACTTGGCGGTTGGCAGGTGATCCATACATGTTAATCCAAATTTAAAAGTGTTAATGTGGGAAAATACCCATTTTGAAAAAGTATATGTTCAAAATACCCAAAACATCAAGTTACATGTCAAAAATAACCATTTCAATTTTTTAACATATAAAAGTACATAGAATTCAACACCCTCTTACACCTCTTACACATTCTTACACACTTTATTGGGTACAATAATTGAGAAATAATTCTTCCTATATTATATCTAGGGTGAAAAATAATATAATATAGTTATTAAATCATGTTTTATTCTTCTTCCTACGTTTTAACTATTGAAATGTTAAAACGTTTTATTCTTCCTACGTTTTAACTATTGAATAAATGATGACATATCACGTTTTAACTATAGACATGTTAAAAGTTAGGGGACACACTACATTACACATTTAAACCTAGAAACCTTATATTATATACGTTTTCACTTTGTATATGAAAGCTGAATAGTTTTCTAACCTCTCTAGCTATATAATTGCCTCGTATCTGAGTTCAAAAGGCTGATATTGAAGATATAAATCAGGTAATTGCCTTCTATATACCATTTAAAGTATGTATATGGATGGACCGCTGGTAATATATGCATGGACCGCCCACGTGTACGTGGCACGTACGACGGGCGGTCCATGCATATATTACCAGCGGTCCATCCATATACATGCTTTACATGATGTTTTTTATGGTTCTACCGTTTCATAATGTTTTTTTGGGTAATTTTAAGATACATATGACATGTTTATGGTTTTTATGCTTGTATTAATTGCATGTTTACATAATTTATCATGAAATTTTTGTTTTTGTATTGAAAAACACATCCATGAAACATAAATGCATGGACCGCCCGAATAAGTGGCATGGACCGCCCACGTGTACACGTGGGCAGTCCATGCATATATTACCAGCGGTCCATGCATTTTCATTCTTATATGATATATGTGATTGCATATCTATAGTTAAAACGTGAAAAAAATATATTATGTAGTAATTATAGCTTATTGCCGATGGATTTATGCCTGATTTGTAATTTTAATTTGTAGCTGATGGATTGTCAAATTGTAAACGTCAAATTTGGAGGTTATTGGGTCGATTGTAATTATGTGAGTGGACGAGAGCAGATTGCACCGCTCCCGAGAAATGGAATAAGGACAGGGACAAGAAAATGCTGATTTTTATGTTGATGAAGAGGATGATGGCGATGATGATTATGTTCCATCATCCGAGAGCTCTGAATCTGAGGAAGAAGCTGAATTGACTTTTAACAGATTTATTTTTGCTGAATTTGCTGCATGGATCCACGAGGAAGGAGGTATGCGGCATTTACTAGAACTTATGTATCCTAGTGCGGGTGATAATGATGACATACGGGTCCCAGAAGCATACTTAACCAATTGGTTAGTTCCAATGGTACCTCCTGATGCTACAGCTTCAGATGTTTTTTGTGAAGAAAATCCGTTACTAGAAGAGTTGGCTGTAGGATCTATTTTTGATGACAAGGAGCAGCTTAGTCTTATAGGTGGTTTGTGGAATCTTGAACATAAAGCAGAATATCGAGTGACCAGATCAGACACAACTCGAGTGTATTGGAAATGCAAGTTAAGCAGCAATTGCTCATTCAAGCTGCGTGCTATGTCTCATGGAAGGTCGTGGCTTGTAATAAAGTTCTGTGGAGAGCACACGTGCGGGGATGGTATCACAAACATCGGACCGAGGAATGTCCACTCAAAGGTGATCGGTGCGTATTTCGCAAAGAAAATGTGAAACACAAATGAAATCATAAAGCCCAAAGTTATTCAGAACGAGTTGATGACTATGTTTGGTATGCAAGTGTCCTACGACGTGGCGCTAAGAGGTAGAAACCATGTTGTTGAGCTGATATATGATAAATATCATGAATCATACCAACTACTGTCTGGTTATTTGCATATGTTAGAGGTGACAAATCCTGGCACGATCGCAGAAATTAATATTGGTGCGGACAACAGGTTTCGTCATGTATTTGTGGCCCTTGGTGCTTGTAGATCAGCATTTGCCTTGTGCATGAGGCCGGTAATAGTAGTCGACGACACTCACTTGAAGGGAAAGAATAATGGCATAATGTTTGTTGCAGTTACAAAAGATGCAAATGAGCAGGTGTATCCGTTGGCGTATGGAATCGGCCCAATTGAGAATCATGAGTCTTGGGTATGGTTCATGACACGACTAAGAAGAGCATATGGGAGCACGGCTCAAACATTGATTGTTTCTGATCAACATCTGTCAATTGAGCATGCAGTGAGTGTTGTATTTCCGGAAGCAACTCATGCCCTTTGTTACTACCATCTGAGTAACAATTTGAAGAGATTTGGTAAAACTACGCTGTGGTTGTTTCAGAAGGCTGCATACACATATAAGCAGGCGGAATTTCAGAAAAAAATGAACATGATTCAAGTTGGCAAGGCGCAGGCCTATGATCACTTGATGAACATTGGACCTGCTAAGTGGGCTCGGTCGATGTGTCCTGTTCGAAGGTATAGCTTCTTAACGTCGAATACAGCTGAGAGCTTTAATCGTACACTCTTATGGGCTCGTCGTCTACCTATTTGTGCATGTATGGAGGCAGTAAGACTGATTTGTGAAGATTGGTTTAGCAAACGACTTATGGCTGCCAACAGGGAAAGACATCCACTTCCAGAAGAGGTCAGACGTAAAATGATGGTCCAAATCGAGAGATCTCACACATACAGATCAGCTGCAGTAGGTGATGATCGATACCGAATTGAAACCAACAATCGATCATTTTTGGTAGACCTTGGAGCGTGGACATGTGAATGCATGGAATTTCAGTACGATGGAATCCCGTGTTCTCATGCTATCGCGGCAATTACGTATGTACTTCTGCATTATGTCTGTGAGAATGAATTTTGATTATGTCTTTGAGAATGTATTATAATATTATTGTATGTGCAGGAAATTTGGAAGAAGTGCAATTGATTTTGTTGCACACTACTACAAAACGTCATCGGTTGTAGATGCGTATAAAGGTGTTATTTCTCGAATTCCTCCTAAACAAAATTGGAATTTGCCGGACAATATTTCAATCATTGAGGTTTTGCCAAACAAAGCAATAAGAATGCCGGGTAGACCGAGGATGAGTAGACGTAGATCAGGGAGGGAAACATCTGGGAGACGTAGGAGAGGAAGCCGACGATGTCCTCATTGCGATATGACAGGACATACGGGTCCCAATTATCCTCAATTCGATAATGATTTGTAATGAAAGACTTATTTTATGTTTTGCAGACTAATATGTTATGTAATTTGTTGGGAAGACTTATTTGATATTTCGAAGTCTGATTTGTTGTGTGATTTTATGATTACTGTGATTCTTTCAATTAATTCAAGTAATTTATGAGCGTAATTTTTTAGAAACATTAACTACATCGAATGAAAACTATGTGAAATTTTATAAGTTTATAATGATTTGATAAGTTCATAATGATTTGTGGATGTCAATTTAATGACTAATAGAGACAGCCCGACTGGCCATGCTAGCCTATATAAGTTCTCCAGAAGCAAAGGACGCGGGTTCAAACCCCAGCGCCCCCAATTTTTTTAAATAAGTGATTTTTACAATATTTAAGGTTATATTGATTTGTGGATGTGATTTATACGATTAATAGAGATAACCTGACTGACTACGCTAGCCCATATAATCTCTCCCATAAGCAAAGGTCGCGGGTTCAAAACCCAACAACCCTTTTTTATAAATTTTTTGTTTAAGTGACTAATATTGTCTAAATATATAATTGTAGATGTTTATGTTTTAATTATGTTTTAGGTATTCCAACACCTTAAATTTTTAAATTGCTAATAAATATTCATGTCCCTATTTATGTTTGTCAAACTTATAAAAATATTCAAAGCAGCACAATATGTATCAAACTTATAATAATCAAATAAGAAACAAGACATTATGGTTTAGGAATAAAATTTAGTTACAAAGCGAGAAAATTCTTTGAGCCACTATTTTACGATACGCCTTCACATGTTTGTTTCCCCAAATCACAGATGGACACCCACTGATATATCGCTCAACGGTCGTGCATACAAAAGGACCACAACTATGACTGTCCTTTTGCCTGAATTGCTCTAAATCCGGAGGAGACTTCCACCTAAATGTTCCACCAGTATCAGAGGCACCTATCTCCTGATGTTCATAATAGAACGAGCGTGCCAACACTAAGGGCAAAAGAAAGTGTAAAGGTGCCAGTGATGTCACTCTCAATTTCCTCCCTTCCTTGTCCAATTTGTACCATAATGAGTCGAACAAAGCCATATGCCGATTGTACATATCACAAATAACGACCACATAATGCTGGTTGACAATACAGGGAAATATAACCTACAAGTGCAACAATATAATTCAATATAATGAAATATAATTCAATATAATTCTATATAATTCACATTATTGCACATAATTGCATATAATTCAATATAATTCACTATAATTCACATAATTGCACATTATTGCATATAATTAAATATAATTCAATACAATTCAATATAATTCACATAAAAAATATACCGTTGTAGCCTTAAACCAAGGTAACATTGTCGATCCCATTCCACGTGCGTGAATAATGTCACGCAAAGAGTCGTGAGGCTTATAGTTCTGTTGCATGTACGCCAGTCTCACCTCCAATCCTGGCAACTGCAGTTCCTCGGCACTCGCCATACCCGCATTCCAATCCGACTCGAGCCGATGCTTAAACACATGATTGAAAATACAATTACACTTATTTCACATGTACATAAATTATTCATGCGTAATAAAAAAAAAAGATTATAAATACTTACAAAGAAATCACATCTGCAGATAACAGTGCGTCCTCCGGTGTGCGAAGGGAGAACGTTATCACTATTCATCAGCCTGGACTGTAGACTCATCATGTACAAGTCTATGGTCTGCAAAAAACAATCTTAATTTAGCTACATTAAATAAATTTTAACTAAAATCATATTTGATATTTAAAATATTTACCTTAGTGAAAAAATCAGCCTGCATATCAAGCATCAGCTTGAAGTCATTAACTCTGAGTTGGAAACCGGTCTCAGAAACTGTAGTATAGTCGCCTGATGGTTTCTTCATAAATGCATTGTACCTCGCCAATATTTCTTCCCCGATGGTATCTGGTGCATCCCTCGGTACATATGCATCTCGTGGCTCTGGACTAAACGGAGCATCAAACTCCGCCGAAAAATGTTCATCCTGTGCCACATGGCCTGGTTGCGGGTCAAATGGCCATGGCATCTACCAAAAAAAATTAAACAAGTATTAGTTTTATTTTAAAATAATAAGATTGTAATTATTAAATGACAAAATAACTTACAGATGAAGTATCAGCTGAAGAATGACGTGTGGTCACAAATGGCGCCTGAAAACAGGGCATGTCAGACACAGAGTCGTGAGGACCACTGCTAGAAGGCCTAAAATCAGGTACTGCGCCTGGTGGAGGGCCCGAGGCCTGAAAATTAGAAGGCCGAGCTGACTGAGTGGAAGGCCGGGCTGACTGAGGCATAGGGGGGGCCTGCCCACGGGTATGAATGATCGGCTGACTATGTCGGCTCGGGCCACAACGGATGGCTGATAATAGCTCTCCCATCCATTTCTTGATGGTACCCTTCAGATTGTCGTGCGTCTCAGCGATATGAGCCTTCATCTGCTGATGCCTCTCCAGCATACGTGCCTCAGCCTGCGCATGCCTCTCTAGCAAACGTGCCTCCGCCTGCTGCTGCCTCTCTATCATGCGTGCCTCAAAAGCAGTCATGACACGCTCTGTCCTGCCACCGCTGCTGCTAGAGGAGGACTCAGGCATCGGTACCCTAGCACGCTTTCCCATATCCCTCCTACGTCGCCAATGACGCTCTGTCTCCTCTTGATGATGCTCTGGCTCGGGTGGAGGACGCTCTGGCTCAGGATGAGCGCCGTGATAAGATGACCCCTCATGATCTGACTCCATCTACATGTGCGGGCTCCACGTTCCTCGTAGCCCGCCGACTGCTAATAGGCTAAACTATGGAAGGTGGTACTCTCTGCCTCGGCACACGCTGCTCGGCTGTCCTGCGGCCCCCCCCCCCCCCGAGTAATCGGATTACTCAGTGGCATGTACTCCATCCAGGGGATTCTCACACTCTGTGGAGAGGTAATATGGACGTCTCTCCTCCTCCTCGTCAGGCACCAGATTCGAAATATTGTAACCCTACAAATTTAAGATAAATATTAATACAATCTTATCATAAACTTAACAAATAATTAAATAAGAATTATAAATGAACATAAAACTTACCTCAGTGTCAAAATACTCATACATCTGCTCCACTGTCCCATTGAGATTCTTCCGGAAGTTCCATCTCACACACCGGGGATATGCTGAAGGGATGTCCCGTTGCCTACCAGCAAACGCTTTAAATCCCAGGATGACCTCTAACCCCCACACCATAAGTGCCCAAGCTGGGCCATAGAAATGATATTTTGGATTGTCGGAAATTTTCCTAATATAATTCCTAAGAATTTTATAAGAGTAAGCACCCCAAGGAAAATTGTAGAAGGTGTCTAGGTCCTCAACCAACGACCAGAGCCACGGGAATATGATTTTTTGTGAATCATGGCCAAATACAAAGACGTAGGCCATGAGGACAAGGGCAATGCGGAGATGGATCTCTCCATCATCATCATCAATGTTGTTTCGGGAATTTAAAAAACGGGCTAAGAGATCAGCACCGTTCATTTGAATGCCATTGCAGGCGGAGATAAAAAAAGACGATCTAGTCGGATCGTGCGGGTAAGTAGTGTTGAAATTTGAATGACCAAATCTCAATCCAGTGATCAAGGCATGATCCTCCAACGTGTACTCGACATCGTCCCCGCAAATGTGAAACCAAATCCCACCCCTAGTGTGGATTGCCCTACACACTATACTGTGCAAAGCTGGACATGATAGGTTACCCGGTCTCCAACTAAAAAAATGACCAAATGGACCACGTTGGAATTTTTGGACAAGTTCGTACCCACCTATTTGCAAGAGTCTAGACCTAATTTCTTCAATAATACCTATCTTATAGTATGTATTGGTTTTACACTTCCGATTAATCGAGTTAGGTCTGCGATACCAAGGCTGGGCCGACTCCTTCAACATTCAGTCAATAAATATAATTTCAATCAGTTCATATAACATCAAATTACATTAAAATTAGATCATATTAATCAAAATTCTAATAATTTAATTAAAACAATAATAATTCACACAATTAATTACGTAAATCACCAAATCAGACGCATATTGTATCTAATTTTCACATAAATCAAACAACAATAATTATATCACGAGAAAACATCATGGACCGCTGGTAAAACCCTGATGGACCGCTGGGTGGGTCCATCAGGCCCGAGCGGTCCACACACATATTACCAGCGGTCCATACATACGTGCAATCTACATATTTTTCTAAAGCCAAATATCATATATTCAAGTCCTAAACATGCATAATTAGAACAATTCAATTCAATAAATCATAATATAAACTTAAATTACCAAACATCAACAAACATGCACGTAAAATTATGTTTCATAGCACCAAAAAAGTAAGAAAAATACATACATGCATAATACATGTGGACCGCTGGTAATTTCTCAAAATACATGGATGGACCGCTCGCCCTACGCACGGGCGGTCCATCCATGAAAGACCAGCGGTCCACGCATAAATGGATTAAGGGCATGATTTTGAACCTGAATGTGCTGTGGGATATCTTCTTCACTGTCTCCCATGGTTCAAGCGTCTCCTACAGCTCCGGCGGTCCAACGATCTTCTCCAACGACGGCAGCGGTCCAAGAGGCAATCCCCGACAATCTCCAGCAACACTTCGAGCCTTCACGAAGGAGGGCAGCGGCGGCGGAGAGTGGTGGCGAGGCGAGAGGTCCAACAAAGGAGGGCAGCGGCGGTCTATGGAGGGGGGGGGGGGGAATGAGGGGTACAAAAAAAATACAATAAGGGAGGGGGGGAGGGTTTGGACGGTCTATAGGTTGGGAGGAGGAAGATAGGTACAAAAATAATACAATGAGGGAGGGAGGAACGGTCTATCGACCAAAATTGTTAAAAAAAATATAGTATTAATTTAATTAAAACTATCACTTTCTATAACTAACTTTAAACTTTTTCAGAGAATCTTTCACTTTTTCAGGTAGGTTCGAATTTTGAGACAAAAATAGGTATTTTCTACATGTGATTTGAGAAATTAGGTATTTTCTACATTGAATTTGTCAAAGTGGGTATTTTAATTTTCCACCCAATTTAAAAATTGAATTAGGTTAATTTATTTTTTTTAAGGTAAGAGTATTAAAAGACAGGTATATACTCCCTTTTCCTCTACTTATTACACTAAGTTTGAAATCTTTTTTTTACCATACGATAATTAAAAAAGATTTTACCATACGATAATTAAAAAATAGTGTATAAAGTATTGTAAGAGTGAAATGGTATGATCAATAACTTTTTGAAAATGTAACTTTTATTAATTTTGGAAATTGTCTAAGTTTATTGAGAAGAAGTGTGTTAAGATTATTGAGAAATATGAAGTAATATATATTGACAAAATGAATGAAACAACAGTTATTAAAGAATAAAAAGGTCGTAATCCCATTTCCATTTCTTGATTGAACTAAACCAAACGGCCCCTAATCGGAAAGGACTAGTAATGGCAAACCGCTATCTTTCATACTCTGCAACACTCGTAGTACATACTACAGTATTTATCCTTCACTTCTATTCCTCTTATTATTACTACTACCATTTCACCATTCCTTTTATTATTATTATTATTATTATTATTAATATTATTACTGCAACACAAATATCAAATCAATCAATCTATCGCACACACCAACAAAACCTCGAGCAGTAAAAAACCACACAAACTCAATTAAAATACTCAACAAATCACTAAATGCACATTCAATGCTTCCCATCTCTGCTCCACAATCACTCTCACTGCTAACTTCACCACCGCCCCCATGAAGCTCTCCGCCTCCCTCCTCCGCCCCTGCTTCTTCCGCCGCCGCCGCAGACGACGCGGCGTCTCCCTCACCAATAATCCGCCGGAGCCCTCCTCCCCTAAAGTCACCTGCATCGGCCAAGTGCGCGTCAAGTCACAGCGGAAGGCGAAGCAATGCCGCCGCCGGATCAGCAGCGGCGGAGACACCGCCAGCTTCCGCAGCGGTGGCGCCTCGGTGGAGCCGTCGCGGCGGCGGGATCAGAGGTGGGTCCACCTCCCCAGTCTCTCCGTCTTCCTCCACGCCGTGGGCCATGACTTTTGCTGCTTCTTCCGCTGCTGCCGCTGCAACTGTTTCTCCGTTAGAGAGAAGAGGAAGAGCATGAAGAAGAAGAAGATTGAGAGGAGCGGGAGTGGGTGTTTTGAGGATGGCCGCAGCGAGCTCTTCGGAAGGTGGCTGGTGGCGGTGAACGGCGGCGAGGATGGGAGGACGGAGATTGAGGTGGTAGTCGGCACCGGAGATGAGGAGGGGACGGCGGCGATGACGTCAGCGGAGAGTTCGAGGAGGCATGTGTTTGATGATATTGAGGTTATTGGGGATAGGATTGAAGTAAAGGGAAGGGGATTTGTGAATGCCATTTGTCACGTTCCTCCAAAGAATGCTCTTCTGCTCATGAGGTGCAGATCTGATCCTCTTAAAATGGCTGCCATTGCTAATAGGATTAGCTCTGATGCAGTCAGGTATCAAAATAATGGCAGTATTGAAGAAGAAGAAGAAGAAGATGGTGGTGGTGGTGAAATTGAAAGCAAGTGTTTGGACATCGAGCACGAGATTTGTACTGTTGCTCAAGTTTTGCATCAAGAAGAGAAGGAGACGGTGTGTAATGTAGGCGAAACTGGGTTCTGCAATGAAGAGAAAGAAGAGGAAGTCGAGCAAGAATTGGATGAAGAAGAAGAGGAAGAGGTGGAATCAAATATGTCTTCATTTGAAGCTCTTTTAGTTCAAGAAAGCACAAAGGAACCCACGAAATCAAACTACGATCATAACCCAAACCAAAATGATAGCAATAAGCAAGAGAAAAAGGTAGCACCGTTGCCGGAGAATCAAGAAACGGCAGCTGCGGCGGCGGCATTGCCGGAATGCTTGCTGTTGATGATGCGTGAGCCCAAGCTCTCAATGGAGGTCTCCAAGGAAACATGGGTTTGCGCCACCGACTTCGTTAGGCTGCTGCCGGAGCGCCCACGTAAGAAGGTCTCCGCCGCCGCCGCCGGTCACGAGCCGGTAGTGAAGAAAAGAGCCGCTGTCGAGAAGGCGAAGCCCAGAGTTCCGCCGCCGCCGCACTGCAAGAAATCGCACGATACGCAGCCGGCGCGGTCGTCTTGCTCGGCGGCGGCGGCAGAGCGGAAGTGGACAAGCGGCTGCGCGTGCGAGCCACTCGCGCTGACGAGATGCAAGTCGGAGCCTATGAGTACGGCGGCGGCTAAGCTGATGCCAGAGGCTGGAGTCGGCGCGGCTGGAGTCGGCTTTTGAGCCGAGCAGAGATTGGGGAGGAAATAATAAAAGGACACGCTTCGGTTAATTAATTTGTTACAGAGTGTATAGGGTTAGTTACTGTATTAGATTCAAATCTGTAAATTATTTTTGTTTTATTTCCTAATTTTGTTTCAATGCTGTTTATTTGCTCTTTACAGAATTTTGTTACCAACTTACTTTCGTTGATAAATATCATATCAGCGTCGAAATTTCTTTTTCTTTACTTATATTAATATAGTGTTTCTGTTCATCAAAATAATCTACCTTTTTTATTTATATTTTACGATTCTTTGATGTCTATAAAAATAATTTATATTTCAAAATTTTTTATAATAAGTGAGTTACAAAAATCATTACTCCATACTCTATTTAATACACACAATTTAGTTTAAAATAGTATATTGAGTACCCATTCAAAATGAGTACCCATTCAAAATTCTTGGTTCCGAAATTATTTGATTTTATGGTCCCAATCAGAAGTTCCAAGTTCCAAAATTAAAAAGTTTTAAGTCCTGATTCCAATCCTGAATTCCTGATTGCGATTAAGATGTCCTAAATTTATAAATTAATTTGGAATATCGGGAATATTGAAAATTTCAAAATTCTAAACTCGATTATGTTCCCGATTTCAAAAAATTCTAGATTCCAAGTCTGAAATCCCATCAAAACTAGAGTCGGGATCAAGAAAGTCCCGTGTCCCAATTATCAATTCTCACCCCTAAAGGAGGGAGTACTACATTACACCTATTTCAAAAAACAAGATTGCATATTTGTTAGTCCATTGAAAGTTATTTTTATTTATTTTTATAATATTTCATCCGTCCCACTTTATTACTCATTTAATTTTAATATTACACTTAATTGAATATAAAATGGGTCTAATAAAGCGGGACAAATGGAGTAATATAAAATGGGTCTAATAAGACGGGAGCTGGAGTATATAGTAAATGTACAATAAAGATGAATGAATATGGTGTATAATCTGATGCCATGCCATGCTACAAAACCAGTAAGCACGTGATAAATAAATAAAATACAAAGCAAGAGTTGGGAATAAATGATTTAAAATGAGTGTAGGTAGAAGAGGTCAATAGACAGGCTGGTTTATATTAAATTCATGTGTTAGAATATGTTTCGTATCGAAGAAGAGTTTGTAAAAGCATGTGATGGTTCAAACATGGGAGATACCCTATCTATTATTTTTACTAAGCTACTGTTGGGTTGGGGAATGGTGGAATTGCAATATTTTTGCAGTTTTCTAATAGTAATATACTCTATAATTCATTGTATTGTATAGTATAGTATAGTATAGGAGTCTATATAATTAAATATTTTAGTTTAAAAATGTTGGTGGATTTTGAATTAAACATAGCAAGTAAAGAGTGTACGAATCTGAATGGAATGGACAGGAAGGGGCGATAACGTGGGGGCTGGAAGAGGGAGTCACTGATGAGAGTTGTCATTTTCAAAATAAGTAACCCAACCTTTGTACTTTCACTAGGATGAGTAACGGTTCGGTTCGGTTAAAATCGAACCAAACTACTAAACCAAATAAAATCGAATTGTTTAGAAATTAAAATTAATCCGATCAAATTATTTACAAAATTAAATCAATCCAAACCGAAATTTAAAAGTTCGGTTTCAGTTCGATTTTCGGTTATCCAAAAATTCTAATTATATATTTTTCTCCACTATAAATTTATTATAATTTGCACTCGAAAATTGATGTTCAAGTTATTTCTATAAAATTTTTGTTCAATCTTGCATATGATGATTTAAAACATGAAATAAAGATTGAGAAAATTAATTATTCAAACACTTTCAATTTATAAGTTTACTCATTCATATTTTATGTTATTTATTTACTTTCCTTTTGAAGATATGTTTTAGTTTTATGTTAATTGTTTAGAATTTAGAACATTTATCCTATAAATGAGATTTTGTAACAAATACTATTTAAGCTTAAGTAATTTATTTATTTATAGTAATTTATAACATTATAATTAATATATAATAAAATTCGGTTGTTTTGGTTAATAACGAAGCCGTTTTACTAAAATTCGATCTTAATCATAAAAAATTCGGTTCATAAAAATTAAAACCGAATCAAATCCAAATATTTTAAAACTAATCCAAACCGACAAAACATCAATGGTTCAGTTCGGTTTTTCGATTTGAATCGATTTCTCCTCACTCCTAACTTTCACTAACATTTAACTCTAATCATTATTTCCTCTTAAGAGATTTAGTGTATTACTCAACGGTTTATAATTTTTTTTTATTATAATAAAATAAATTATTATTTGAGAAATTAATTTTTTTTTAAATTATATACTCTAATGTTGAATTTATAAATTATAAAAATTAATTAAAAAAAATTAAATATTTAAAAATTATTATAAATTCTATTTGAGTGGGATGAACTATAATCACTACAAAAAAACATGATTTTGGCGACGGAATGAACGACGGATTGTAAATTCGTCGTCCTCTAGCGACAGATTACGGTGAAATACTTGATGACGGACTGACGACTGTTTATTTGGCGCGCAAGTTGGCGCCAAACCTAACAACGGACTAGACGACGGACTGATCCGTTGTTAGCTAGTTCCGTCGTTAACTTAATTAATTTGATTTTTAATTTTTTTTATTACTGGACGACGGACTTTTTCGTCGTTAAGTCCGTCGTCCAGCCCTTTAAATCAGGTTTCAGTCCCATTTTGCGAAAACAGAAGGCCAAACGCGTAAAACTCCTCTTCTCCGGCGATTCCAAGTGTTTTCCGGCGATTCGAAGCTCCCACCGGCCAAAGCAACCCCAGGTATGTCTATTACTTCGATTTCCCTTCCCCCTTCTCTTTATCTCGCCATTTTTCTAATTCTCCGTTGTTTTCTCGCCGGAGAAGACAACCTCCTCGTTTCCTCCAGCCGTCCTCCGCCCTCCCCTCCGCCTCCGCGTACTGTCCTCGCCCCCCAGCCGCCTCCGCGCTCTCTCTTCGACTCCTGCCTTCCCCAGCATCCTGTTGGACTGCTGCCACCGCCTTTTGCTGCCCGCTGCCACCCGCCACCAAGCTGCCGTCGCCTCCCCACTTCCAGGTATTTATTTAGATTTTTTTTAATTTTCTTAATTATTTGATAAATTTTATTAATTATTGTGTTAAGTGTTGTTTAAATAATTTAATTTTTAAATAAGTTTATTTAGTGTTTAATATGCGTTTGATAATTGTTTGATAATTGTGGTTTTAGTGTTTAATTAAATTAGTGTTAATTGATTGTTAATTAGTATAGATTTATTTAAATAGTTTAATTAGTTTAATTGTTTAATTATTTAATTAGTTTTAAATTTAATTAGTTTAGTTATTTAAATTAGTGTTAATTGATTGTTAATTAGTATAAGTTTACTTGAATTGTTGAAATAGTTTAATTGTTTAATTTGTTTATATTGTTAATTAAAACTATAGGTTTAATTAATTTAATTATTTTAATTTAATTATTAATTAGTATAGATTTAAATAATTTAATTATTTTAATTAAATTATTTATTTTTGTTAATTACTTTATATTAAATTTGTTTAGAAGTCGCATTTCGCCTTTCCCGACTGCTCCCGGAGCCGCCTTTCGCCGTTCCGGTGTCGCCTCATCCAGTAAAGGTAAATAATTTTAATAATTTATTTTAATTATATTTTGTTAATTTTTGAAATTAATTAGTTAATTAGTTTAATTAGTAGTTAGAATAATTTAATTAATAGAATTAATTTGTTAATTTTTAGATTATTTAGTATTTATAATTAATTAGTTAATTTTTGTAGTTAATTCGATTAATCTTGTTAGTTAGATTAATTTAATTGTGTAAGTTAATTATACTAATTTACACCCAATTTAGACTATTTATACCTAATTTAGACTAATTTAGATTAATAATTGTTAATGCATTTAATAATCGAATACCTTATTCATATTTTCTTTATAAGTCTAATTAATTTCTTAATGAGTTATAAATTGAATTAACTGTTTAATTTAAATTATTGTTTTAATTTACACCTTCACGATATGTAGGTTAATTAGTTTAGTTTATTATTTCTAATTTCTTAATTTTGGTTATTTAGTATAACGATATGCGTATATATATGACATTGGGATAGACGTAATTAATTTCTTAAGGATCTTCTCCCTTGTGCATAGATTTTGATTACGTCTTAAGGATCTTCTCTCAATATGTGTAACATTATGTTGTGGTGGTTTGATGAGATGCATGTGTTGTGATGTTTTGATGATGAGATGTATGTTGAGATATTTTGATTATTATGTTCGGATGTTTTGATCATGAAATGTATATTGGGATGTTTTCAGGATTATGTTTAGCTGTTTTGATTAGATTCAGTGATATAGGTTATTTGGATGCAATTAGGTATAATATAATTCAACATAACATTTCCCAAAATGACCAAGAATGATCAAATAATTGTGATATTTGAATATCACATAATTAAACTCAATATTGCTCGTGATCTTCATATGGTTAACGTTAAACAATATAAACATCAACTTATAATTCATAAATGCAAATTAATGATTTACAAGATTCAGTGACTCGTTATATTAGATGCAATTAACTACAAGATAACTCACCATAACATGTTCCAAAATGACCAAACGCTTGTGAATTTATAATTTCCATAATTCTCGTCCTCTATTCAAATAATTCAACTCCCATAAAATACTTTCCTAAGTGGGTCTTTGTTTACACATGTGCAATCTTCATTTAAATGTCTAATTTCATAGACCATTAATATAGTCTCGCCCTCTCCGTAACTAATAAATCTTTATTTTACTATCTGAATACTTATTAATATTAATCAGGGTTATAAAAATGAGTTGAGATTGGATGTACTTGCGGTTACTTCTGAATGGGGGATTTAATCCACATTTTCTTTCTGGGCTTGAAGAGTTCTTAAGATTTGCAAGTAGTCAGCACCAGTACATGGATGGAGAAAAAATTAAATGTCCGTGTGTGAAGTGTAGGAATATATGGTTTAGAAGTACAAATGTTGTACAGCTACATTTTGCTAGAAAAGGTTTCACACATGGTTAAGAGATCTGGAGGTTTCATAGGGAAACTGAAATACCTTCAGATGTTCAAGAAACACGTGTCGATGCAGATGTAGAACCTGAAGAAGATTACAGGACATACCACGAGATGGTTCATGATCTCGGGGGTCCCAGTTTTAACAACCCAGATGTTGAAGAAGATCCAAATGCTACAAAAAGATTGTTGTACGAGTTGTTGGATGCCGCTGATAAAGAGTTATATCTTGGGTGTAAGAACCACGCTCAGTTGTCTTTTGTGGCTCGCCTGATGACTTTGAAGGCCCGTTCTGGAATGCCACAAAAATATTTTAATGAAATGTGTGTTTTATTAAACGAAGCATTCCCAGATCATCACAAAGTACCTAGTACCTATGAACTACTACAACATACAGAAATTGCTACGTGCAATGGGTTTACCTGTAGAGAAGATAGATTCATGTAGGAATCACTGTATGATCTATTGGGAAGTGGATTCCAATCTTGTGAATTGCAAGTTTTGCAATGAAAATTGATACAAAGATAGGAGTCGGGGACGTAAACCAGTTGCATATAAGAAGATGTACTACTTCCCTTTAACACCTCGATTATAGAGGTTGTATGCATCTAAAGCTACAGCCGGAGACATGATCTGGCATTCAACTTAATGTTGTCTGGTTGGAGTACAGCTGGACGATTAGCATGTCCTCGATGCATGGAACAGACCGAAGCATTTTCTTTAACACATAGCCGGAAGCAGTCATGGTTTGACACACATCGCAAGTTCTTACCTTATGATCATCAGTTCAGGAGGAACAAGAGAGCTTTTAGAAAGAATAAAGTCGTTGCAGATGATCCTCCAGAGAGGAGGTCAGGGGAAGAGCTACTGTATCAGATTGAAGATCTGGGTCTCGTGAAGGTAACTGAAGATTATGATGATAATAACAAGCGTATTTTAAAATAAGTTACCGCTGGATGGAGGAAAAAGAGCATCTTTTGGGACCTTCCATATTGGAGTACTTTGTTGATTCATCACAACTTAGATGTTATGCACATTGAAAAGAATATTTTTGATAACATTTTCAATACTGTGATAAATGTCCAAGGCAAGATAAAAGACACAAGAAAGTCTAGGATGAAGTTAAACTACTATTTTCATAGGCCAGAGTTAATGTGTGACGAGTATACCAATAAATATCCTAAGGCATGTTACACACTTGACAAAAATGAGAAAAAAGTCTTGTGTGAATGGGTGAAAGAGCTAAAGTTTCCGGACGGTTACGTGTCAAATATGGGTAGATGTGTAGACATGAGTAAATTGAAGATGTTTGGCATGAAGAGTCACGATTGTCAAGTTTTCATGCAGCGTATACTACTCATAGCATTTCGAGAACTACTCCCATAAGGGGTTTGGAAGTTGATAACAGAGTTGTGCTTATTCTTTCGTGATTTGACATCACGAAACATAAAGAGTGAGGACATGGAGACACTTAACAATAACAATAACATCCCAATGATATTGTGTAAACTTAAGCATATATTTCCGCCAAGCTTCTTTGACTCAATGGAACATTTGCCTAGCCATTTAGCTGACGAGGCAAGAGATGGAGGACCAGTTCAATATCGATGGATGTATCCATTTGAGAGGTACTTCAAAACATCTTAATTACAAGTTATATTTCAACTTATACATTATGTTTAATGCTTTCCACCACAATCATTTCAATACAGATATTTGAGAAAATTGAAAAATAATGTGAAGAACAAAGCAAATGTTGAAGGATCTATATGTTCTGCATACTTAGTGGAGGAAGCCACTGCATTTTGCTCATATTATTTTGAGGATCATGTGAGTACGATACATAGAGAGTTGTCTCGCAACTACGTTGGAGAATGTTCTACTAGTGGGGAACAAGATCAACCAGGCTTGCTTTCCATATTCAAATTGGCTGGAACTGGTGTTGGAAAGATAGCCAAAAGATCACTGGATGATAGGGAATACAGAGCTGGTCATCTATACGTACTCCATAATTGTGTGGAGATCGATCCATATATCAAGTACAATTTGACAACTCAATATAACAACTTTATTTAAGATGTAGCTTTTATCAACTAATATCTACTTGTTGTATGAAGGGAGTACAAATCACAACTCAGGCTCTCAAATCCATGGATTTATGACATGGATATTGACAAGAAAATGTCGGCAGAATTTCCTGAATGGTTTTGTAACTATGTGAGTCAAATTGACAATAATCTAACTTGAATTGAATTTATAATTAAGATATATGAATGAATACTTAACTTGACAAATATTATAACTTTTTGGTGATATAGGTACAAACTTATGTAACAGATCCTGTTATATGGGATATTGCAAGTGGACCTTGACCAATGATTACAACATATCATGGTTATTTGGTGAATGACTATAAATTTCACATGATATCTCACGGAACTCACAAAGCAAGCATGCGTAGTGGTGTGTGCATCAAAGTTGGTAACTATGGAGACTCGAGTGAGACAGATTTTTATGGACAATTAGTCGAAGTGTGCGAACTTACATATCCAGGGTTATACAATAAAATGTCATTTTATTCAAGTGTGACTGGTTCGACACTTCGTCGGCAGGTACAAGAGTTGATCCTCAGTTCAAATTAGTGTCTGTAAATTATACACGCAGACTTAGAAAGTATGAACCCTTTGTATTAGCCGTCCAAGCTACACAAGTGTATTACTGTTCTTATCCAAGTATGAATCAACAGTGTAGAGATTGGTGGGAAGCTTGTTCTATCAATGTAAGGTCCAATATCGATATTGGACAAGTTGATGTGTCTAGTTCTACATTAGAGTCACCGTATCAGGAGGATGATGATGTGAATGTAGTATCCGTCATCGTAGTAGATGATACTATATCACTTTAACGAGACGATGACTAGGTAGAAATTGAAGATGATGAGGAAAATCAAGACACTGATACTGTCCTAGAAACATAAGAGGATGAAGAAGATGATGATGAATATGAAGAAGAAGAAGCTTCAGAAGAAGAAGAAGATGACGAGGATGACTATGTAGATGAGGAAGATGAAAATGACAATGAAGAAGACGATGAAGATTAGAACATTGTGTAGAAAACTTACCCTATTCGAATTTCAGTCTAATTAATAATTATAAATGCAATCCATTCATTGTATGTTTAATATAAAACTTCAACTTATACGTTTCTTGTTATAATTAATGTAACTTATTTATTAATTTTCAACATAATAGATGTCTTCCGGACGGAGATCCTCACCACGAGATGATGTGTCTACTCCTCGAGGAAGGGGTGTAGGACATTCTCCTCTTTCTATCGGCTGGGGTAGTTTCCCGGGCTCATCATCCCGATATAAGTCCGGGACAGGGGGTCTGAGCCACCACATTGGTGGCATACATTTAGGTGGTCTGTCGTCTGGCTCCGATACGGATCATCATGGGGAGCAGAGACCCACGGGGGACTTTGTTCTCGTAGTGAGTGAGTTGGGGTATGTAAATACAATTACATATTCAATTTTAACAAATATTTAATAAGTAATTCAGAAGACTAATATAAATCAAATTAAAATGATCTATGTAGGGAATTTTACCCGCACGACGCCCCTGCTGATTACATTTGGGAACTTTTTAAGATAGTTCTCAATCCGACTGGATACAGTTGGAAGCTGACGCCTGAGGACGTGAGGCAGAGATACTAGAAGGAGTTTAAGGTTCGAAAAATTTCTACAACTTTCAAATTCTTTCTAAATTAACACTTATAACTATATATTGAAGTTAACTACAATTTCTAACATACATTTTGGATGTTAGAAAAAATTTACTTGGGCACCGTCTCTCGATGCCAAGATTCGAGAGTTGTGGTACGATAAGTGCCAGGAGAGGTACAAGGATTATATCTGCGAGATAAAGAGGAGGAGGAATGATCCGCCATCTAGAGGTGGGACGCCTAGGTGGTGGAGTGATGATGTCTGGATGGGTTGGCTCGCTTACTGGTCTAGGGATGATGTTGTTGCTAACTCCCAGGCAGCGAGGCGCAACCGGCTGTCTGAGCCACAGGGACCGGGGACTGGTCCTATCAAGCATAGGGGAGGGTTGAAGTCCGTCATGCAACGAGCTGAGGAAAAGGTAATTTCAAATCATAATTTCAAACATGTTTTATAGTTTTAATTCATATACACATGTTTCAATAACACAACCCCATTGGTATGTCATGCACAGGCTGTTGAGAGGGGAGTACAACCGATAGACTGCATGTTCGACTCCTTTCTCGATGAGCATCGGTACCCAGACGGGACGTACACCGATGCGAAATTGGAGGCGATAGCGGTAAGTCTTAATTTCAAAGTAATATATATAGTTTATAATTGCAACCTTTATAATATGTTATTAACAAATGTTCTCTTCTTGTTTACATGCAGACTGAGGTGTTTGCCCGTGCTGATGCGAAACGGGCCTAGCTGCCTGAGGGTGACCACGATGTGGTGGACACCAACGAGATATACTTGGAGGTTCTTGGCGCCCCAGACAAGAAGAAGAGGTTGTTCGGTACGGGAGGCGCAGGGAAGGCGTTGAGAGCCTCCAGGTTCAGTGGATCGTCGTCCGCCTCACGAGCTAACAGGAACGAGATTGAGGAGCTGCGGTGCCGACTCGAGGAGTAGTAGCGCAAGCAACAGGAGTACATTACCGAGCAGCGGAGATTGGCTGACCAGGTGGCGCTCGTGCAGACTCAGTACGCTCAGATGATGCAGTGGATGCAGTCTCAGTACCAGGGAGGAGCAGGTGGTCCCTAATTTCCCCGTTCCCCCCCCCCCCCCCGGTTATGATTCCTAGACTATTTGTATGGTTTCTACATACATTGATACTATTGTTTTGTATTTCAACATTTATAACATCTTTGGTTAATTATATTAAATTTCGAATTTCAATCGATTTCGTAAATTTTAAATTATTGTTCGATGTTTTATTTTATTTGATTTGTACTATTTGTTGTGACAGGTTATAGGTTTCCGGTATTACAAAAAATAAAAAGTAAAAAATAAAAAATATTTAAACTTAACGACGGACAGGAATTCGCCGTTAGGTCAAAGGTCAATGGCTAACGACGGAATTGCAGTCCGTCGTTAGCTCTCCGGCGCTGTCGACAGTCACTGGAGGCAAGCTAACGACGGACTTTTTCTTTCCGTTGTCCGTGAGCCTAACGACGATTGAAATACAGACGAAAATTTCTATCGTCAGTCCATCATTAAGCCTGACGGACGACGGATTCCTCGGCTGGACGACGGAATATTCCGTCGCCAGTAGGCGTTTTTTTTGTTGTGAATGCTAAATATAAAACTAAACTAAAATATATAAACTGAATTTTAAAAAATACAAAATAAAATAATTTTGGTTGTGTGACGTAGAATGTGAGATAAAAAAGTTTGACATTGAATTTATTTGGACTAATACTCCACCGATCCACAAATTTATTATCGATTCATTTCTTTGTGGTAAGTGAACCCCTTCATTTTATACATACAACTCAATTAAATACAAAAAATCAAATGGACCTTAACTCCACTCAATACATAATACAAATTAGGTCAAACTATTTTCTTATACCAGGTGACTGTCTCAGTTGTTAACACCCAGTCAAGATAAATTTGTAATTTTCCTATATCTCGCACTAAGTTCCGCTAGTGGCAAGTACATGGTCGATCTCACGGAGCGTTGGTGAAAGTATCTCTCAATGTCATTTTGGAGTTTTTGAAACTTGAGCCTTGCCTTGAGTAACAAAGTAACCAACTGACGAAAATATATATACTGAAATGAAAATACATAAAGTAATCAATAGAGAAAATAATTTGACTTGAGTTTAATTCTCTAAGTCTTAACTTGTATCTTGATCATCAGTTTAAAGGTTTTCATTGTGCACATACATCGTTGGTTAAAGGTATAAGTCAACTAGGGTTTCCCCATTTTTTACATGTTACGTGCACCCCTAGCTCTATCCCTTGCTCAGGATCTCACTAAGCCAAACTTACTTCGAATATACCCAATTGGAAATAAATTCATGCTTCATTGGAACTCAACGCTTTTTCGGTCCCTCAATAATGAAACTCCGGCCAACAATCACCCACACTAATCCCACTAACGAGGATGAAGAGATACTCTATCACCGAGTTTCTATTTTTGTTGCAACATGTCTTGCCCAAGATACTACCGGATGGACAACAACAAAGGTTCAATCAAGTTATATAAGAATCTGACATAATTCTTTAGGAACATGAAAAAATAACTATTAGTTCGTTTAGACCTCTCAAGAGATCAAGTTAAACTTAATTTATTGCACCATAGTCAAATATAAAAACTTAGCTACAAATTAAATGAAATAACACAAAAGGAACAAAAGAAAATATACTAGATTAAAAGTACCTCTTGGCAGAACCAACCCCAAGCAAGGCCAATAAATACATAACAAAATTAAAGATGATCGTCGGACTCGTTTGTTTCCTTTCAATCACTCTTAATTATTTTATAAAAAAAATCAAAACTAAAATAAAGAGTAAGTACGACTCGTATATCTTCACTCCTTGCCCTGGCCTGTGGCTAAGCTCGAATATATAGATGGTAATGGACTTGAGCCTTTTCTGACGGCAACTCAATGCTTCTAGGATTTTTGGCGGCATTTTTCTTCTTGATGGATTTTATCCTTATTAAGTGGATCCTCCAAATCCTCTAAATCTTCACTCGTAACCGCTGGGAAAGTCTTGGCCGCCAAGCCTCTACTTCTCGCCCTTCATCCTCCTCACGTCTTTCTATTACTTCATTATTCATCATATTAGTCGAGCTTTTTTTTTGTTCCCAACTCCAATTGTTGAAGTCCGACTCCATGCGATACTTTATCTTGAGCTTCAATTTTCTCAAGGATATGTTTGGGTATTGTTGCCTCTTTCATGAAATGAGTTTTAACTCGACTTCAAACTGCCATGCAAAAGTGTGTCCTCCCAAGCATAACAAGACTCGAAAAAAAAAGTAAGATGACTCGATCTAGATCTAAAACAAAGATTAAAAAGAGCACGAAAAATAAGCTCGTTATTGGATCAAAGTGGATAACAAATTCATGGACAAATAATATTTTAAAAATAAATAATTACTTACGTGTAGATGAACTTGATTTGGGTAGTGCATGCTCATAGCATCTAATGTATATTACCTTTAAAAAGCATCTAAAGTTATATATTAGAAACCACCGAATTCTGCATCTAAACATAAGAATTTTTTGCACATATATGAATTACCTTCTTTAATGATTATTAAATACATAGTATACGTATTTTAAAATAATAAATTTTAGAGTAGTAAAATTACCCATATAATGTCTTTTAAATCGTAGCATCTCTTGTATTAACTTATTTAACAATTAATTGAAGTTGACCTATGATTAAGGCTTAAAGAAAACAACAATGGCTCATGAGTATCATTGAGTTTAATAAACGTATCCTTCAACTATTTTATTATGAGTTAGAAAGATACTATTTTATCTAATGACATTTAGTGTTCCAATTTTATGTCATACTGTTGTATTCCACATTCCATTTTACATAATAAAATTTTAATTAATTTTTTATTTTTATTTTTATTTTATATGTCTTAACTTAATTTTAAAATAAATATTTGAGTTTATCCACTCGAATTGAGTTTATAATTATTTTTAATATTTAATATCATTTTCAATTAATCTCTAAGGTTGATGAATTCAAAAATAGGATATATTATTTTTAAAATTTTTATTTTTATCAAAATTATAATTTTCACTGTAGAACATGAAGTGTGGAGCACAACTATTTTGTTGCATAATCTTCAATTCACCAAGTACAACTAACTTTTAGATTAAAATATATTAAGATACCAAACTTTCAAGCTCACATCATTCTATTTCTTTTTGTTTAGAAAGATATATTTTTTTTATCATTCCGTTATTATTCCCACTCAATCAATCATCATGTAAGTGTTTAGCATTAAAAATATTTTGTTCATGGCAAACTCTGTATACAATTTATAATGAAATATTATAGAATACAGTTTATCTAGATAGGGTTGTCAAAATTTACCAAAAGAATATTTACTGTATTAAAGGTATACCGGAATTTTTGGTAAGGTATGATATCGTACCGAATTTTTCGGTAAAGTAAAAGTATGTTTTTTCCAAATACTGAGGTATACCGTCAAATACCGTTCCGTAATTTATACCAAAAAAAATTGGTATATATCAATATATATATATATATATATATATATTGTTGGGGTCCCGGTTAGAGCAGATGTGGTGTATGGGGAGGGGAGATACACCACACTACAATTTTTCGCGCGTTCTGCTTAGAGCAGCAGGTCGAGACAACTTTTGTATTGGACAGGGGGTTGTGTATAGTGACAGAACGCTCCTCTAAAATAGAGAGAGTGAATCTATCCAATTGAGTAATTAACATGTGGATTAGCAATAAAAATGATCTTCATATTATATTTAAACACTTTGCTCATTTAGATTTACCAAACTCAGCTTCCCACACAGCATTTTGAATCGACCTTCTGCTATTACCTTGGTGAGAATATCAGCTCGCTGCACATCGGTGTGAATTTTCTCGATCTGGATGTTCTTCTTTTCAACGTGGTCTCAGATGAAATGATGGCGAACATCCACCTGTTTGCAGTGAGTGTATAATACTAAGTTTTGGGTGATGGCAATCACACTGGAGCTATCAAAGAAGATGGGCATTGCATCCATGTAAACTTCGTAGTCTTTAAGTTTCTGCTTTAACCACAAAATTTATGATGTGTGACTCCCTGCAGCCATGTACTCTGCTTCTATTGTTGAGGTTGCAACCGAAGTTTGCTTCTTTGAAAACCACGAAATGAGCTTACTTACAAGAAATTGACAAATCCCAAAAGTTGATTTCCCATCAAGCTCGCAACGTGCATAATTAGAATCAGAATACCCAGTTATCTCAAAATTATCATCACAAGGATACCACAAACCAAGATCTGTTGTGCCCTTTAGATAACGTAATATTCTTTTAGTTGCTTCCATGTGAGACTGTTGGGAACCCCACAAATTATTTATGTTTTGATGATGTTTCTCGAAACTACACTTAGTCGTTTTTATCTCAGAAAACCAGGTAGTCATTGTTATCTATTAAGGAATGTCTCAAGTAGAAAAGAAGCAGATCGTTTTTAATTTATTTACGATTTGTATTATTCCTTTGAAATGACCTCCTGGACACAATGATTACTAAGATAACAAGTATTTTCTACATTGTATAGACAACTAGTTTCAAATGTATCGAGCATATCGTTTTTGTATTAATAATGATCTGCTTCACACACTTGCAGCTCGCTGTCCTCATTTCTTGTTTTGGTTTTTTTTTTAATATCTAGAATTTATTTTCACAGATCACAAATGTAAAAGTAGTTTGAAGTTTCAAACTTACTTATAACGATCTGTATTTCTAGACTTTAGAAACACCTATGTGAAAGGAACAACTAAGATAAATTAACTATATGTTCTTACTTTCAAGCTGTAATTAGAATAGAATACTTCTATACTTGAAGAAATTACAAGAGGATGAGCAGTTTGATCAAAAGATTACATCAGCCCGTTGTCGATATAACAACAGGTCGTTTTTGTCAAAAACGACCTGCTCATCATTTCACCTCTACATTTGAATATGAAGTGATCAACATGAAGTCATGAGTAACCAAAGAAACATGAAGGAACAGCTCGATGGACAGCGACCTGTTACTCCGTCAAGAACGAGCTGCTCCTCACTGTAACTATGGTGGAGTGCCGACATACCTAAATTTATCACAAGTCAACCTCTTGATGTATTGTCACATCAACAACATACTTTAAGGAATGAAGTACGAGAATATCAATTTCCAGTATGGTGAATCATTCCCAGTATGGCAATACACTGGGAAATCGCGTGAAAGGTGGAACAAGACTCTCATTTGGCAACGCGTGTATCAACAACACTGCCATGAATTAAATGCAACCATTAATGCGTAGAGGAAGGACTTCTTCATCTCCAACGGATAGTTCCTGCAAGGTCCTATATATTCCACCTTCACATCCAGAAAGAAGCACGAGAATTCAAGCTATTATACAGCCATTACTCTGCTAAAATCTTCAAGCTCTCAACGTTCAAAAACACTTCCATCCATCTAAGAATTCTCAGTAGTGTTTACTGTTGTTGAAGGTTTACTTTCTGGAAAATTAGTTTTACAAAACCCAAAGTTAGGATTTAGATTTGATTCAGTTGTAATCCTAGATTGTTGTTTTCAATCTTAGGAAGAAGATTTGTAAACACAAGAAATTATCTAGGTTTGATAATTCTTGTGGCTCGTACTCAACGAGTAAAAAGAAAGGAGAAAGTTAGTGGATTTTCGATCTAGATTTGATCAATCCGTGGACGTAGGGAAAGTTTATCCCGAACCACGTTAACCGCTTGTGTTCTTTAATTCTTATTTACTTCTTTATCATCTTATTCATACTCTTGAATTCAACTCTGGTTTTATAATATCTTCAAGTAAGAAAACATTTTTCACATTAAAAAGAGCATTAACCACCAAATTCCGCACACAACTTTAATCAAGTTTAATTTACATTTGGTCTTGATTGTTGTTCTTCCATGCATAAGGTGTTATATGAGTAAGATTGAATCTTCCTGACAAGAAGTTTTATTTTACTACTCTAAGCTATCTTTTCTATTAAGTGTGCTTAATCCTTATACTTAATCTTAAAACAAGAAAACCGAAAAAGGTTGAATTGGTGTGTTGGGGGGGGGGGGGGGGGGGG